>PVJH01001008.1:0-241514 GCA_004026705.1 Nesogale talazaci | reverse complement strand
TTCTTTCTTCTTTAATGCGTCGCTCAAGAGCTGCATACGTGTTAGTAACATCTTGAAGATTTCTTTCTGTGGTTGATCCATCTCCGCATTTTCTATGATTGCTGTTAGGTCCAGCTGATCTTCTTGCATCAGATCCAGTTTCTCTTTTCTTGATACTGTGGAAGCTGCTAGCTGTTTTTTGTTTGATTTATTCGTATTAGGTGGCATTTTCCTTGGTGTTTTGTGGCCCTGGGGTCTCTCTTTAGGAGGCTGGTCTTATATTATAGATTCCCTCAGGAACTGTTTGCAGCTAGGCCTTGCAGATCTGATGGAGTGTATTAGCTGAGCAGGGGAGTGGGTTTAGGGGATGGGGTGGGAGTTGGGTGGTCTGTTCCTGGCTAGGGGTACTTGCCACAGATAGGTGGGAAAAAATCCTCTAGTACTCTGGGGTGGGGAGGATGGGCTGGCTGTTTACCCAGTAGACAATGTAAAGTGGGCCTCTCTGTCACAGGATTTGGGGCAGGCGCCCTGAACAGGCAGCGTCTGTGAGGAGCGCCAGCGACTGTGGGGAGTGCGGGTGTTCCTTCTGCTCCTGTTAGAAAGTGTGGCCCAAGTGGGCAGGCTTGGGTTTAGGGATGGCTTGATCTTATCCTGAGCAGTGGTGGCGCCCTTAAGGTGCGCCTGGGCGGGGGGTCTCCGGGATGGGGGAGGGGCTGGCCCTCCGTTGTGCTGGGGACACAGGAGTCCCTGGGGGTGGGGAGCGAGAGGTGGGGGTCTGCGTGGAGTGTCCCCTGGGCACCTTGGGGTGGGGAGGACTGGTCAGCGATTGCGCGCGCGGGCGCTGATTAACTGCGGGTCCCTGATCTCAGGGTCGCAGAGCGGTGCCCTGGATCCCGCGGGCACAAAGAACCCGCAGCGTCTGTGCAGGCGGCGTCTGTGCCCGCGTCCATGGGGAGCGCGGGCGTGTGGGTCACGCCGGCTCCTGATTCAGAGGAGGCTCTGAGCTTTCCTGGAGTCACAAAACCCAATTTGAGAGCCCTACCCTTCCCCTTGTCACCCCCACTCACGGATCTCCAGGAGCTCCGGGCTTGGGCTTCCTATCTGGCGGCCATCTTCCCAGAGTCGAGCCAATTATTACTATTTCATTTATTATTATTTATGATTAGTTCTATGATATATAAAACAATAGCAATAATCCCATACTCATTTCTAGGTTAAAGGTACTAGCATTTCAATTCCACCTTTCAGAAGCAAAGCACCGTGTATTAACCTTCTAGTAGTATTAAACCCTCATTCATACGATGCAGGGGAACTTATGTATTGGAAGATAGAGTAATGCTCTTATATTGTAGCACACAGGTGACTGTTTACTCTTGTGTCAGGTTTGCCTTACCTGTTGCCTGTATATGTGCTCTTTTGTCTGTTTGTTTTTTGGGCATCACTGCCCTCTGGTGGGAGTGGGATGCCCAGGCTTGCTCCTGGAGAGCTGCTGCTGGATTTGAACTACCAAGCCAGTGTGCTGCAGTCCCGCACTCAACCACTACGCCCCTGGGGCTCAACCCTGTATGTGTGCTTTTTGTTACGGAAAATTATATTTACCTTTGACATTCTTCTGTTTAATCTACTGATAGCACAATTTAGCCAATTAAATTAAATGCCACTGCTTTAGGATTTTATAAATTAAACTGTGGGTTACCTATTTCTGTGACAATTATAAACTTTATACAATATTACAGATTCCAACAGTATTTCTACCAGTTTTCTGTCAGTTTATCATACTGTAGTAGACTGTATGTTGCCCTTATGCTGAAAGATATGTCATTGGTCTTTCAAATGCCTCAGGGTTACCCAAAGTGAACAGGTTTCAGCTGTGGTTCCAGACTAAGAAAAACTATTAACAAGGAATTGAAAGCCTATTCAAAGGAGGAAGTCCTTTGAGAGTAAAGTCTATAGGACCTTCACTTGCAAAAGCAACATGACCCCAAATAAGAAAATGGTGCAAAACATTACTAATTGGAATGTTTGAAGTATGAATCCAGAAAAATTGCATGATATCAAACATGAACTGGAATGCATAAATATTGATACTCTAAGAATCTGTGAGCTGAAGTGTACTGGTATTTGTCATTTTGAATAAGAAAATAGTATAATTTACTGGGCTGAGGATGACACAACCAAGAGGAATGCCATTGCATTAATTGTCAAAAGGTTATTTTAAGATTGAGCTTGAAGTACAGTGCTGTGAGTAGATTATATCTATCCATGTTCAAGGAAATTCAATCACTGAAACTATTTTTCAAATTTATGCCCCAGCCACTAAAACTAGTGTTAAAAAAGTCAAAGAATTCTACCAATGTCTTAAATCCAAAATTGATCAATCATGCAATCAAGATGCATTATGACTTATTGGACACTGGAAATTTGGGGAAAAAAACAGAAAGGAACAGTAGTTGGAAAATATAGTTTTGGTACTGGAAACAAAGTTGCAGATCATATAATATAATTTTGCAAAATGAACAATTATTCATAGCAAATACAATTTTTAAACAATACAAACAATAACTATATATGTTGATTTCTCCAGATGTGTGTTAGTCTGGGTAAACTAGGGAAATAAATCCACATAAACTCATATGTATAAAAAAGAGTTTTATGTAGGGCTACATTAAGAAAGAATTCCTACCCAGTGCTGTCCAAGTCCTTAAGTCCAACATTAGCCCTTATATCCAACACCAATCTACAAAGGCCTCCTCAATTTCATAAAAAAAAAAAAAAAAAAATGATGTCCACAGCAGGAGGAAAGCCAAATCAGTGAGTGTGTCAGCTTTTCAGCACTGGCAGGGGATTCTAAGTGGCTGCTCCAACACCCAAGGCTGCTTTGGGTAGGTCCATTTGGCTTCTCCTCAGGGATGTCTTGCAGAAAGTGAGTTTTGCCAGCTGAATTAGGGAACTGGGTAAGGAAGCAGCACCCTGGTCCAACCATCAGAAAGCAAGAGACCAAAGAACTGCATCTCATCCAGGTATTTATCTATCCACCTTTCAGTTAATCTCACATGTGTGTATTGGCCAGGTGGGCACAATAAATTTTACCTATCTCAAGATGGAATTCACAGCAATTGCATTGACATCTATTGGAAGAGATAATGGAGAAAATCAGCATCAGCGCCTGAGCTAAAACCAAGGGCTGACTGTTGAACAGACCACCAATTTCTTACATATAAGTTTAGGTTGAAGGTGAAGAAAATTAAATGAGTACACAAGTGATGACCTTGACTCTATCCCATCTAAATTTTGAGAACATCTCAAGAACAAATTTGTGAAGAAAATTGAAAGTACCAAGGATTGCCAATGTCTTAAAAGAAATACAGACAGAAAGCTGTACAAGGCAAAGATGGCAAGACTTCATCTCTTTTATTTTGGACATGTGGTCAGGAGAGACTAGTCTGAAAAAATGACATCATGTTTCATAAAGTAGAGGAGCAGTGAAAAAGAGGAAGGCCCTCAACAAAATGAATTGACATAGTGGCTGCAACAAGGAGATCAAATATACAATGACTAGGAACAAAACTTAAGACCCCTGTGGCAGTCATGTGCTCATGTTAATTTTATGATTGAAATGTAGGAGTGGAGTCTATCCTGTTAATTTGGAGATAGCCATTGAGTAGTCGGTGAGGCCTCTATGTGGGGATGGCTTTCTCCTGAGACTTCTGGGAAATCTCGCGATATTTCCCTCATGAAGATGAGAAGCTATCTTCCCCAATTATGAGGAGTTAGTCTCAGAGGTGATAAGTCACCGGAAAGACAAGATGGCAGCATCCGAAAAGCTGGAGGAGTAGGCAAAGAGACCACATGGCTTTGCCCTGATGGAGCCAGACCCCTGAAGCTGGAGCTGCATGCTGTTGATGGACCCTGAGCCCTGGAAGCGAGGAGCCATAGGGAGACCCCTGCCAGCGCTTGAATTATGCACCCAACTGACCTGTGACTTCGTGAGTTGGAAGGAGACTTTGTAGACTGATTTCGGGCATATGGGTTAATATCGGACTTATGACTTTGTACTGGACTGGGTTGGGATGCCTTCTTAGTGTCACATTCCCTTTGTATATAAACCCTTTCCTTATATCTATATGCATGTCTATGAAATTTGTTCCTCTAGTCTACCTGGACTAACACAGCCCTTAATAATAGCAACAAGGAAATTTTTTGATGCTCTGATTCAACACTGATAAACATGATTCCACAGAACTGGACATATTTGAAAAATTGTGTATTCTTTTCTCTTGTCAGGCATTCTTGTCTTTAAATCAAAATCTTGACATTCTCATTTACCCTGTGAAATGCATCAGCTTCTATATCAATTTTTCTCAAATTTGCTGTCACCTGATAAAAGTATTCCATGGTTAATTGAGTTAAAAACAGCAAGTATAATATATAGGACCTTTTTTGTACTAATATAGTTTCTGAATGTCCTGAAAATTACCTATACTTTTTTACTCATTTTTTTCAAAATTGATACTTGGTACTTTTGTAGAACATTCACTATTAGCTTGTGAAATTGTTGTTTCCTGAAATTTATTGTGGTTTACAATATTATTCTAGATGACTAAGATGGAGAAATATATATTTTCTTAAAATATGTACACAAGCATTATTTAGCATACCAGTGGTCACTTTTCTGCCTCTGCAAATGAAAAGAAAACCAATACTTTGCTATAATCCTAGTAAATTACATACTGAATGGCCTAAAACTGAATTTTTCATAATTTTCTGGGATTCAGTAAGATAAGGTTTGCAAAGCATTACTTGGAAATAATTTAATAATTTCACTAGGTTTTCAGCGAGAATCCCTTAAGATAAACCAGGAAATATTCCATCCAACTTCTTCCCAGGGAATTCCTGTCTGTGTGGCTGGGGTGCTGGACTATCCAGCTCCTCTCTGGTCCCCCATGACTAAGTGAACTTCCTCTTGCCTGCCTTAGTGCCTCACACTGCTTAAGGCAACTCAGCTAACACTCACCAAAGTTCCACTCTGCTACAGAAACCTCGACCCAACACCTGAAGCAATCTACCTGACCAGGGCAATTCTACCCACCATTTGTGGTGCTCTACACAAAAGAAGGCAACCCACCAGCCTTCTGTGGCACTTCCCTGACAGCTGGAACTCCAACACACCCTCTACGGCACCATAAGCTGCCATTGGCCACACCATCACAACTTCTTGTGAGATCACGCATTACAGAACCCTCCTTGTGGGTCCACAACAATCCAACCAGTGTCCCCTGAGAGGGTCATCCAACTTTCCCTCTGAATAACAGAGTACTGGTTCAATAGGGAAAGAGAGGCACCACAGGAGGATAAAATCATTGGCAAATTCCATAGTGAAATTAGTCACAGGAAGTTCAAAAAAACATTCCTACGAGACTCCCAGAGAAAGCCAGTGATCTTTGACTTCCTGGAAAAAGGCACCTGGCTCCTCTAAAACAATGCAATGCAAATAGATATCAGCCCCAATGACCTCAACACAAACAAATAAGAGAAGCAAAGGGTAATGGCAAAAGATGTCCTGAACCAAAAAATAGACATAGAAAAATCTGACCTTGATCTATCAAAGAGAAATATTGTCAGAGTGCTGATTGGACTCATATAGGATTAGAGGAAAATGATACAGGAAAAGGTTGAAATGATAGAGGAGCTAAAGTCTATATACCAACGGGAAGCTTAGGAATGAGATTACAATAATCATTAGCAGAAAAGGACTTTGCGAATTGACTAGAGGAAGCAGAAAACCTCATCAGTGACCTAGAAAATGACCAAGTGGACTTTAACAAATGTGAACAAAAATCTAATGAGATAATCAGAGAAGCTGAAGAAAACCTAAGACCTGTGTCTGAATCCATGAAGAAGAACAGCATCAGAATAATTGGATTACCAGAGGAAGACATAACAAAGAAGTCATCTGTAACAAGTAAAAGAATTCTTGAAGGAAAATTTTCCCGACTTAATGAATGAAAACCAAGAAACAATTCAGGAGGCTGAAAGAACAACAGCCAGACTGAATCCCAAGACACATAATAGTTAAACTATCCAACTTAGAGGAAAAGGAGAAAATCATGAGAACAGCTAGGGGAAAACAAGGTATATCATATAAAAGTCCCCAAATAAGAATATACTCAGACCTATCAGCAGACACTATGAAGAAGAGGAGAGAGTGGAGTAATATATTCCAAAGGGAAATAATGCAAACCAAAGAATACTCTACCTAACAAAATAATCTATTAAGAAAGATGGGGAAGTAGGTGTCTTCCCAGACAAGGAAAAACTCAAAGAATACAGACAATAGCCCTAGTGATCATTGATGCAGAAATCCCTAACAAAATACTAGCCAAGAGAATACAAAATTATATAAAACAAATAATTTACCATGACCAAGTGGGATTCATACCAGGGATGCAGGAATGTTTCAACATCTGAAAGACCATTAGCATCAGTAACCGCACTGACATGAAAAACTATAGAAACTGCATGATAATATGGATAGATGCAGAACAGCATCCAACACCAATTCCTGTTTACAACATTAAGGAAGATTTTTGCATCCATGTCTATTAGGGATATTGGCTGCAGTTCTCCATTCTTGTAGGATCCTTTTCCAGTTTCAGTTTCAGTGTGATACTAGCATCATAGAAGGTGTTTTGGGTGTTTGAATGCTGGTAGAATTCTCCTGGGATTTTTTTTCTTTGTAATCCCTTGATAACCCTGTCTATTTCTTCTTTGGAGACAGTTTTTTGAGATTCTTGACATCCATCTGAGGGAACTGGGACACTTCTGAGAATTTTGACGCAGGGAATACATAGTCTATCAGAAGTAGGGAAGGACAAAAACCACAGAGGAGGCAAGAATTGACAAGTGGGATATGCTAAAGATAAAACACCTATGTACATCAAAAATATTCACCGAGAGTAATAAGTGAGCCCACCGACTGGGAAAACATCTTTAGTAATGGCATATCAAAGACTTTATTACCAAAATTTACAATACCCTGATAGGTATCAAAAAGGAAAAAAAACTACTCACTGAGGAGGTGAGCAAAAGACCTGAACAAAAGTTTCACAGAGGCTGACATCCTAATGACGAATAGACATGAGAAAATGTTCACATTTATTAACCATAGGAGAAATGCAAATTAAAACACCAATGAGATACCACCTAACAGCCTCAAAGACAGCACAAATCAAAATGTCAGAAAGCAACAAGTGTTGGAGGGGTTGTACATAGGCAAGAACTCTCATCCACAGCTGGTAGACCGGGAGGTATGTATAGCCACTACAAAAATCAATTTGGTGATATCTAAAACAGATGGAAATTGAGCTATCACATAACCAGTACTTCCTCTACTGGGCATATAATGCTCACCTTCCCAACACAAATGCTGAAGACACATGTGTGCATAAGCAAAAGTGGTATAAAAAAAAAACTGATGGTGCCCAGCTATGAAAAGACATAGTGTCTGGGGCCTTAAAGGCTTGAAGGTAAACAAGCGGCCATTTAGCTCAGAAGCAACAAAACCCACATGAAAGAAGCACACCAGCCTGTGTGACCACGAGGTGTTGAAGGGATCAGGTATCAGATATCAAATAGCTAAAATGTATAATATTATAAATGAGGGGAAGTACAGATGGGGGATCCAAAACTCATTTAGAGGTAATGAGACATCCCCTTACAGAAGGATCATGGGGAGGAGAGAAGCCAGTCAGGGTACAGTGTAACAATGATGAAATATGCAACCTTCCTCTAGCTCTTTTTTTTTTTTGGCATCACTGCCCTCTGGTGGGAATGGGAGGCCCAGCCTGTCTGCTGCTGGATTTGAACTGCCAAGCCAATGGGTCGCAGTCCCGTACTCAACCACCACACCACTGGGACTCAACCTCCTCTAGTTCTTAAATCCTTCTTCCCCACCCCACCCCCACTATCATGATCCCAATCCTATCTTACAAATCTGGTTAGACCAGAGGATGCACACTGGTACAGACAGGAACTGGAAACATGGGGAATCCAGGACACATGATCCTTCAGGACCAGTAGTGAGAGTGGTGATAATGGGACAGTGGAGAGAAGGTGAAGTAGAAAGGGGGAACCAATTGTAAGGATCTACATAAAATCACCCCCCTGGGGTATGGATAAGAGGGTAGTGGGTGAGTGGAGACATCAGACAGTGTACAATATGACAAAATAATAATAATAATTTATAAATTATCAAGAGTTCATGAGGGAGGGGGATGTGGGGAAGGATTAAATGAGGACCAGACAGTAAGACCTTAAGTAGAAAGCAAATGTTTTGAGAACATTTGGCAACAAATGTACAAATGTGCTTGGTATACTATGGATGGATGGATGGATGGATTATGATAAGAGTTGTATGAACCCCCAATAAAATGACTTAAAAAATAGGAAAGCTGTGTGTTAGAACTGTATCCTTAAACCATATTTTTTCAATCTCTTTGCTAAGTAAATAATACAAGAAACTGAACTATATGAAAAAGAACACAACACCAGGATTAGAGGAAGGTTTGTTAACAAATTGCAGTATATGTGTAATATAACTTAGGTTGCAGAAATAAGGAAGACTTGTTTGAGGGCAGGGGAACTGTCATCTACTTGGGCAAACAGGACAGATATCTCAGACAAGGTTGCTTAAGAAACAATGAGAATCATGTCTCTCCATCTGAGATAAACAGACACTTTTCCCCTTGTTACCTGGCAACGGCTACCAAAAACAGCCACCCCCAAAGTTATCGGTTTCTTCATATTCCCAAATTTGTCCTTCCCTCCCATCTGTGTATAACTCAACAGAAGTGTTTTGACTCTTTGTATGTCTACAGAATTGTAATCTGTCCTTTGTGTGACTTTGGCATGAAGATGCTGGCTACATGACCAAAAGACAAGATAAGCCTGTCCCAAATATAAAGGTCTGGACTCTGAAGTGCCTATGCCTCAAAAACCCCTCCAATTCAACTCAATCCTGTTAACTTTTCTTTTGTATATAAGTTTTATTAATTCTGATTAAATTAAACCCTTTCATGATGTAGGATAACAGCTGGTCTCTACATTATTTTACACATTGAAGCAGTTACTGCTGAATTAAGACTGAAACCTTTAGCTACTTGCTGTAAAAAAAAAATTCTCACCTCTGGACTAATGGACAGATAAATGGAAAGATAATGTGATAAGTGGAAAGATAATTAAAATAGTCATGATTTCAATTTACTTGCATTCACAACTGATGCTCATGAAAGCAACAGTCAAAAAATCAAGGGATATATTATTTTGGATAAATCTGAACATATATTTCCTTAAAGCTTTTTAAAGCAAGGATGTCACTTTGAGGACTAATGTGAGACTGAGTCAAATCATGTCATCTTCAAACATACATGTGAAAGTTGGAGGATGAATAAGAAAGACCATAAAAATAATTCATATATTAGATTTAGGGTTTGAGCTAAGAATATTGACTAACTCTTGGACTGTGAGTAGAATACACAAAATCTGTCTTGGAAGATGAACAACTGGAATCTTGCTTAAAAGTAAGAAAGGAGGGACTTTATCCCACATATTTTGGGCATAGTTTTAGGTGGGACTAGCTTCTGGAGAAGGACATCATGCATGGCAATTAGAGGTTCAGTGAAAAATATTAAGATCCTCCATGAAATGAATTTACACAAACTTGTGTAACACTGGGCTCAAGTATCTATACTTGTGAAGATTGGGAGGGAGAGAGCAGTGTTTTGATCTGTTGTACACAGGTTTTCTATGAGTTGAAACAAACTTGATGGCAGTTAATGATCACCACTTTTTTGCTTAATGTGCAAAATACTGCATTGTCCATTGCACATACATTTGTTTGAACCACTGCTTTCAAGTCTATGGATGCACACATCAAGGAGTGGAATTGTTAGTATACATCACAATAATTGTAAGTTTAACTTTTGGAAGACCTATTAAACATTTTCCCAACATTGCTGCACTATGCTACATTAATATCATCATTGAAGGAGGTGGTATTTTGAGGCGGGGGGGGGGGCATCACTGCCCTCTGGTGAGAGTAGGAGGCTCAGCTTTGCTCCTAGAGAGCTGCTGCTGGATTTGAACTGCCAACCCAGTGGGCCGCAGTCCCACACACAACCACTACACCACCAGGGCTCAGCGCCAGGAGGTGGTATTTTATGCTCACTTTTAATCTCACGTCTGATGTGCCTCTGAGTATGCCGATCATCATACAAAGGAAAATAAGTCAAAAAGCATTGCAAACAGTCATATTGTGGTTGTTGTTCTTAGGGCCATTGAGTTGGTTCTGACTCACAAAGACCTTATGCATCATAGAATAAACCATTGTCCAGTCTTGTGCCATCCTCAAAACCGAACCACATCACAGAAAAGTTTATTGCCAAAATATTAAAATATGAAACTATGGTTTCTCAACCATTTCAAGAGTTAGCAGAGGGCCAAGAAATAATGGTGTTGAGGAAGTCTGAGCTGTAAGTGTAAAAAAAGGCTTCCAGAATTATCAAAATACCCTTTGGAATGTATCAACAAGATGCAGCACTATAATCATTCCTAAGTCTATGCCAAGAAACCTGAAGACAGCAACTTGGACCATCAAATGGTAATCAAACAAAATGAAGAACTAGTTGAGCAATGTCAGTAATACCACATGTAAGTGAAATTTAGATTGAGGTTTTTTTTAAATATCTGCAGTATATAGGTAATCACAACGCAAAATGGAATATCATTGGAATTAATTAGATATATTTAATTGAAACATTTCTTCTTAGTCTTACTAGATTCTATTGAAACTGTTCTTCCTCAAAGCAACCCATGCAAAACAAAATGAAACATTACCTCAACCTCAAGGCTTTTATATTTTATATTAGCTGTTATTATACTGAGCCCATTGTTGTAGCCACTGTTTCAATTAATCTCCTATGAGATTTTTTGCCCTGAACTTCTACTTTATTAATAATAATATATCTTACCGAGGATGGTCTAGACACATCTTGCCTATCAGTTCACCATACTCTGATGGCTTGTATATTGTTGATGGAGTGCTGCTGAAAGTCAAACTGAATTCAGGTGAGGACATGAAGGGAGGGATAACATTGCTAGGCTCAGACGGATCTTCATGAAAGCAGAGAACACTAGAGATATGTTTACTTGTGTTTTGTTAACTTTGTAAAGGCATGCAATGCTGAAGATTATAGCATATGCTGGCAACCACTGAGAAAATGAGAATTTTATAATACTTGATGATTGTACTCATGCAGAAGCTTTTTATGGACCAAGAGAAACAGAACAGGGTCATAAATCAGAAATGGTGTCAGCAATCATTTCTCACAATTTATTTAAGTGCATGCTGAAAAAATAATCAGAGAAACCAGACTACGTGAAAAAGAGAATAAGACTCTCAATGACATGGTAACTTCAACAATACGCTCAAATATAGTATCAATTGTGAGGATGATATAAGCAGTGTATCTAGCATGCAAAGGACCTCCATGAGTAAGCTCCAAACTGAAGGTACCTAGCAAGAAGCCTTTCCTAAAGTATTCTGTGCACTTTGATTTGCACTATGTTAAAACAACAATTTGAGAGTGGTTATACACAGCGCTGTGTTCCACAGGAGAAAGACAGGGCTTTCTATTCCAGTTAAGAGTTAAGTCTTAGAAGCTCCCAGGGACAGTTCTACCCAGTCCTATAGGATCACTGAGTCAGCATCGACCCATAGTAGTAAATTTGGTTTGAGGAATTCAATCATGTTACTTTGAAATGTTCTTTACGTTTAGAGATTGTGTTAGCCTGGGTAGATTAGAGAAACAAAATCATAAACATGCATGTGTGTATAAGAGAGAGGTTTATATATAAGAGGAATGGATGGCCTGAGCCCCAGTGGCATAGTGGTTGGTGTGTGGGACTGTGGCCCACAGGGTTGGCAGTTCAAATCCAGCAGCAGCTCTCCAGGAGCAAGGCTGGCCTTCCTACTCCCACCAGGGGGCAGTGATGCCCACACACACACACACACACACACACACACACACAAAGAGGAATGGAACATTGAGAACACATCTCAGCCCAGTCCAGTTCAAGGTCATAAGTCCAAATTAGCTCTGATATCAGTCTATAAAAATTTCTTCAGATTCACGAGGCACATGCAATGACATCAAATGCAAGATAATTGCAGGCCAGTGGGTAAGAAAGTCTGTGGATCCAGTGGCGTTGTCAGCATCTCAGTGCTGGCAGGGACCTCTCTGTGACTTGTCATGCATCTCAGCACTGGCAAGAGTCTCTACATGGCTTTTCCAGCTTCAGAAGTCTGGTTCCATCAGGGTAAGCCCATGTGGTTTCTTCTCAGGGATGTCTCGCAGGGAGTCCGTCTTGTGTCTTGTCAGTAGAGCGTCTTCAAGGGACTGAGTCAAGAGTCTCCTACCTCCAAGGGGTAAATAATGCCAGATTTTCCAGAATTCTCAGGAGAAAGTCATGCCTACCCAGAGGTCTCATTGGCTATCTCCAAATTGACAGGCCAGCGTCCACCCTTACACTCTTAATCCTCAAATTGACATGACTAAGTGACTGCCACAGAGATTAAAAAGAAATCCAAATGAGTAATATTAAGAGCAAGTATTTATAATTTCACAATGAAATTTTTATAGGATAGCCCTTACTATCTGTGAAGAGTGAACAGGTGCATTGTTATGGTCAGGGAAAAATCCTTTGTGCAACTTTTCTGGCCTCTATATCACTGCATAGTTTTCAATTTTCTTAAAACTTTTCTTCATAGTAAGACTTTTTAATCATCTTTGTTCTCAAGGAAATGTGTCAGATAACCACTTTGGAATCACAGAGAACAGACATCATAAACATTTTAGCTGAGCCCTCTGCCTTGAATTTCACTAGCCTAGCAGATTCTAATGGAAATCACTCTGTGTATTAGATTTTTATTTATCTAGACTAAGACAAATGTATGTGAAAGGATTTTCTACAGCCATTCACTGATCCCAGAAACATGATTAAACATATTTTGTTTGGAATAAATCCATGAATATATGAAACAAGACCTGTATCAATCCTTCTCTGAAATATATATATATATATATAGATTTGAATATATAGCTCTGTTCCTTAGTAGGAAGATATAGGATATAGTCTAATGATCAAAAGAATAGGCTCTATAATCAAAACACTTATGTAGAGTAGCAATGAGAATGAGGCCAGTGTAGAAAACCGAAAACAATACTAGACTGCAGAGAAGATGGGAAAGGTGTGAGGTAAAGATATGGTGAAGTGGTGGTAGCTGGTAAGGTAAGAGATTTGCTCAAAAGTGAACAAGTATGGTTATGTTTATAGATATGCATGGAGGGATGATGATCATGAAGATTAGCTGGGAGAAAAAATATGCCTATGTATATAGTGAATGTGGAGAGGTAATGTTGGTAAATTAAGAGTTTCATTAGGAAACTCTGGGGAAAAGAGTGAGTTATATATTGAGCTCCCAAATGCAAGGTCAGCTGTTCAGACCAATTGCTCCACTTTTGGATGTTCCCTGTTCTTGTGACAATTTGAGTAAATGTCCACGCAGGAGTACTGTCGTTTGGGGTCGAATGACTGTGTTTACATGACATGAAGGTGCTGTGGAGTGCTAGTGAGTGGCACGATAAGAGACTTGTTTCAGAGTGAGCAAGGATGGATATGTTTCAGGAAATGGAAGTGGGATGAAGGATTAGACAGACCCTTGTGGAGGTCCTTTTGCGATTTTAGTGACGTTCTACCAATGGAGCTAATCTGCACAAGTGCTCTTTCATGACCATTTTCAGTGATGTTCATTAGGCTGGTGGTGGCAAACATTATTAATTTTTTAATTAAGAGAGGAGATATTTGAGGGTACTGGGAAGAAAGTAGAAGGTAAGGGCTATAGACTTTAGATAAAAAAGGAAGTCGATATTTAAGGGAGTGTTATAGAAAGTGTTCAAAACCGAGGGGTTAGAAAATCTGAAAGAATTGGTTAGAGGACACCTTGAAGAAACCACATCAAAATGTTTATCTAGAATAAAGCACAGACTGAAAATTTGAAGGTGGAATTTCAGATTTCTAAAACTGCTTAAATTGGGCTGAGCCCCGGTGGCGTAGTGGTTGTGCGCGGGACTGCGGCCCATTGGGACGGAGGTTCAATTCCAGCAGTGGGGCTGGACCTCCTACTCCCACCACCGGAGAGCAGTGATGCCAAAAAAAAAAAAAAACTGCTTAAATTTTGGTAATTAGAACTTGTAGTGTTTCCAGATATTCAAATGTCTAAAGCAAGGGACTTGTGGCAGTCATGTGCTTATGTTAATTTTATGATTGAAATGTAGGGGTGGAGTCTAGCCTGTTAATCTGGAGATAGCCATTGAGTAGCCAAAGAGGCCTCTATGTGGGCATGGGTTTCTCCTGAGACTTCTGGGAAATCTCGCGGTATTTCCCTCATGAAGATGAGAAGCTATCTTCCCCAGTTGTTGGGAGTTAGTTTCAGAGACGATTAATCACAAACAAGATGGCAGCATCTGAGAAGCTGGAGGAGCCGGCGAAGAGACCACCTGGCTTTGCCCTGATTGAGCAAGACCTCTGAAGCTGGGGCGGCCACATGGAAACCTCTGCCAGTGATAAATTGCTTTTGCTGTTGATGGACCCTGGAAGCGAGGAGCCATGGGGAGACCCCTGCCAGTGCCAGAATTCTGCACCCACTGACCTGTGACTTCGTGAGTCAGAAGGAGACTTTATAGATTGATTTCGGGCATATGGGAGGATATCGGATTTATGGCTTTGTACTGGACTGGATTGGGATGCCTTCTTAGTGTCACATTCCTTTTGTATAGAAACCCTGTCCTTATATCCATATGCGTGCCCTTGACTTTGTTCCTCTAGTCTACCTGGACTGACACAGGACTGTAAGAGTTATTGGAGTTGATAGTACAAGATATTGAACGTTGTAATCTACTTATTAACATTTTTAAAAGTATTTTAAACCAAAATATATAATGCTCTTAAACAATAAAAAGAACACATCTGTCCTTTTAGCGTCTGAGTCTAAGTTCTGAAATGGTGAACAGTTTTCATATATGTCTCTCTCTCTCTCTCTCTCTCTCAAGGGTTCTCTATTGTTCTTGCCTTTCCCTGGTGGCAGGGAGGGAAGGGGAAAATGAGCAGCTGGTACCAAGGGCTCAAGCAGAAAGCAAATGTTTTGAGAATGATGATGCCAACAAACGTACGAATGTGCTTGACACAATGGAGGGATATATGAATTGTGATAAGCGTTGTATGAGCCCCCAAAAGAATGATTAAAAACAACACTTCATGTTAGCCCCTTAAAAGTGTAGACTAAAAGAGAGTGTGACCAATCCTAGCGAATGAGAAGGAACAAAGCCCCAAAGAGGTCAGATGCTCAGTCAAGTGCCCTACTACCACTTGCTTGCCTGGTAATATGAAGACAATTCCTCAACCCTTCTGCTTCATTCTTTTAGCTGAAAGGGATAGTAAGACTCTTAATATTTTGAAACTTACATTATAGGAGTTATACTTATAAAGATTTCTGTGTCTGTCATATAGTCTTTCAGACATGAAGTGTCGCTTAAGTATTGGTCATCCAAACTAATGTTGTGAATTTATGCTTTTTCCTCACATACCACTGTTAGGTCTTCTGAATATAATTTTTTAACTATAAGCAATAACTCCAGTGAGCTAAAATAGTTAATGACATTATTTTCTCCCCACTCATATGTATGTATGTATCTCTTATACCTGTGCAGTGCCATCTACTGGCTTTATGGAGGGAAAAGTGAGTTTGATGCCTCTTTCAATAGAAATACATTTTTAAAATTTCTAAATTTTAAAATAAATTGAAATTTCAGATCAGTTAGTTGGTGCTTGCAAAAATGAATTTTGTAGCAACCAAGACAAAAAACATTACGTTTACCATATTAACAATAGATAATAGTTAAAACTTTAAAAATGGGTCTCAGGCACAGCAATCATTGGGAGGTTGGAACCGGAACGTATAGTGTTTCCTGCAGTTGTGCGTCCGGCCAATGCGGGTTGGGTGATATCTTGATGTGAAACACAGAGTAAAAACAACCACTGAATCTATACCTGGGTTTCCAGTTCTCAATTAAATCAGAAAGGGAACTGGTAAAAAATGATAAGAAGACCAAGGTATTGTAAATCCATAGTGGATGAGCAGCCCCCACCCCACCCCCATGGTTTATCACCCAGGTTTACTCAAGATTCTGCCATCACTTTAGCAGACTTTGTGAATATATACACGACAGGAAATAAGGACTCCAGCAAGAATAATTAGCAACTCCTTCCTTTAATGTTCAAAGGATAGTAGAGCTGACGTATGACCTTCAGCTGTGCCAGTGCTGCAGGAAAAGTGAAAAAATAGTTTCGAGAGAGCAAAGAATCCATAAAATGTAGAAATTATAAAACTATACTAAAGGTCATGAATTTGGAAAGAAATATGCAAAAAGATCATACATTGAATGAAGGCTGATAGAAAAATTGTTAAGAATTTTCCTCTGGAAATTACCCTTACTTTACACTAGAATTTTTCATTCCCTTACTTTGATTGGGTTTAATGCTGATATCTTGTTTTGTATGGTGGCAGCAAACTGGTTTTATGCTTCTGCGTTACATATTTATTGACTAATACGACTTATTTATTGGACAGTTCTAAAGGCACAAATGTATTTATTTGATCTTTAAATGTATTTGAAATTCTCTTTGCATGGCACACTTAAGATTGCTGTGGTTTTTATCCCATATATTCTGGAGTCTCTTCAGGTATTCAGATTTAAAAACTTTGAAACGTAATTATAAGCATGTCTTTAGAAAATGTTTTTTCCTCTTAGAAGACTAGGATAAAGGCAATCTGTCCCCAAAGAGTTTGTTAATTGCTTTGGTCCACTTTACAAGGTCAAATCCATTCTCCTAATGACGAATCTCATCTGCTCTAGCAGAGAAAGAAATGTTTTCTTTCACTTGTACGTGTGGTAAGAACTCATTCATCTCTGTAAATTCTGAAGAGAAATCTAGCAACATCAGAGAGAGGAGCATTCAAAGGGCAACTGATGGCCAGGAAGATATATGGAATTCACTTTCCTGAGACAATCAAATGGTAACAAGTGATAGAAAACAGCTCTATATTTCACCATGATGTGTGTTTGCGCCTGATGATTAAGCCCCCTGTGAGCCATCTGCATTTAATGGTTAGAACTACTTTGTAGCACGAGTTTTTCTGACCACTGCTCTGTTACTCGAGAGAGTGACTGATCTCCACTTTTTAAAAGTGAAGCATGTAAGAAGCCCTGCCAAGAGAACCAGAAAGAAAAGGCAAATTTATAGCCCACTGTTGTTTTAAGAATTTAGTAGTATAAATATAAAGTGTAGATAAATGTGTACAAGTAGATGCATAAGTGGCCCTCTGTTTATCTCAGTTACATTATTTGCTTAAATTTCAGAGAATCAGCCCAATTAGTTTATATACTGGCTAATGCTGTCCCTCAGCTGAGCTCTTAGGGATGTACCCGACGGCTGCTATATGGGGGATGGTGTGCTTTTACTTATAAGTCAAACTTTGGGGACTGTGGTTTAGAGAGGGATGTGTTTTTGGTTCCTCTCCAAGCAGTGATTTCTGCAGATAAAAATCAGGAGCAAGTGGAAGTTATTATGCCTTGAAGTATCGTACACTCTTGCTGTTATTAATGCAATGGATTTGGACTTCTGATTTAAAATGCTAATGATGACAAGGGTTCTTTGTATGTAGGGCCATCTCACCCAAAACATGTGACACTTTACGAACATCTCATTACTTTTCTCTACTTAGAGAAGTCAGCAGACATAAGCACTCCATAAATATTTGCGGGAATGAACTGCACTCCGAAAGCTGAGAGGTGAGATGTCTCTGATCAACAACATCCCATTTGGGACCGGAATCCTGATTTTGCTTTTCCAATGAGTTATTGGTCACAGCCTAAACTGACAAAAAGAGTACTGCATGAAAAGAAATATTGCATGGCTACCGGTGCAAATCTCAGTCCGATAACTCGGGGAGCCTACTGCTTCTCTCAGGATGCTTGTTTTCACTCCGAAGACAATTACATTCAGCCACATAGTTCTCTATTTTTTCCCAATATGTATCTTTCCTTGGATATTTCTTCTTGGTCGCTTTCTTTTCCTTTCTCTCTCTTTTCCCTTTGAACCAGAAAATATATCTACAAGAGGTTTTACAGGGCTTTAAAGACATCAATCATTTTCACAGCTGGGAATAAAAGGATCTAGATAGGAAGGAACAATTCCTCCATTAAAACTCTATTTGTAAAACATAAGTATGGATTTCGTATAACGTGAGACAAACTGTGGTCCCAGTGAGGCAGACCAAGAGTTAAATTAAAAGGTTAAAAATGATGCCCAGTGGCTGCTGCTTTTTTTACTGACTCTCATGGGGTAGGGAGTATTTTTCTTGCGATGACCTCAGTATCTTCTCTTTTTCTTGGTCAGAGATCAAGGGGTACACTGATGTGAACCCTTCTTCCCACTGAACTTTTCTATCAACTTTCTGCAGATGTGTATTTTGAATCTACACTTTCAGTGTTTGTGTTTTGTTTTTTTTGACTATATACTTCAATGTTGATCTTACTAAAATATGATAGTTTTCCATCTTAGGAAAGTTTCAGTAAATATTATCATTTCAACTAGATTGGCTTTTCCTTGAACATAAAGACTGTGGCTTAAATTTATTCATTATCTAACAAATTATATCTACTCTATTTTGATTCTTTCATAGAATACGATTATCATATAGATCTTTTTAAAGTTTTTAATCTGAGGATAAAAATCTGATTCAGCCTTTTTTTAGAACCTTTTACATCTTGAGACCTCTGACGGTTTGGTGGAACTTACGAAACCCTTCTCAGATAACGCTTGAGAATAAATAAAATAAAATTCATGGTACATGAAGAGAGCCAATTATATTGAAATATATTCATTTCTTTACAAAACTGTAGCATGTATTAACACTTGTGCATTTTTACAAAGATTAAGAAATGAGACAGAGCTAAAATGAGCAAGAGCTAAAAACAATCCTAAATCAAAGCAGGGATAAGTTGATTGCTTATATTGATAGCTTACAATTATTTCAATATAATTGCAGAAAGCATTATCTAGGCAATGAATATATACCCCTGGTTGCACAGAAATGAAATTTAAGAATCAAAAATAAAGTGAATAAAAATCTCAATAGAAGAGGAAAAATAGAGTAGGAGACTTATGTATTAACTTCTTAAAGTGCTAGGCTGGGAGTTGAAGCCTACCAGGTGCTCCGGGAGAGTGGATGCAGCATGCATCCGTAAACATTTGTGCAAAATGTAACAGGAAAATATATTTTCCTCTTATGAGTGACAAAATCAGAAGTACCATGAATAATACTACAGTTTTAATAAGAATAAAATTACATTTAATTCTGGGGGTGAGTAAAACTAAAGAGCTAATGATTTCTCCTTTTCCATTAATAGAAACTCTGAATTGTATCCAAACATATACCTTTCTTTATCTGCTTTCCTATAAACTAACAACCCTGTTTTGACTGGAATAGTCATATTTAGAGTATTTTAGTCTTTTCATGCTCCATAACGGAACTATGTAAATAGCCTGTAGGGGTCTCCTTTTCCCTTCTACTCCAACCCCGTCATCTTTTGACAATACCAGTAGTTGTTCTGGATTATTCTCTTAACGCCGTAAAATACACAAGGTAAATAGTTAAAACAAAATTTTACAACTATACATGCTATAGAAATCTGGGGATAATACATAATGTTTCTTACCTAAAGTCGAAGACATACAATAATATAGCACATTGATAAAATGTTCAAGTAAAACCATGCATTTGCCCTTTGGACCTAGAAATGGCATAGTGATATATACAATTCTAAGGTTATAAAGAAAACAAAAAAAGCTTTATTCCACTCGACTCTTTTATTCAGTAAAAGTGGAAAATTAACCAGTCCCAGACGTGGAGAGTTTCATGTCATTTCTGCAATACCTGAATAGGATGAAAGATGGGAATGTGTTTGCTGAAAAATAAATTATTTTAAAACATGAAATCCTTTTACTACGATCATGTTTCTATCAATCCATTTTTGAGAATTTGAGCTATAAATGCTAAGTATAGTACTAGACTTTGGTCTTTGATTTCATTTGGGTCACTAGTGACTGTCTGGCTTGTATAAACTGCATAAAATGGATCTTGGAGACTAAGCAAAAACTATTTTTCACCTTATAATTTAATATCATTAAAATTTTATTGTATATATTTTCATGTGAAAAAGTTATGTTTTATTTAATGCAAACTATTAATGGCTATTAGGAAATTATGTCTACTGGAATTTCAAATGTCTAATTTCTTTAAGTAGAAATGAAATTAAGGTTGCAAAGATATTTATTTTATTTTTTTTATTTTAGGCATCCCTGGTGGGAGTGGGAGGCCCAGCCTTGCTGCTGCTGGATTTGATTGCCAAGTCAGTCGGCCGCAGTCCCACAATCAACCACTATGCTACCAGGACTCAGCTCACAGAGATATTTTAAATTAAAAAAAATACACCTTTAGTAGCCATCTAATCAAGGAGTCAACTAAGCCCACATGGAAGAAGCATACCAGATTGTGTGATCTAAAGATGACAATAATAAAATTCAAGCATGGTGATGGGAAAATATATATCAGAGTTAAATCATGAACACCCAATTTGTAGAAGGCTGTGGATACCCAGGGTGCGCAAAACTCATCTGCAGAGTATCGAGTCAGATTAAGCTACTGGCAGATCCCCTTCTAGCCACAGCCATAGATCTGTAACAGCTCGACCATGAAACACAGATTACTGAAAGCCTTATTATTCTGGGTCAAACTGGATATTGGTCAGTTGACCTCTCTCTAGACCAAACTTGAACTTCTTTTAGATCTCTTCCTGGCTTTTAAAATATTGATGGTGGTCCTTTTTTCTTAGTCTTTGTTTATATTTTTCTTTATATTACCACTTCATTTCAATTTTGTTCTTTGTTGTTTCTGTTGGGTTCACCCATTTGTGAAGCACAGAAGGAGTGGATATAGAGAGAAAATAACTGATGCAAGACTTTGTGGGGGGTGTAGCAGGTACCAAGATGGGTAGGGTGATGGAATTTATTTAGGGAGTAAACGGAGAGAGAGAGAGAGAGAGAGAGAGAGAGAGAGAGAACACTGGAACTGAAGATGATTACACAATTCATTTTAAAGACGACTTAATCTTGACTGGGGGGGGGGGTAGAGGAAGGAAAATGTTCTGAAATTGATTGTGGTAGTGATTGTGGAATTCTCGGTATGGTTGAACTACTGGATTGTGTTGTATATGTATTTAGTGAAAATGAAACTGTTAAAAATACATCTTTATATTACAATCAGGACAAGGCAAAATCAGTCTTAACTGAGAATTTAAAGATTACTTCTATATTGCTCCTACAACTTCCAGTAGTATATGTGATAATTGCTTACATAAAAGTTATACCTAATTTAATTATTATATATGATGAGTTTAATTAAATGTTTACTTCAAAATTGAGGATCACTGATACATTTTAAAACTGTGTCAGCTGAGCAGCTTCTGCAAGTTGTAATTGTTTTTTTCTATTTTTATTTTTGCCTAAGGGGTTATGCAGTTGCCGATAAAAGTAAACACGATTGAACTCTCTGCTGTTGCATCGATTCCTGTGCACAGCGACACTGTATGTGAGAGAACTGCCCCATCCCCATTGGGATTTCCACGGCTATAAATCCTTCTAGAAATGGACAACAAATTTAAAGCTAGAGTTTATATAAAAAAACGGGATATTGATGTATAAAAGTCTACTATGCAAGTGAAATGAATTCCCAGCATTTGATGTAGGAAAGAAACAAAAATAAATCTATACCAAGATACCTTTATAAGAATCTACTAAGTGTGTTAATTTGTCCCTTCCTCCTCCCCTGGAAGTCAAAATCAGCAGTAGAGATGAAAGAGAAACAATGCACACCATAATGTCTACACACAATTTCATGAGCTTCCTCGAGGTTACACAGGTTAAGAAACTCTGTTATTCTTTTGAAATGTGTTTCTGACTGGGGATGAAGATTACAGTGGCTTTCTTTGAGAAGTTAGTAAGAAGAAAATAACCACTATTCAAGATCCATAAAAAAATAGGTATGTGGGCTGAGCCCTGGTGGCGTAGTGGTTGTGTGCGGGACTGCGGCCCACTGGGATGGAGGTTCGATTCCAGCTCCACGGAGCAAAGGCTGAGACTCCTTCTTCCACCACCTGAGGGCAGTGATGCCCCCCCCAAAAAAACAAAAAACAAAAAAAAAGATATGTATATTATGTCTTTAAAAAGTTCACTATTTTCTGACATTTCATTTTATACTTAAGAAATGACACACCTTACCTAATTCTCACACACCAAATATTTAATTGTTGTCATGAGCTCTGAACACAAACCACACTGCTCAGGAAAAAGTGTATAAGAATCATTGCTTAAACCATCTATGGAAGACAAGTGGAAGGATGAGAGAGTCGTGGTTTAAATGTCCCAGTTCACAGAATTACTTAATGAAAGAAAATCCTCAGTAATCAATTTTAAAAGCAAGTGGAATGACTTAGCTTTTTCTCTTATGTTTACAATGTCAATGTTTTGTGAGGTAAGTAAATGATAGAATATGAAATATGGTCCATTCTAAGTTTAAAAAGGCAAAAAAGATGGGATGTGCATTTTATGCAGTCTTTGATTTGGGCTTACTTTAATGTTTCAAAAGTAGGTTTTATTATATTTTCATACCTCAATTATATCATTTTAAGTCAATATTAAGGATCCCTGGGACATAAGCACACACCAAACAGATTTAATTTGACCCTACATTTCTGTCACCATCATATAAAACAAACTGCAGGTCCTGATAAAATCAGTACTACAGATTCTTACAGATATGCCTATAGAAAAAGACTGAGATTCAATCTTTCTTGAACAAGTCCCAAATTTCCATTATGCCTTTATTTTATTATCCCAAATAGTACTTCACACATTGTTGGTGCTAATAAATGGGTTGCTTGAATTAGATAGAACACAGTAGATGCAAAACCACAATTTTAAAAATACAGTTATTTCAGTCTACCAAAAAAAAAAAAAAGAATTCCTGAAGCTCTGGAAAGTCAATAAAATTAAAGGAAAATTTTAAAATAGAAAAACTAAAAAATAAAATGAAATGAAAACTTGATTCTCTGAGTTTGGGCTCTCATTCAAAAAATAGATGGTATTAGCCAAGGACATTAAAACGTTAAGAAAGCATTAGAAAATAAAATATTATATTTTAAGCCCAACTTTTTACTCACAATGGCATATCGACAACCTATAGGAATATTTTAAGAGAAACTGTTCTCTTTTTAAAATTGAAAACTATTTAACAGCTGCCTAAACAATACTTGAACAAAAGGCCTTGCATGTTTGCATCATTCTCAGGGCCAAAGTTGAAAAAGTTTTTCTTGGGAACACAACTAAAAAGAGAGACCACAGAAGCAATAAAGAACAAAGTTCATTATGAAGGCAGGGGATGTTTGTTTAGGACATCACTCGTCTCCATCATCTGCTTGATTTAACATTTTATTACAAAAGATGTTTAATTATTGTAAATATTCTCCCACTAGGCTGAGATACTTACTGAATTTGCATACTTTCCCCCCCTGAAACTTAATTTTAAAAATTCATCCATTCATGTCCTTTAGCCCTTCGGGCTTTGAGGCAAGTCCCTAAAGGCTCCAACAACCACAAGAAGATTCAGAAAGAGTACAAAGAGCAGAGCCTACTTTGATTTGAGTCTTGGACGTCGTCTTCATTTCAATTAATTTATTTTGCTTTTATGAATTTAAGAGTCTTTCAAGGAGGTTGACATTTCACTCATCTGAAAAAGCTTGGTATGTGACAGGGGAAAGGGAGGAGAAGTAAATCAAAGGGGTTAGCAATTTTCCAGATGCAATGTATTTTTCTTCCCTGCTTTTCCACCAGAAATGTGAGTGGGCCTCCTGACATCGTAATTCCCTATGCACAACCACAGGAGCAGAAAGCACAATCTGTCAAGAAACAAACACTCTTACATGTATGCACACATATACATGCCCATGGAATAAAAGATGTTCAAATAAGCTCCTCTTTCAAGGGATAAAGGTGCATTTTGTGAATTCATTTGACATTTGTGTGCATAGTGTATAATCAACACAATTGTTGTCTGAATTATAGAGAGCATAGTAGATGCAGTTTTTCCCCTTATTTTAAAAAACTGGGCTTCCAAGTTCATGTTGACTTTGCTGCTGCTGCCATTGTTAAGGTGGTGGCATATTTTTAAAAGTTTTCTGTGACTATAATTTTAAATCACACTGGAACATTTTCAATTATCACCTTTAGCCATATGTTTTCAGGAAGCTGAAATATCCA
The DNA here is from genome assembly GCA_004026705.1 of Nesogale talazaci. Lineage (NCBI taxonomy): Eukaryota > Metazoa > Chordata > Mammalia > Afrosoricida > Tenrecidae > Nesogale > Nesogale talazaci. Next base: position 216,983 of record PVJH01001008.1, on the reverse strand, counting down.
AAAATTTCATGTGAATGCTGTTCATATGAGAAAAGTACTTTTTTTCTGAGTGGAAATTTAGTGAAATTTCTAGAGATAAAACATCTTTGCAGCTTAGAGATAAGTTCTCAGTCAAGGGAATATGCCCACTGCATCTTTGGCCCCCAAAGAGAGCGACACGGCCGTTAACTCCCTCCAAACACCCTTCTCTTCAATATTTATCTGTCAGTTTGGTATCTAGCATTTTCCCCGGGGCTTTTCCTCCTTTGCCACATATTATTTTACAAGAGATTTCTTGTTATGCTGAACTCACATAAATCAATCTATAACAGAGGAATTTATTCAACACATTTATTCTTTTGAGTTGCACGATCATATTTCATTGATTTGTACAATAGGGGAAAAATCTTACTACTAAAACAGAGTTTGTAGAGATTGATGGATGGCAAATCTATTTAGTCTTTTCAGAAGTTTGTTGTTAAATTTTAATGTTAAATAATAACAGCTATTTACTTAAGCTGGTCTCATCGTATAGCTTGACCTTTAGCAATTCCACACACAGCAGCTTATTGTTGTATTCTTTAAATATGAGATAAAAATGTTTTACCTTGGTATTAAACAAAAATAAAAAGGTATTGTATGTTACATGGCCCACGAAATATTGGCGGTATGCTCCTTGGCTTTCATTCGAAGAACCGCGATACTGGAAGACCGCCTTTCGAATTCTGGCTTGGTTTCAAAGGCGTGTCCATTGGCAGTCCCGGTGAGAAGAGAGTCAGTGAAAAAATTGTTGAGGGGCACGTGGCTGAACTGGTTCTGGTGGTTTGAAAACCCTGTGTAACTGGAATCTGTCCGAGGCGAGTGGGAATAAGGAGTCATGCAGGAGGAGGTGTCACGTGGTAACACGCATGAAGTCACCACAGAGCCGCCACTTGCATTTCCTGCCCACAAATTGTTCTGAATCTGGAACACAGAAGACAAACATTACGTTCACACATTCTCACTTTTTTCCTCTTACTTTGGTGAAATTGCATTTACTAAATTGTGTTAACTAGTCAATGTTTATCCCTTTCGGGTGGTCTGTAATTACTCTAAGCACACAAGACATCACTGAAAAAGTTATCTCAGAGACTCTTCCACTTGGTTACAGTGTAATAAGTTACAAAAAAACCACATACCTGACCACATGAAATATTCCCCAAATCTGTCAGTCTAATGGGCATTCTTTTTATAGCCATGAGCTTTTAAAACATGAATCAGAAAGGCTGTCATGTTTCATGATCAATCCATGTACTTAAAAAGATGTTTAAAGGCTAGTTTTAAGTTTAAAGACCGCTTTCATCTTAACAAGAGAATAAAATGACACTTTAAAAAATTCTAAAGTTGTATGCTTTGGTGTGGCAGTTTTTGTTGGAAGTCATGGATGACACTTGGCTGTTTTGTCTATACAGATAGTTTTTGATCAAATTGAGAAAATTTTTGCTCTCATTAATTTTTTTCTGTCCCGTAAAATGGCCCAACAAATATATATGTGTATATATATATATATTTACATGTTATAATTAAATTTGATTTTACTTTTGAACATTGTTTTGTAAATTGCTATAGGGTATAGTAAAATTGAAAGAGAAATGTGATATGTAAATTTAAATTCTAAAGCATAGAGATTAGCAAATAATGACAGTATAGCTGAGAAAACACATAACTAGCAAACAACATATGAATATAATTGAAGCAATATTTAACACAAATATTTGAAAATTGTGCTATAATTCTTAGTGAAGAAATGTATATAATATTTTAAAAACAAAAAAATCAATGCAATAAATCCAGTAAACATGTATTTTTCTGATGCTATTACCATACTAAAGAAACACTTTAAGGGAGTGGGCAATAACATGAATTTTAAACATGAAGCATTTAAATGAGAAGACAAAAGCAGCAGTTAAATACAGTAGTAAGGAGGAGAGCAAAAATCATGACAAGAGGAGTGGGGAAAGGAAAAGGAGGGTGCTGTCTGGCAGCTGGCAAGGCAGAGATGTGTGGCCTTAGAAGATAACATACAGACATTTTTTCTAAATTATTATAGATATGAATTAGAACCCAACAAAATACATGTGTTTGCGTCAGACTTTTCTTTCTTAAGGTGGAATAATAAACAAAGAATAAAAATGAACAGTGACTGTTTCTTAGCTAACTTTTTAATCAAGATTCTAAACTACTGCAGATAAATTTAGGCACGGTCTTATAATATTTTAGCTTAAATTACGCTTCCATAGCAACTTAGTTTCAATTCATAGAAGAAGATTTGCTTTAAACAATTCGAGAATACACTAGTAAATTACTTACCTTGCTATTTGGGAAAGGCCCACTAAGCCAGTTTCAATACATAAAACAAAGCCTTCACATGTAATGTCTGCCTTTAGGTAGCCTTCATGAATTAAGAAGATGCTCATTTCACTGTTACTTTAAAATGGTTCTTTATGTATTATATATAAATAGTCCTATATGATTTGAGTCATAAAACAGCTTTAAATCTGTTCAATATGTGATTATACATTATAATTTGCAAGTCTGATCCTTGATTACTCTTTAAGTCTCTTCATGGGTTCTGTTTAGTTTGGGCTCATGCTGCTATCTGCATTCCACTTTAGCCAAACATTGGTGCTCGTGAATGCTGAGCTATCCGTCTCAAACCCACAAAGGCGCTGTTACTGTCATGGCTCTGTCCAACGCACTCTTCCTGGTTGATCTCTGCGATTTTCCTCCGACCTTCACTCAAGCGTTGTGCTACACTGCAAAAACCACGGTCACATGTCTAACAAAAGCTCTTTCAGGAAATCAAAAGTGAACTTGCTCACATCTTTTTAAAAAATAAATGAAAGGCAAAAAGTGGTAAGGAAGATTATCTGCATTTTGTGTTTGCTAAAGGATTTCTCAATTTATAAGTAATGTTGTTAAACTTCATAAATCAATCACCAAGAGTTCACATTCATATAAATATGAATTTTGCTTAATCATGAAAATATCTGCTTTCAAATAATATATTTATTATAATATCAGTAAAAATATTTTCTTCTTTCTCCATAAAGAAAAAAATCATCAACTTTAATAAATACTAACTGGGTAACACAAACATTTATAAAGAAACAAATCTTAGGAGCATATGGAAGTAACAGAATTATAATGAAAAATATGTACTAAGAAAGCATAAAGAAAATGAAGATATTCATTAATATAGACTAAGCAAAAAATTATCTCTGAAACAATATTAGTCTACTTAAAATTGAAAAAAATCCCTTACTTCTATGATATGGGACAAAAATTTTGGTTCAAACTTCTTATAAGGACATGATCAAGCACATTAAATATATTACTTTTGATGAAAAATATTCTAATATACAGACATTTCTCAAAAGCTTAGTACAGCAAGTTAGGATAGCAGTATTATGCCTGACTTGAGAAGACATTCAAATCTTTTGAAGTCTGTCATAAGACAGAGATACATACACTTCACTCATCTGATATATCCTGTTTTGATGATGATGATGATGTGTGAATCTAGCCCCTTCTCCCTCCTGTTCCTTTCTCTCCCTCTATTCTATTTTTATTTTTAATATACTTAATTTAAGGGCTGAGCCCCGGTGGTGTAGTGGTTGTGCGCGGGACTGCGGCCCATTGGGACGGAGGTTCAATTCCAGCAGTGGGGCTGAGCCTCCTACTCCCACCACTGAGAGCAGTGATGCCCCCCCCAAAATATATATATATATATATACTTAATTTATTTGACTTTACAGATCTAGCTCTTTTTATATCCAAGAGCTAAGTGTAAATCATTAAAAAAAAATAATGAGAAGCCTGCAGTGGATTGAAGCTTTAGATGCTCGGAAGCAGTTCCTCTGATGGTGATCCAGCTCCTGGGCATGACCCTATAATAACCAAACCTATCGTCATTGGATCAACTCTGATGGCTTCTGAGCCCGTACATCTTCACAGGGGCAGACAGCCTCTTCTTTCTCCCACGGACCAACTGGTGAGGATGAACCATCCACCTTGTGGTTATCAGGCCAATGTTTATCCAAAAACACCACTCTTGAGCTGTTCCTGAGAGGTGATTGTTATGGATGAATTATCAGAATCAAGTATTACATTAATTTTATTAATACATTTAATCATCTGAACACACTAAAAGATAAGTGCTTGACTAACCCCATTTTGTAGAAGGCAGAACTTTAGAGAGTTTTAACACGTTGCCTGAAATTGCACGGATCCAATGTGGAAACAAAGTAAGCTTGTTGCTGACTCACATTGACCTTTTAGGACAGAGCAGAACTACACCGTAGGGTTTCCCAAACTATAGTCTTTATGAAATCAGATTGCTATGTTTTCTTTCCTTCAAGTAAGCTGGTGAGTTTTAATCATTGATCCTGTTATTCTGACTCAGACATTGGACTAGTGAGACTCCTTATAACTCCCAATGGTTTATGATTTGAACTCCAGCATCACTGTACCGAATATATTTCATCGAAATCATAAAAATTCATAATGTCTTACTAATTACATTTATCTATGGGGTTTCTTTTCCTATTAAATGTTTATTATCCACCATTGGCTGGTGAAGTTCTTGAAGACTGATTAATTTTCATGATAAATTTTATAGTGTCTCTGTATTTAAAAAGTTAAAATAACAATAGTAATGATAATATTCAAAAAGAATTCTAAAACTCAACTAGATTTAGCAAGCCCTATTGAAGGCCAACTCCTTTACAAATGAGAAAGTCCCTTATACACTTTCAATTATCTACCTAAGAGATATTTATTACTTCCAATCATAAAAAGCACATGTTATCAAATAGCCCATATCTCCTTTTCAAAACCGATATTAATGTGAACTATAATATCCCTGTATCTATCATTTTATACTTGTCCTAAAATTACAGTGTATCATCCTTCCTGCATATGATTATTTTAAATAATTAGGCATTAGGAATTATTAAGCCATCCTCAAATCTCTCATTCTCAGCTAAAAAACTGTTAGTCTGGTTAATCCTTCCATATAAAGCATGATTTTCAGATTCTGCAGCTAACTACTCATGTTTTACTAAATATAATGGCATTTTTAACACCTTCTCCCTTATCTACATAAAACCTACAGGGAAATATAATCTTGATGTGGCCTGATCACGTTAGAGAAATTAATCACGTTAGAGAAATTCTTTTTGCTCTGAACCATCTCCTTGTGTTGAATAGAAGGCAATATGTGAGTAAGTTGATTAAACCTATCTTGGACTAAGTCTCCTGCTGTGTGGCAATCTCAGTCCACTGCACCTTCCTGTCTTCACCAAGTCTTTTCTCATTGAAGAACAGTTTTTAAGCTCTATGCTTGGCATCTACAACTTTTACATACTTATCAACAGAAGCAATATAACATTTCCTTCTCTGATTCATTAAAAGAAACTTTATACTTTCTGTTAACATCTGGAAAGAAAGCAGGCACTTGTCCTCCATAAAAGACCTACTCTTTTTTTTTTTTTTTGGACTCTTGCACAGAGCTCTGCCATGATCACATAACCAAGAGATAAATAAGTTCTCAGGTATTTTTTTAGACTTCTAGCTAGGTAATTTTCAACAACTTCACAACCAAGAACAACATTATTAAACAATGGCCACATGCTTCTTTCATGTGCTTTTTGTTTTTGTTTTAAAACAGGCCTTTATTTTTTTCTTCTTTGTTGTGTTTAAATTAAGCAGCGAACCATGTTTTAATGTATTTCACAATATTTTAAAAACATTCTGGGGGTATGTTCAAGACACTGTCCAGGTAACATAGCCAAATACCCCCCATTACTATGACTGGCACTTTAGCTAATTTACTACACTGCACTTTGAACACTTGTCCCTTGATGCCTTCTTAATCAAATAAAAGCTTAACAATTATTCCATGCTTCAGAATTCTAATACAAAGATTTTTTCCTTCTGATTCTCTCCAAACTGAAACTAAGTTCATTTGAAATTCATTTTTCTTCTGAAGAATTAAAAGCAATAAATACAGGGGCTGTCTTGATGTTAGCAGACAACAAAATATTATTTGGGTTGAGGGCTCTTTGTTGTGGAAACTGAGTTCTCATGAATTAAAATTTGTAAGACAACACAGACATGAAAATATAGATCTCATTTGTCTTAGAAACTTGATATGAATATATTCCCTATAACTGAACCACAAAGAAAATTTTAATACTATAAACCTGATGTATATTTCTAGTATACTTGCTGATGTGATTGCTTTGATTCTTGATACTTTTAAGGAAACTATGTAAAGAAATGTATATTTGTTATTCTTGGCTTCAATTGTGAAAGTAGTTCTACATGTAAAAAATCAAAGAGGTTCACAACAGTGTTATATATATTTATGTTCTACTGTTCATTCAGTTCTGCAATTTGTGAGATTTAATCTGAACTTAATGAAAAGACTGAACAAAAAGATAATGAACATGTAGGCATCATTCCTGAATTTTACAAGCACAACTAAGTGAATTATATTTTTCTATTGATCAGTCTGTTGAATCCTATTCTTATATAAACAGATTGGTTATAGTTCCCACCATCAACATGCAAACACCCCTCCACAAATGCACACACACTTGAGGGCACACATATACTAATCATGCATATACACACAATTGTACACACATAAACACACCACTCACATCACATGTCCACATACTTCGCTGTTGCTTGCTTTAAAATCCAGGAGAGGTTCATAAAGAAGTATGTGTTACAATGTTACTGTGATAGTTACCATACCAAAATTAATGTTCACTTTGTAATTTCTTCTTGATAAAATGCTAGCAATCATTGACTAATTTGTACATTTGCCAATATTTAACTGTGGCAATTATCACTATAGAACTAAATTTGCCTGATGTTTTCATATGATCTCTTTTAAACATTGCAAACATCACTGTCCAGCTTCAATGTTCAAGGAAATCTTTTATGTATTTTCCTAGCATTTATCTCCCCTTAAGATTTAGGGTAACAAGACATTAATAAATATCATATGTTAAATTACCAGTATTTTTCACTGCTAATGAAATTTAAGGTCCCATTAATTTCCACTTTACTAAATCAGTAAGTTACTCAGAAAATTAATAAAATTATTTCTAGTGAATTTGCTATCAGTGAATACTAACGCCTGTAGGAAGGAGCTCAAATTAATTTAGCAATAGAAAAATCTATCTAAGATTGAAATAAGTATATATTAGTCCTATTTATTGGATCCAATTCACACCAAAAATAAATTTCTTCCAGAAGGTACACAAATGAAGATTTATGAGCCAATTTACATATCAAAGGTTCCAAAGAATCATTTTAAAATAAAGTTTGATAAAAGTGAGGTGATGAGGAATGACATTCATTAGAAAATGAATATAATTTATTTTTTGACTACGTTTGAATGTCAATAAAATAATATTCTTGAATGATGTATAGAAATTTGGAACAAGAATGAATACCTCTAATATAAAAGAATAATATCGGGGCTGAGCCCCAGTGGCATAGTGGTTGTGCATGGGACTGCAGCCCACTGGAATGGAGGTTCAATTCCAGCTTCTCAGAAGCAAAGGCTGGGCCTCCTACTCCCACCACCAGAGGGTAGTGATGCCCAAAAAACCAAAAAGTAAAAAAAGAATAATATCACTAATTGACATAAGAGTAGTATGAGACAGACAAGCTGAGACAAAACATTTTTTTTTTAGACAAAACTTTTATGGAAAAATAAAAATGTAATTCTCTTGTTAGTGCAAAACATTAAAAAATAAAGTCTCATAAGATGGTTATCACAAATGTTATTAGAATAACAAAAAAAACAATCTTGTATCCTTCAAAGGAAATTTGAAAATGCTGTAAGCCAATGCTACAAGAAACAATGATGTTTTCCCCTTTGCTGTTACGCTTATCAATTACAATCATTACACAGACGATGAACAGGAAAGCTCACCCTTTCTGGATATAAGTGAAACTTTTAAACTCCACTCATTTAAGGAGTAGCTCCCAGAATTTGGTACTCTATCATTACAAAACAACAATGACCATGCTGAGTGTTTTCCAACTATTCTCATATTCTACACATGCATTTGAGAAGAAGCAAGAGAGCTGTGTCTATTGGTTTCATCAGTGTCTCCTCATTAATCTTAATGCCACAATACCTGATTAAAGTAAAAGTCAAATATTCAGAAGCATAGATTAAGAATATAAATTTCCTATGGCATAAATGACTTGCAACTGAAATATGCCAACATTTTCATTTGCATCTGAGAGCCCCACTTTTAGACACATGTGAATACTGGACTTAATTAGTAATCCTGAATAAAGCCATCATCATATTCATATTCTATTTCCACTGAAGACACAGTGAAAACTTTACTTTTCTGATTTTAAAACTTCTCATATAAAGTTTCATATATTTCATACTCTATGATTTAGAATTTAAAAATGAAGAACTATCAAATTTATTCAATATGATACTTAATAGATAAACAGTATATTGTGTACATATTTACTCATTATGCGTTATAACTATTTACATAAGCTTTATGTATATTTATGCACTTAATTGCATAAGCAACGTTAACTATGTTAAGAACGTAAGTATGTGCATCTCAGTAATCATAGACTTCAGGAGCAGGCAATAGACTATTCTGTCATGTACACGGTGGGGATGGGTCGGAATTAACTCAATAGCGCCTACGAGTAACATCTCATTACATATTCTTCATGACTTTAAATCTTAGTGCTTGATAATCAGTGAGAAACTGTGCAACATCCATATGACTTGTTTAACTAGCGATGGTGGGTGGCCTTTTTTTTTTTTGGTGGGTGGCATTTTTATTGATCCACAAACCATAGGGGAAATTTCACTGCATAACTGTATGATTCTCTTGTGATGATGTATAGACATGATAGCATACACAGTTTATCAAGAATTGCTTATTATTAACATTTTAAAGAGTTTTGCTTCAAATACTTGAGAAAAAAGTAGAAAGCAGATTAAAATGTAACATTTTCTCATCCAAAGGTTAAACACTGTTCCCATTGTCATGAAATTGCTACTATATAGTGTTGGTTGAAAGAGACAAGCATATCATATTCTATTAGTATAATAAAGATAGACTTTTAGATTAATATGTAAACTGGTAATTTTTAAAATAGTATGATGAAAAATATATTTACTAATCACTGTATAATAGAAAAAATTTAAATCATCTAAAAATCTCACATGATTTTAAGCTTGGAGTATAATTTGCTAAACTAGCAATATTGTACAGTTTAAATCTGCAATTTCAGTTATGCAGTTCTTACCATATTCAACTTCAAAAGGATACATGTTTATAAAGTCATCATCATAGCAAAAAACAAAACAACAACAAAATTAAACACTAGATACTGTGTGTCCTATTATATATTGAATAAACACATTGTCAGTTCTGATTATCACTTTACACGAGGCCAAACTTCATGCAAATCATTGATGTGAAAAACCTCAACTTTTTAAAAAGTCATTTCCCTCATGAGACTATTATTTGGGGGAGGATTAAAATACACTAAAAGTTTCCTGAAGTTGCCATATTTGGTCATTCTAGTTTAGAGAGAAAAGCCCATTTAACTAAATTTGATTTTCCTTTAGTTCTGATGGCCAAGATTAACTTCAAATAGTAAATTTACTCAGATTGGATTAGTTTAAATGCTCTAACAGAAGAGACTGCTCAAACCACTCAGCACTCACTCTGCTGTATAACCAAATTGATAATGACGAATGGCTACAATAAAACTGTTACTATTTATTAAGTAAGGAGCTCTGGTGGTGCTGTGGGTTGGGGAAGGGGCTGATCATCCTGAAGGTTGGCAGTTCAAACCAACCAGTGGCTCTGCTGGAGAGACTGTCTGCATCCAGGGATCATTAGTCATTAGAAACAATTGGATGGCAGAGGGTTTGGAATTTAATCAGGACTCATTATGAGGCAATGACCGAGGTACTACTTTATTCACGCGTTACTTTGCTTAAGCCTCGCAGATATCATATGGACATTTATCTTCATTTCATACGGGGAAATGTTTTTAAAATTAATACATTTGCTATAGATTTGAAAGCTATGAAGTGTCAGTATCAGGATTTGAACCTACAACTCTGATTATAAAGCTCATAGTGATTATAGGAATAAAAAAAAAAAGGGGGGGGGGGAACCTCACTGCCACCGAGTTGTTACCGATTCATAGGGACCATATATATAGGGCAGGGCAGAATTTCTGCGGCTGTAACTCTTCAGAAGAGTAGAAAATGCCACTGTCTTTCTCCTGCAGAGAGACTTGTGGTTTCGGACTCCTGATCTGGAGGATCGCAGCAAACACTTAACCACGACATCACCAAGGTTTTTCCTCAAATCCCAGGATTCAACTTCATTGACTGCAATCAAAGTGCTCTGCCATTTAAAAGTCAATTTTATCTTCATAGTAGCCAAAGATTCACCGTCATCCACATCTATCGCGATAATCTAACACCAGCATGGAGAATGTGAGGATCCCAGAAGTTAGGGGATTTAACAGGAGTTACCCAGCTCACAAACGATTCTGTTCGTGTTTTTGGTTCATATAAACTAAACCAAAACAAGTCATTCCAACTGAGCGACTCTATAAAATGGAGCAGAATGACATTCCGGATTTTAAAAGGTGGGATTTTTTTTAGAAGCAAATGACTTCTTCCTCTCAGAACAGCTGGTGGGTTTGAACCACTGAACTGTCAGTTGGTCGCCTAGTGCCTTGGGTTCCTTAAATCAATTCTAGCGTTAATATACTATTTCTTATAACCATGTAGGTTGTCTGCAATCACCAGTAAACATGTCAATGTCTTAAAATAAAATATTTTATTCACCAAACTAATTATTTTTAAAATGCTTGGGGTTCACTACATTGGAAACATTAGTTTGTAGTGCCGGTACACCCTTGCTTGCTTATTAGATTTTTAAGAGAAAATTACATATGCATCTTTAGTTTGGTGGGTCTAGTTTGCATCGAAAAATTTTTGTGAATTTAGTACAAGTATCAGGATCATCTAGACAGCACTTGATATAAAATGTCAATAATCACAATAACGTTTATCATTACAAAGCAGGGAATTTTATCTACTTGGATTATTCATATATCATCATAGCTTAAGACAGCTTTTGGCAGATATTGTTGGAGTAAAATGCTAATAACTTTGGGGTAAATTTTTTTTTAAGTTTAAAGGAATCTCTCTTGCATGTTCCTTTTAAAAATAGAGGAAATTATGAACATAAATTGCCTAACAGCAGAGATTCAGAAACCAGTTGTTTTAATGAGGATGGGTGAGTGTTTGTTTTATAATGTATTTCTGAATAAAGACTCATGTAATGCAGTTCCTTTATTCACATCTATTTAGTGATGTAATTTGCTTAAAAATGTGATGATACCAAGATGAGCAGGAACTGGATGATCTTTTAATGATATTTCACAATGTCAATGCGGAGGTAGAAATGTCCTGCAACCCATTTTCATGTAAGCAAGAAAGTGTTGCACTGATGGGAGGATTCGGGGGACAGTGCCTGGAGGAAATACAGTTTAGGAGAAGGGATGGGGATTCAAGATAGAATCAATTTAGCACAAGGAGTGAAATTATTTTTAAAAATATCACATTGCTTCATTCAGCTGTGGTGTTGCCAAATGGCAACGGATACTGTCAGGACAACTGAAAAGAAGATGCCATGTTTCACTGCTTTGAAATACACACTGTTAAAACAGATAACTAGTGACATAATAAATCTTCACAAGGTGCCATTCATAGTACAAGAACCTACCTAATTTCCTTGTTTGTGTGTATAGAATATGAGCCAGTTTAGCAAAGACTTTTTAAATGCTCTATTATCTTTTTAAAAGGCCATTTTAAATGCTTCTAAATGCAAAGCAAGGAAGCATTTTTACTTTATAAAGTGATGTGATGTCTTAGAGTCAAAATTGAACTATTTCATTGCTCAGTAATGGAATTGGTAAAAATGATACATAAAGAGCACTAGACTTTGAAACTCAGAAAATCTAGCTCCACTTAAAAGAATTGAATGGCTTAAGCAGGAAATATATTGTCTAGTTTGAAACAATTTCTCAAATGTTTGCTGTTATTTCTGTTATAATAGTAGTTACTACAGTGTAATGAAGACTTTTAAATGCACTTTAAAAATATTATGATTCATCACCAACAGGTAATATTTATAGATACATGCTTATTCTTATACTGAGCAGGCTTGAGGGGATCATTTTTAAAACCATCTCTACTTTTTATGTACATCCATGTGCGCTTTTTGCTTTACTGACAAATAGCTAGTGCTTTATTTCTGTCCAGCCTGCAACATTTTCTAAATTCCCACCAGTTTATAGCTTGTTGTTTGTTTTTTCCTATAATTTTAGTTTTTTCCTATAATTTTAGTAACAGCAACTAGGATGAGTGTCGTATTGTGTGGAGTTGTTGAGATCTATTTCAGTTCCTATTTTCCCTCACAAATATCTTTTGTCAAGACCAAGGCTAACAAAACTTTCTTTAAGCTGAAACTTGAAGACACTATCTTGGTGTGATTTTTTTTTCCGCAAACAAACAGAAAAAAATCCAAGCCAATCATATTTTTAAAAGATAAAAATGGAATTCCCCCTGAATCTATTCAATATTTGTAATAATGAGAGATCCTTGACTACAGAATTTTTGACATCCAATTGTTAAATACTTACTAGTGGAGAAATGTTAGGGATTTTAGCATGTTGTTTTTAAGGTTTGTTAATACAATGCACTGTCAAAACCAACTTCAACATGTGTTTTCCATGCTGTCATACTTAAATTATGAGGTGGTAGAACCAATGTACAAATGATGAGAATGTCACAGGGAGACATAGTCCAAAATTCCCATTGTGAGAAAACATTTTAATCTTTCTTCGTGAAAATGCAAAATGCTTTGCTACATACTTCCTTTCTTGCCTCAACAATTGAGAGTCTCATTTTGCTAATCAATATTCTCTAAAGCCCTGCAGCATAATAAAGCCATGGCAGAATCACCCAAGGGGAATATGGGGATAGAGTAGAGGGATATGGAGTCAGAGTGTATGCAGACACACTGACTCCCTCCATAGAGCTTCAGGGGCGCCATGCCCTCGTCGGAATGCTTTCTGTTACAGGGAGTCGGGTCTCAGGCTGACAGCAGCAAGGAACAGAGAAGTGGAAACCAGAAAGATGGTTTTAAAAGAAAGTAATAAAAGTAATAGAAGTTTTAGAAAGATTGAAAGAAAGTGATGGGGGGGTATGTATAAAATTATTTTAGGAAAATTTATGGTAATATTGTTTAAAATCAACTTTAGAAGAGCTCATAGTTCATGATTGTAGTAATTCTAGTCATACTGGTCAAATTGCTTTAAATTATGCAAATTATATGCAATTTTCATTGTAGTTCTCTACCATTATTTTACTGGTTGTGACTGTGTTTCCAGTTCCCTTGAACTAAGCAAAGCTCTGATAGTGAAACTCATATAATGCTTATTGGTAGTAAATTATAATTTAAAAATGTTCCGTAGGAGAGACTGATGGTAAAGATCCTATATGTGGGAGTCAGATAGCCAAAGGTGAAATCTGAACTTTACCCCTAGGAGAATCAATTGAAGACCTCACCTCTCCTTGCCTCAATTTCCTCAACTCAGAAACAGGGATATATGCTAACACGCCCTCCAGATGGCAGTTGTGAGGATTAAATGAATTAATCTAAGTCAGCTGCTCAGAAGAAGGCCCAAAAGCCCTAGGAGGTTGCAGTCGTAGCTCGCTCCATGTCCATCCAGCACTAGTCAGGCGCAGAGGTCGCTGCCCTCATTGGAGCTGATAGCCGTAGAGGCAACCTTCTCAGGGCATTTTGTTTAGAAGTGAACCAGGACAATCCCGGACATCTAGTCAGTTAAATCTGTTACCTTATGTCAAGAAATAAGAGTCTCGTATAGCAGACACAAGGGTTTGTTCAAGAAGTACCCATCATTTTGGTTTTCCACCAAATGTCCATGGAAAGGCTCAGCAGAAACAAGCTTTTGGAGACGTGTGTGATCTTGGCCGAATTCTTTCACTCAACCAGTCCTCATAACCTCACTTCTTAAATGAAAGAACTGGACGAAGTGATCCACATGACTCTGCTTAACCTCTCATATAAATCATGGTTATATATGATTATACATAATGAATTTTGTGAATTTATCTTGAAGAGGGAAATTACCAAGACAGATCTCAAGGATCCCAACAGGCAAAAGAATACACACACTAGCATAAAACCACAAGACCAAGTTCATATTCTAAAATGTTAATTTACAGTTGACAGAAATCAGCATTCTTAAGGGTTGGAGCAACAGTGAGTACACTAATCGAAGACGTGAGAGCCATCAAACACAGAACTGTTCTTCTCCTGCATATTTCATTCATGTTGTTTTAAGTTGCCTCTTAGAACACATAGCATTCTAAGCAATATCTTCTGTGCTCACTGCCACCGTGTCAATTAAGCAGTAAGAAATGAAGTAATATAATGCAATAATGGATGGTCTAGTTGGTAGTTCAAGTTCACTTGGAAGTCTGATCTTTTTTGAAACATCACGGTAGAGCTCACCGTTTGATTCTCCTAGAGACGGATTGACCATGAGTCAGGTCGACTCAACAGCAATTGGCATTTCTCTTCACCCCTGTTTCATAAATGTTCCTTTAACATGCAACAAATAAGGTTTGGCTAATTATTATTATTATTATTAATGTTATTATTTTATTATTCTGAGAACACATACACAATAATAAAAATGAATGCATCTTATTCGCATACATCACAAATATTTCTCTAAAAAGGACACTCAAAAGATTAGAAATCTGCTGAGTTGATTATGTTTTTTAAAGTATTTCTTAAAAATGATCACTTAAAATATATAGCTGCCTATATATGTTTTAAGAAATAAATTTAATGTGTACCTGTGAGTCTGAATGATACTAAAAAATGAAACATTTCACATCTAAAATGACAAAAAAGTTATTTTTTATGCCTAACAAAGTTTCATAAGCCATTTTGACTCTAAATTATGGTTGTGGTTCATCAAACAACAGGCAAGGAAAGGGAAGCCTTTAAAAAATTTGTTGGAAAATTCCACTATCTTTTTCTTTTAGTCATTTTATTGGGAGCTCTTACAGATATCATATAATTCGATAGTTCAATCACATCAAGCGGATTTTCTTGAACTTTTTGAAAACCTTTTGTATACTATGCCCAACAAATCTTATCTTTAAAAGCTATCAAAGCAGGGAGCACAAAAATCAAAGCACTGCATATTTAAGGAAAATACCACTTAATGATACTCTTCTATAACATGAATTAGAGGGAATGTACCCTGAAACATTTTTTAAGTATATGGGTATGAAAGAAAATAATAGAGTAATTCAGCATAATAAAATCTACTCAATATGAACAAACTTCTGTAGTGCTTGCCTGCTTCATTCTGACTTCTAGTGTTAGCTAAAACCTATGCTGACTCGTGAAGGACCTACAGACCCCATCTCCTTTGCTTCGCCACAGTATTGGTAATTCCCCTTACCTGGGGGTAGCTGTCTGTCCTTGGCAAAACGGATATGTCATAGGTGGCAGCAAAATGGCTCTTGGCTTGTTGTATTTGGCCATAACGTTCTCTTTTTCGCCACTTGGCCCTTCGATTTTGAAACCAAACCTTAATTTTCAAAAAAGTAGATTTTTAAGTAATAGACCGATGAGAAGACAAATGTCACGCTAAAAAGTTCAAACTAGAAAGGTAACCCAGGTCAATAACAACGAGGGAATTTATGTCAAGAAAGGCAGTACGAGTTTTACTTCTTTCCAGAGCCTGGTGGGAGCAATGATGTACCCACTAGGAGCCACCGTGCAATGGACATAAAAGGAGCCAGGCTGGCTTTTTATTCAGCATGGCAGCACTTGGCATCTTTCATTTAATACAAATGAAAACCAATCTGCTTATATGATGTTGCAGATTTTACAGCTCAAAAAATATATTATCGATAGCCCTTCTCTAAGAGAATGCTGTGGGGCTGGGACACATTTAGAACTTGAAACTTGGACGTACTGATAATCAAATTCACATCTCAGTCAGATAAAATGGAATTTTTTCACAAACATTGTAAGTCCTTGATATCATGCCTGGGCATGAATGTCTATGTGTGTCTTCATCTTTAAAACACATCACACGCAGAAGAACCTGTCAGGTCATTCCAATATTTAGATAATCTTCTAAGATATTGATCATAAAGGCAATACAAGAAACATGGGAGGAGGAGGAAAATAATTATATAGGAATAGAAGGCAATTAAAATTACAAGCAAAATGGAATCATCTGATGTGGAAGTATTCAAAGTTGTTTGTTATGCAACTTACATGACTTATAACATTTATTTTCCAATATGAGAAAGTACCCAGATAGCTTCACAATTCTTTTCCCAATTTAAAACTTTTACAGCTAATATAAATAAGGGACTGATATAGCTAAATATCAGGAAAGCCCATGTGTTAGTGTGACCTCAATTGTGTAATTTCATTGTCTCCCAAATTCTTTCTAATGGCATACAGAAATTTCATCATCACACAGTCTTTTACTGAGTGTTAAAAATTCCTTAATTCACACTGGAGATTCTCCAAATTTCATCTTAATATTTTGCAATGTATTCAGTAATGATAAAAAAGTAATACTATAGTCACACTACAAAATTAAATACTTTTTCTGAGTGAACATTATATAAAGGCAGTATTGAGAAAGCTATTTAATCTTCATGAAATCATATCCAGAAGATAATCAGTTTGGGAAAGAAGCAGGAAGTCAAACACACAATGCAAGGTGTGAAGCCTTTCATTAAAATTGAGTTGAAATGTTCACTCTTTTCCATTTCCAATTCTAATCTTTTATCTCTTCCTCATCACAGTAGGGCCACCTGAGCAGTAGGGTCAATGCTCCCACCTTGTCCTCTGAGCACATAATGTAAATTTACAAGGGCACTTGGAAGAATTTTCAGACACTCAAACAAGGTTGATTCTGCTACATGTGCATTGCCCATGTTCCGAGGGCTCAAGTCAACAACACAAAATTTGTAGTGGGCACATTAACAGAATTCAGTACAAGGTGTTTTTCCCTGACATAGAGGCCATGACAATCCCCTCCAAAGAGGTGCCAATTATCACACTTGTGTAAAAAGCAGGAAAGAGAACAACCCACATAAATTAGGTTCAGACTGGTTCTCTGCGCATGTCCTAAACAAAAATTAATCAGGACTTGATGAAATGTTACGGGGGAATAAAAGCAATGTGCATAACTGATCACTTGGTGAATAAACATATTTTTCTATGGTTACAAGTATAACTAATGTAAATCCATGGACACAAGACCAAAAACAGACATGAAGGACTCCTGTTAATATGTGACAATTCTTAAAATCTTTGTTAGCATCAACTTTCTATATATTTACTTCCGGAACTAAGATAAAGTAACCATTTGCCTCCACAAACTGAAGCAAAAATCTGCTGCTTGTTATCCCTGCACTGCCAGATGTTGTCTTTCATGATGTAAGGGCTTTACGATGGCTTAATCTTAAGAAGAAATACGCAGAACAAAATTTTCACCACTTTTTTCCTTTCTCTATTGAAGTGGTTTATGGGAATTGCAAAAGTCAATATTAAAAATCTAAAAACCACAAAGAAAATGTCCATTTTCTTGAGTTACTGTTGCATTTTAAACTCTAAACTATTACTCAGAACTTATAAAATGTAGCAAAGGAGTAACACGTCTAGTACAAAATAAAATATACTTAAGAGGTACAATTTTACCCCATCCTCTTCTTCTCTTTCGAATCATTAAAGAATTTAAAAAACTTAAGCCTTTGATTTTGATGATTTGAGTACATTTTATTTAAAATATTGGATTATTTATAGTAAAATTAGCTGGGGATCATCATTCCTATTGCCTCTGCAGAACCCACATAATGCATCAGAATTTTAAAATTATAATGAATTGGCACATACTGGAAACTAACTTCCACATACATGAATAGTGAAAAATTGATTATGATTATGGTATTTGTGAGACTGTTTCATTTTTTGCTTTGCTTTACTGTAACCTTAAGCCAAATGAAACTGTACGTTTATAGTCTATTATGTGATACATTGCAGATAACAAAAGCATCTTAATGTTTGATAAAACATAATAATACATATCAATTACTAAATGGATTATTAGAATTTAGATTTTCACTCTAAAAACTAATTTTTAGAAATCAGGGGCCTGTTAGCATATCCTGCCCTCTTTAACGCATTATCAATTTGTATCCCTTTGGAATGACTTACATGTCCTTTTGTTTTGCACTTTGGTGTGAGTTGTCAAATCCTTTGCAAGCATAAAGGAGTTTTATTATAACTACATGCATACATTATATTGTTATAATCCTTCACACTAGAATCGGTAGTTTGGAATCATTTCATCATTCCTTCCCCACGACCTTCACTTATCTCTCTTACCTGCACTCTGGCCTCCGTGAGCTCTGTCCTCAGAGCCAGCTGTTCTCTGACATACACATCTGGGTAATGGGTTTTCTGAAAAACCTTCTCCAGTTCCTCCAGCTGCAAGCTGGTGAAGGTGGTCCGATGTCTCCGTTTCTTACTGCTGGATACATTGCTGTCACATTTATCTCCGAGATCATCTAGTTCTCCCTTGTCCGACATCCCTTTCCCAGGAGACATTCGGAGACTGTTACAGCTATCCATGGCTCTATTCAGTTCGGGGTGAAGAGGCTGTCCTTCAACTTTAGTGAGCCCATAGTTAACTGTACCCAGATGGGGAAAAGAATAGTTCTCAGGATTGTGAAACATCTCCACGAAGAAATAAAGTTGCAGTAATTTAGATCATCAGGAAATCAATCTGCTAATGACTTATGGTGCCAGTATTAATTCATTATCACATTAGGTACAATTATTATCTCACTGTGGGAAAAGTTTAAAAACCATTACAAAGGTTTACATGGAACTCACATAATTTGTCAAAATTCACCATCTTATTTTCCGGGGTTAATGTCATGCTTACACACATAATGAATTTGAAAAATGGAGTCAAATTGAAAGGCGCTGTAGCATCAGTGGGGGAAAAATAGAAGTTGGCATGTGACTGAAATTAAATGGCATTTATTCACAGCAGACAAAAATAACCCGGAAAGATATTCCATTTCAAATAATATCTGTAAAACAAATTTGAAAATAACCTACTTCCTCCATGAAGATTGGTGATGTGGTACATTTTCATCATATTTTAAATATTTCCTTTACATATTTTGGTCCACATTGTAAAATTATTTTTTAAAGTGACCTAATCTAAATATTTAAATAAATTAAATACTAGAGAAGGCTAAGGTTTAAGTTGATTTCTTTAGCTGAAAAATTCATCTTGCACAGCTTCCTAAATATGTCATATTTCTGCCTAACTCATAAAACATGTTTTGAGGACAGAAAGTTTTATTTTTCCTTCCAGTGAAACACACATATTCAAACATGTATTAACACATAACAATGGATGGCATCTGGCATTTGGTCGAGTGTGTTTTAATTTCAGCGATTCCCTTCATATGTGATTGCATGCTCACAGGATGAGAGAAAATAAAACTGCATCCTGTAAATTCTTTGCCCAACACAGATACAAACACACACACACACACACACACACACAGAGAAATAAAAAGGATGCATACAGTTAGTTTGGAAGCATTTTAAAAAATAAATACAGTCAAACTAGATAGGACCAGAGTTTCCAGTGAACTGTCATGGTATTTTTTCATTTATTTTTATTTTTAAGTGATCCTCAATAATGTACTTTTCACAACTGCGTTAAATTTGATGAAACTCTTCATCTAATGCCAATATAATTTAAATTCCTAAACTTCTAACATTAAAACGTGCTAAGCCAATAGTTTTCATGAAGAGAAAAAAATGTTCTGTAAAATTAAACATATAAAAGAGGCATGACTGATTAAAATTCGTTTTTGTCTCCGTGGGCTGAGTTAAAGAGGGAACTGTGGCAATTAGTCCTAGTAGGGGGAGGGGAGGAAGCAGTGAGTCTAAGTGCATCTCAGTTGAAAGATGGGATTTTTCTGAAATTAAGCAGTTGCCTGCGCAGGCTCCCCTTCCTCAATAAGCTCCAATTAAAACGCACCCTAATAGTGTAACATTGGCTTAAAAGTTGAAAAAAAATTAGATTGTCTTGAGTCAACTATGTTTTCTTCTTACATTAGATTTCCGACAATTTAAAACACAGTGTTGGAGTTCAAACTGGCCATCAGCACAGGGCATGCATGATAGAGTCATTTTTTAAAATCCCTGTCAGATGAATTCGCTGTAGGTGTATATATATAAATTTCGTCTCCAATATAGTCTGCAAACTAAAAATTCAGCGTAGTGAATAAAAAACACAATTGCTCGTCATTCCAAATAAATTGTTGGAGGGATTTCACAGATTGCTTTCTGTATGTTTGCGCCTTTTGTATTTACCCTCGAGAGTGGAAATGCATTTGCAAGATA
This sequence comes from Nesogale talazaci, assembly GCA_004026705.1. NCBI lineage: Eukaryota > Metazoa > Chordata > Mammalia > Afrosoricida > Tenrecidae > Nesogale > Nesogale talazaci. The sequence continues at coordinate 196,353 of PVJH01001008.1, read as the reverse complement.
AATAAAATACAAGGAACGTTTTTTTTAAATTTTGCGTACAAAAAGTAACTATGCGCTAGTTCCCTGCCAGATTAGAAACCTTCATTAAAATAGGGAACAGGGCGCTTCTTGTAAATTTCTCACACTTAATTCGTTTGTTATTTTAAAGTAATCAGCTCCTTACAGATTAACTGTGGAATATATACAACGATAAGAAAAAGTCCTTTTGGAATTGTAAACTTGCTTTAGCTGTCCCGATCTGAAATAATCGGTTTATATTGGGTTACGAGATAGAAAAGATAGATGGTTTGTTTTGATAACATTTTGGCTTTGAGATACTTGGGCATTCAAAGTTGACGATTTCACCCAGAAGCAGGCTGAACCATGGTGACTTTTAAAGTGGAGTCAGAAAAATAGACAATGCTGAACCCTGCAGTGGAGGGGGTGGAGAGGGGAACTTTTTTTTTTTGCCGGAAGCATTCGAAAGGGATTTGGCACTTAACAAAAATGTACATTGAAGTGTACTGCAGACGCAGGGGAGGAAATACAAAACAAAAAACAAACCCACTCCCAATCCCAAACGAATCTAGCAGCCTTCCAATTTAAGAAAGACAAGGATCACTTAGGACAACTAAAAAGAAAAAGAAAACAAAAAGAAAAAGAAAAACCGTCCCTCCCCAGAGCTGGAAGTGGCTGGCTGCCCGCGCCGGCCGTGGGCTCGGGATGTCGCCGGCCGGCCGAGGAAGCGCGCGGGCTGGACTCAATGGCCCTTTCCTCCGAACCTCTCCGTGTCCGCCCGGGGGAGGGAGTCGGGGGGCGCGGGCTCTCCCCCTACCCGGGGACCCTTCCCAGGAGGAAACCTAGCAGCTGCCGGGCGAGGGCTGCGGAGACGGCCCTCTCCCTGCCCCCCGCCGCCCCCAACGCGCCGGGTCCCGCCGCCCACCTCCCCTCCCTTTCCTTCCCCCCTCCACCCCCCCGCGGCCTGTCCCGCGCGGCGCCCGCACTTGGGGGCGCAGCAAGGCGGCCGCGCTCCCGACTGGGACCCCGGCGACTCACCGCCGCTGTCCTGACAGGGCGACGTCCGCTCCAGGCGCACATGATGCTCGGCGCGGGGCAGCGGCCCGAAGGCCTGCACGCATTTGCCGGCCGCCGCTTTGCTGTAAAAGGACTCATTGTCCAGCGTCTCCATAACGTGCTCCAACGCGCCGCCTGCGCCCATGTAAAAGTCACCGGTCTTACTCGGCGGGCTCTTGAGGGCGAACTTCTCGCTCAGGAACTCCATAGTCCTGGGGCAGGGTGGCTGCGGAGGCTGCTGGGCGCTGGTGGGGAGCCAGCGAGGGGGCGGGCGGAGGGAGGGCCGGAGGGGAGGGCAGGGATCGCGAACGCTGCAGCGCGGGGAGCTGCCCGGCTCGGAGCCCTCGGATACGTCCCGGCTGGAAAGGGGGCACCCGAAGTTGCTTTTATATCTTGAAACTCAGTTGGGCTCCTCGGGAAACCTCCCAGTTCTAATGAATATGAAAATAGGCAGGCGACTAACTCCACCCCGGGTCCCCCCCCTCCGCCCCCACCCCACCCCCAGCCTCCCCACTTACCCGGGCAGGACGCATCCAGGCCTAGGTTAGACAGACCGACAGCTCCTTTTCAGACAAATGCCAGAAGGGACGAGGCTCCGACACCCAGAGACAAGGTCGCCGAGACGGTGCACTGGCATTTCGGACCAGCTCGGTGAGATCGCAAAGCAGTTAACCCTCCACTCCCAGTTTCGGCTCCGACTGGCCTCTGGCTTGGCACCCGGTGGTCCCCACCCCGCCCCCACGCTGACCGCTCACTACCAGAAAGATTTAGAGGCGTCGGAAGGACTTGAAAGGAAGGACGGCTCTAAAGGTCTTTTATTTCATCCGCAAATCCTTTACGAGGAAGATCCACATTCACCCGAAGATCAAGAAGCCGGATGGATACATGGGCAGCTATTAAAGGAGACCGCCTGCGCCGCGGCGCTGCCTCTCCTCCCCTCCCCGGGGCTGGCGTAGGGCGCAGGGACGTTACAAGAGGCGGTAGAGAGGCCTGTCCTCTCTCCGGAGCGGCCACGGGGTGGGGACGCAGTGGCGACCGGTGGGAGCGGGAAGCCTCCTGAGAAAGACACTGAAACGAATGACACCCATACCAGCCGGTTTCCCCACCCTCCTTCTCACCCCTCCCCTTCGTCCATGATTTGATCATCAGATGCAGGCAGATTATTTTAAGAAAGCCCGTTAGGAAAAGCGCCTGCCTGAGAGCCCTTCATCCAGGACAGAGAAGGGATTTGTTCTGGACCCCAGGGAGTGTGTGTGGGGGGGGGGGGGGGGGGTTAGGTGGGGAGGAGAGAAGAAAGGCCTTCCAAATGGACCTTGAATCTTGGTGTCAACGTGGGGGTTGAAAATTTTATCTAAATGAGAGCCAAGTGCAGAGGGTGGGCACCCTCGCAGGGAAGGACCCAGGCACTGGCCAGGACCCAGCTCCTTCCCTCTAGAGGGGACCACCACCGGAAGCTGGAGGAGCTGGCCTCTCCCGAGGGCCAGGCAGGCAGGCTGGAAAGCTTTCTGCTGCTTTAGGAACAACTCTGAGGAGCCCGCAGCATTCCAGGCAAATGAGCTCCATGCCTAGGGCAGAGAAGACCTTTGCTACCCGCCTCTTAAACTGGCACATTTGATAAACTGTCCCCACCCGTCGGGGGCAAGTTTACACCTTTTCAGGTAGGCCTCTGCTCCTGTGTCCTCGCAGATTTTATTAATATACATCCCTATACCTCCCCTGACCTGTCCCGAAAACAAGGTCACAGCCGGGGGGGGGGGGGGGGGTGCCTCACGGGACAACCCCAGCCCTTAGGAATGACAGGGAAACTGGGAGACCAGAGGCTAACCCAGTGTCCCCGCATAAGCTGGATGATTTCTATCCTCTTTGGCTGGCCCATTCTTCATTGGCTGCAGTCTTTGTAGCCTAGCCAGGCCGCAGTTGGGGAGCAACAGACATGCAGCATTTAGCCCCTTGAGCTCCTCTTTGGCATTGCTCTGAGGGTGGGGTCATCCCAGTACACCCAGCTGTAACTGGATGGACCCCAGGCTGAGACGCCTGGAGCAGCATCCTCAGCCTCCGGGCTGATCGCCCACCAAGACAGTCCAGTCCAAGAAGGATGCAAAATTTGTTCCAGTGGCACCTCATGTACGCGTGGCCTTGAGAATCTGACACTATTCTGGATTCGTTTGTACTAATAGTAGTATTAGGTTATCCCTAGAAAGCCGATCAGCACCCAAATCTCAAGGGGGTATCATCAGAGGAAAGCATTCCAGGAGAAGAGACACTATGCTGGGAGGAACTTCGGACTGAGACTTGTGGGACGGGACGGGGACTGGAGGCAAGGAAGACAAAAGCGGGGGAAGCGAGTGCAGGATGGGACCCCTGCGGGGCTCTGACTCTGCCGAAAGGTGGAGGGGCAGCCTGATTGTCTGGGCACTTTCCAGGCGGTTCCTGAGCCTCCCTGTGTAACCTTCAGTGTGGTTCCCTGGTTTTCAGACTACCTTTTCTTCCTCTGCTCCCTATTTTCAGGTATTTTGCTGTGGGGAGTCATGGGAATCCATCATCTTTCTAGCAGCAGCAAGATCAAAAACTCATGCCACTTGGAGAAATAGACAACTCCTTGCTATAAAAGTAGTTAAGGTTGTGTAACTGTCAGCTTCATTAGAATAAATATGGATGCTAACCAAATCCACCGCCCTGAAGTTGCGTCCGACACAAAGCCACCCCATAGGACAGAGTGAAGCTCTTCCCCCCCCACACCCCACCCCCACCCCCAGAATCTGCAAGGAAGGCTACAATTGTTAGAGGGCCACCACGTTCTCCCTGGGAGGAGCTGTCGGGCATCACTGGCTGGTGGGCTTTAGCAGCTTAAGCACTATTAAACACCGCCACTAGAACTCTCTCCATCACTAATAATTAAATCATTAATGAACTGCTGTGGGAGAAGGCCTGAGAAAAGAAGAAGTAGGAGTCACCCTGCTCAAACTCTCTCTCTGTGTTTTGCTGCCTGTCGCTATGAGGACCACTTTCTTGGAAATTGATCATAACACTTTGATAAACGACCTGGGCAACCCTACCAATATCTATCCAATATGATTTTTACTTGCGCTGCACTTTGAAAACGTGGTATATATCCCAGCCTCATTCTAAACCTTCCGATTCAATTTCATCCTTGGACTGGGTCCCAGAGGCTGGTGTTCTGAAGCGACTAACCAGCAAGACTGATAAGCAGCAAGTTTCTTGAGTGAGGTTCTGGCAAGGATTGTATCTATCACAGGAGGATCACAGTCAGCCCCCTTTTCTATGTCCTAGCCTGGATGCTGTGCTTCCATTCAGCCTGGAAGTGAACTGGGCGTCTCCTTCAATAGTACAGTTCCAGGCGAAGGATTCAGGTTTGGTGTATTTTAGTGAAAAAAAAAAAAACTCCCCTAAATAAAGCTGCTGAGTCTTGTTTTTGTTATTTTCATTTGCTTCATTCAGACACGAATTTGTACTATACTTGAAGTGACTCCAGGGGCTTTGGGAGAGATCTAGACTGAGTGGGGGTGTATGCTACCTTTAGCCACCTGAAATCCTTGGCATCCCACTCTTTCAGACTCTCCTGGGGTGGGGTGGGGAGGATGAGGGGCTGTGCCCAGGAAGTGCATCAAGGAAGTAAAAGGATAGTTAACAAGATCTAATTCATGTTCAAGTGCCAGTTTCCTTCTCATCTATTTGGGATATTTTGGAGTTAACTGGAGTACTCTCTGGGCAATATCAGATGGTACCGAAGTAGGAAGACTATTTTGTGAGTGAATCTGACACTCTAATATGAAACTACATCTAACATTCCTGCATCGTTTGTTAGTGTCTTCGTTTTTTATTAAGTGCCACCTCTTATTTTCAATTCAGAAACTCTGATCCATTCATTATTAATCATGTACCTATTACTTTTTCTTGGAGAGGTGCTTTAAAATGCATCCTTTAATTCACTCCCTTGAGAGCACAAAACTAAAATGATTGCATGAGTTAAAACTACCACAAAAAAGTCCACTTAAATGACTCTTTGGAGCCCCCAACTCCATATAGTGCTTTATGAGAAAGTAAAGTTTAGATATGGGATTGAGGAATTGGCCATCCTTCTAAGGCAATTTGACATACTTTACTTGGGGGGAGGGGGGAAGACTTCCAAACTAAAAGCTTCCTTCAATCATGACACCGCCCCCCCCCCAATGTATTTTAGGAAAAGAGAAACGTTTCTTATATGCATACCACCAAAACAGCAGTAGAAGCATTGAGAATAGTGTAGTCAATTTTAGTTTTTTCCCTAACCGTAGGGCTGTCGAAGTAGATGGCAAAAATTTTAGTCTGAGCACTTTCTTTTTGCAGTGAGAATTTAAAGCATATTACTATGTGCAGCAAGGGGAAATATACACTTAAATAACTGTGCCACTGGAGAAAAGCAGGGGTTTTTATGGGGTGGGTGGGTGTGTTTGAGGCAGGAATGGAGGGAAACTCATGAAAAAGTACTAAAATAATTGAATGTCATGTATTATGGCAAGAAGCCAGATGGCCTCCTGTGTGTGTGTGTGTGTGTGTGTGTGTGTGCGCGCGTGCGTGCGCGCGTGGCTGCTGTTTCCCTTCCCGGGTTTTATCTTCAGCCTGCCCACAACTCTAGAAACACAGATAAAGACATGCGCTCTGCATTAAGGCAGTGGAAGATCTTTTATCAAAATAAGAATATGCTCTCTGATTAATAAATATGTAGGCTTTTATTTCAAACCCACGCCCCCATCCACTTTCATGAACATACCTACAGATGAATATACTATTTTGTCACATATTTAAACTTCTGTCTTGTGAAAAATAATTACCTGAATGTTAATCAGCCCTGTCAGTCTTACAAATGTGCTGTTACAAAACTGCCAAACAAAATAGATCACATGTCATTATTAGAATAGCAGTATAAAGATTTGGGTGTTTCAGCAACTTAGGGGATTTTTCAAAAATATCTGATTGGTATTTATTTTCAGCCTGTTCCAGCAATAATTTTTCACATAGGTCCCTTTGTCTTAGAGGGAAAAAATGGACTTTTCTCCTAAATGGTTTATTTTAATGTAAAAATCCAAGATAGCCTTTCCCTCTGCATATATACATTTCTACATATCCAACATGTATTTATTTACATTAACTATAGAAATCATTTATAATTCCAATGACACTGCATAATAAAACATCATTCTTCTACCATGACAATAAATCACCTTTATCTCTCTGGCTGACATCATTTTGGAAATAATAAAATATTAAAGGATTATTTGGCTTAGAGATCTTCTATAATGTACGGATATACCATTAAGTAGTGCATATTTTAAACTATTTTCAATTCAGAAACTCTGATCCATTCATTATTCATCATGTACCTATTACTTTTTCTTGGAGAGCTGGATGGTTTAGAATATACCTCCCAAACATTGTATATATATATATATTTTTTTTTCTAAGTTGATCTACTATATAGGTCTTAAAGACGGGCAGCCTATTTTCAAGAAAATACTTTGCATTCACTTGTACACATTGGACTTTCAAGTTTTAGGGGAGGGATTTCTTCTTAAAGAAAAACCTTAGTATTAGGGCTAAGATAAATGACTGATGTTTCTCTTCTGAATTGGAATTATAAAACCCAAGGGTAATGTCCACAGTCATAAAGCAAACCTGTCTGTGAGACGGCCAATACACAAAACCTAGGCAGTTCCAAACCCAGGAGAGAGGCGATTTCTCTTCCTTTAGACGCCCACATAGTCTGCCCTGTCCTGCAGAAATCTATCTTTTAAATCCCTAACCTAGGACAGAGCTTGGGCACTCAGTGGGTTGAGAATGCGTCTCTTTAGCAGCAACTGAAAACTGTTTCAAATCCAGTTCATTCTCTTTGCTGGGCAGTGGTGCCTTTGAAAATTCAGTGGAGGTGGGGGGGGGGGGGGCCCACTAAACCTATTTACCACACGAAAGGATTGTTCTATTCTGTTCTGTTCTGGGTGGGGTGGGGGAGGTGATGGGATATGAGAGGGGGAGATTTACAGCTCCTTTATCTCAAAAAAATTAATAGGATCCTAAGCAAGGGATAATCGTATTTATATTCACCCCCTCCTCAGTTCCCCTTCTCTCCCTCCACTTCCCCGCCGCCAGGCCCCAACAACTCCTATACCTGACGTGAATTTGGACAAGTGAATTTGAATTTGTGAAGACTCCGAAGTGCAGGTTTGGAACAAAAAACCCTTTGTGGCTCCCAGAAAGAAAGCTTCTCCTGGGGGTGCAGGGCGCTCGCGGCGGCGGGCGGCGGGCGGCGTCTCGGCCGGCCGCCTGGCCTCGCCTCGCAGACCCGCGTCGGGAGCCCACGGCCCGGCCCGGGACAGCCGCCACCGGGCAACAGCAGCGCAGCGCGCGGGTCCCCCGTCCCGGGGAACGCGGGACAGGGACAGGGCTGCGCGGGAGCCCAGCGGCAGAGGCCCGTCGCGTGGACCGCCACCTGGTGCGCCCCGCGGTGCACTGCCCCCCCTCCGGGCTCTGGACCGGGGGAGCGGCTCGGACCACCACCCCTCCCCCCAGGGGAGGGCGGCGTCTCCCAACGCCGAGGTGACCTCGGGGCGCCGGGCGAAGTGCCCTCCTGCCCAGGCGACCCGGGGTTCGGGCGCGTCTCGGTGCCGAGCGGAGCGCGACGTGGCTGAAGTTTCGCTTCTCCTGAAAACTTCAAAAGAGCCTCCGCGAATACAGAAAGAAGTTAGTGGTTAACCGATTTGCTGCTAATATTTCATCGGCCGGGCTTTCTCCCCTTTAAAGTCTTAACTCTTGGAACAACAACATATTTTAAGCTTTCCATCCAAATATTGTTATTGGCAAATAGCTCATTCAACCGTCCCTTGGTAAGGAGAATGGCCTTTTTGTTGCACAGGTTGGCAATCAAAATTAATCCATGATATCACATATTACTTCAGAGTAGTAGGCAGGAGAATTGTAACTGCCTTTGACAGGAGTTCCTGGTTTGGGTGTGTGAGTGTGCAAGTGCGTGTGCGTGTGTGCGTGCGTGTGTGTGTGTGTGTGTGTGTGTGTGTATTCAAAGCACTCTTCTACCTGCGCCCTGTCACTACTCGCTTCCAGCCAGGTTGCCTGATGTTCCTGGAGGACGTGTTAAAGTGCCAGGCACTGTCCAGTCTCTTCTGAAGACCTGGTCGTGCTGTCCTCAATTCTCAATTTTCACATGCACTGAAGTTCCAGACGGTCGACCCCTTCCTAGGGCGGCGTCCAGGAAATTCGAAGATGTACTTTAAAACGAAATTCCCAGAACGTCAGTGGATTAAGGCATCTCTCAGTTCCCTTCATTCCAAAGGCGCCCTTAACTTAGAGAACAATGACACACTTTGCTGTCTCTCAAAGCTTGCTGGGGAAGAAACCAAAACCTCACCAAACACACAATTTATTGGGAAATTTCAAATTTAATTATGACTATAGTGTCTGCTAATCTAGATACTTACAGTATTATTTTCAAGCGTACCAAAAAGAAAGGGGAAAGATGGCTTTAGACAATTCATTTGCGTTTTGTCAGGTTTCTAAAAGTACTTGCAATCTCTAAGGCAGTCACCTACTGGGAATCCAAATAATCTTGATAAAGTGTCTTTGCAATTAATATTCTTGAACTTCTTTCTTTCCATTGTATTGGCTTTGCATCTGTTCTTTTTGGTCAGAGGGAATTTGCAATGATTCTCCCTCTAAATTAAGAATTGCTCAATAATTAAATTAGATGAAATGTAATTTATGTAAGAATGCCCTTTAATCCTATATTGTTTTAAATGTTGATAAAATTTTGAATATTCCCTTAGACTATATAAAAATAAGTGTCAATGTGGGGAACATGAATTAAGGAAAGAAGTTACATTAATGTATGGTCACTTTTAGTGAAATAAAATATTTATGATTGATAAACTACCTATGTCTTATTTAAGTATATAATTTTGGGGGGTATTTATAACTGTTGGGTTTAAGTTGGTGTAAACAATTTAGGACTTGACTGTATTGATAAACTACCTTGGGCAACTTTCTTGCCTGTGAAGTGAACAGAACACTAGAAGTGGAATCCTCTAAACCATGTCTTAAAATTGTCCCATTGCTATTACTATAGTTAGATATATAGTCTATTCAACATTTTTACCAACAACTCACGTACAACTAGTCCATTTATAAAGTTTTGCCAATGTTTTAAATCACTAGAACATGGCAAATAGTCAAGTAAATTCGAAGGTGGAATAGTGGAATTAAATCAATGGATACAATTTTAAAGATTACAAATGAAATACAGGAGAGTGGAAACAACATTTATAAGAGTGCTTACAAAAACATCTGAGAATATTTTGAGTTCACAACATGACTTGGTTGCTAAGAAGTCTAAAACAAATTTAGGTTTTATTACATTACCATAAGCAAAGCCATCACAGCACAAGAAAGATTTGGTCTTCACTATATACTGTACTGAGAAATCTAGAGAATTAAGAAGTGCTTTGTAAACCCTTTTCAAAGAGATGAATAATCTGAATATTTTTGATATACAGCATCTGAGTACAAAAGGTTTAGGAGCTATAAAAGAAGAATGGTTAAAGGAGTTAGTAAATTATAGCTTAGAGAAGACATTGAAAAAAGTGACCACATGTATTCAGTTCTGTTCCAATTCTGAACTGATTGATTTAGGGATTTAGCAATGAGAGTTTTCTATGAAGGAGGTGAACTGATTTTGCATGCTGTACAGTGTGGCACACCACACACTTGATATTCCAGAGGTAAATTCCTGTATCTCATCAAAGGTTCTAAATGGTATTCTTTCTAGAGTTTGGAAAGCTTTACATCTCTGAAATTTCCTTCACAAGAAACCTACAGGATGATTTCAAATTTCCATTAAATTTTAATTAGCATTAAAAAACACATCTACAATGTGTTTGTTCTCAAATAATGTCTGTCATTCTTTTTTCCCCCATACTCTTTTGATTACTTATTGTCAGTACCTTCGACTAAGTGAATATACTTACATTTCAGCAGTGTGCATATTTATGTAACAAATATCAATTTCATTGAAAACATCAAGAATATAGACTCTTGATTCAGATTTGCTGTGTTTGAGTCCCAACCTTACCACCTGCTGTGTGACGTTGGCAAAATGAACCTGAATTCTAGAATTCAGTCACAAGGAAGAATAGGATCTATCTTGTATAGTAGTATTATATAGAGTGAATTAATACAGCTAAAGCACTTAGGACAATATTTGTGGCGGTCATGTGCTTATGCTAATTCCATGATTGAGATGTAGGGGTGGAGTCTGTTTGTCTGTCTGTCTAGACATTGAATAGCCAATGAGGCCTCTATGTGTGCATGGCTTTCTTCTGAGACTTCTGGGGAATCTTGAGATATTTCCCTCGTGGAGATGAGAAGCTATCTCCCCAGTTGGTGGGAGTTAGTCTCAGGAAAAAGGAACTGCTGAGAAGACAACATGTCAGCGTCTGAGAAGCTGGAGGAGCTGGAGGAGAGGCCACATTGCCTTGCTCTCATGGAGCCAGACCTCTAAAGTTGGAGAAGCCACGTGGAGACCCCTGCCAGCACTGAGTTGCTTCTACCACCGCTGGATGCTGTTGATGGACCCTGAGCCCTGGAAGCGAGGAGCCATGGGGAGACCCCTGCCAGCGCTGGGACTCTGCACCCATTGACCTGTGACTTCATGAGTTGGAAGGAGACTTTATAGACTGATATCGGGCATATGGGTTAATACCAGACTTATGACTTTGAACTGGACTGGGCTGGGATACTTTCTCAATGTCTCATTCCTCTTGTATATAAACCTTTTCCTTATATTCATATGCAAGTCTATGTATTTGTTTCTCTAGTTTAGCTGGACTAATACAATACTTGGTCATAAAATAAACAACGTGAACTTATTCGAATTTTTTCTTAATTTAGAATGGAAAATATATAATAATAATGAAAGAACCCATGGTAGGCTCTGAGGTGTGATTATAAGTTGAAAATGTGTGCATGTCCCAAACTAGCTATTATTCAGGTTGACTCTAAACATAGGTATCCTACAACCAAAATGTCCAGGTTTTTATGAATTGGGAGACTAGATTTCTACCATTAGCTATGTATATAATTGTCTTTATAAACTAAAACAAATACTCTTATCTCTTAAGTTCTCAGCTTCTCTTGTTAAAATATTGTTAGTGATATTGCTGTTGTTTGGGGCCATGTAAGCAGTTCTAACTCAAACAACCTTCTGTACGCCCAACAGAATAAAATTTCATGACTGAGATGTAGGCCTGGCGCTGCACTGCCTTCACAATAACTGCTATGCTTGAACCAACTGTTGCATTAATTGTGTCAATCTATCCCATTAAGAATTGTCAAAAAGTCTAGCAGAGCCATCTATCTGATCGCCATTGACATTCCTATTGCTGTGAGGCAGAGGTCAGACATCCCTCCACCCTCATCCTTCTTAGTAAAGTTGTTGTCTTCTGAGATCAACTTTCCTCCCATGTACTCTATTTCTATACCAGTTTTCATCATTTGTTAAAAGGGTCACACAGAACTCATAAATGAAACTCAAAATTATGGAGGGTTATTAGGGAAGGTGCTAGATTACCATAAGCTGGGATCAGTAAACATTAAGATTACAATCATTGGTCCACAGCAAAATCTCTTCTGAGCTGGAAGGCAAAAGTTTCACTCTAGTCTTCAGCTTCTCAGCCAAGGGATCCCGTGGCCTCGTCCTCCATGGGCCAGGAAACCATTACACTAGTCTTCCTCATCATCTCTTCATAGTCATGTGGCTGATCCTGTTCCCTCTTATGGTTTCCTTGTCTTGGCCCCACCTCTTAGCCTGGTTCCTTTGCTCTCTCCCATAGTCTGTCTCAGTTCTCTGTGCAGTATCGTTTGGGGCTCCTCTGGGCTTGGCCTCCACCAAATTGTACAGAGATCTTGAATCTACTGTGCTTCCAATAGTCTTGTGATTTCTTTATTCTTAAAAAAAATGACTTTTTATACACAGAGAAGTGGCTTTGAGCTGTAATTTTTGTCTTTCAGCAGACAAAAAGCAAGGACACAGAAGGTATCTTAGTTCAGACCATCTACTAAATTTGAAAATTTTTTTTGTTTTTGGGGGGGCATCACTGCCCTCTGGTGGTGGGAGTAGGAGGCCCAGCCTTTGCTCCTGTGGAGCCCCTGCTGGAATTGAACTTCCATCCCAGTGGGCCGCAGTCCCACGCACAACCACTACGCCACTGGGGCTCAGCTCCTGAACTTGAGATTTAATGCCACCTTAGCCCCGTCCATCAGCATAGGAGAAAATGAGCTCCAAAATGTGATTATTGCCACAGGCATAGAATAAGAGAATGCTAAGATGTCAAGTAAGGCATTTTGGCTAGCTAGGCTACCTGAATGGACTACACCTGAAGAGCCTGCATCTTCCTGGCTGACTCTCCACCTTACCAAGCACAACATCCTTTTCTCCTGAGGGGGCCTGGTAGAACAGGGAGTTCAGTGTTGGGCTGCTAACCCCAACGTTGGAGAACCACACCTTGCCAGAGCAGTTCAGGAAGCTTATGAGGCAGTCTGCTCTTGTAAAGATTTACAACCTCAAAAAATGCTAAGCAGCAGTTCTACAATGTTCTCTAGGCTCGGACCACTATAGTCTAAATCCACTTGAGGGCAGTGGGTTGTTAATTGGATAAAATGTCCCTCCCAAGTACCTGAGATGAAGCTTACCAGGCACCATCCTAAAGTGTATTTTGACTATATGTCCTCCAAAACAGATTTGTTTGTTTTTCTGGAAATGCCTGATATAGTCAATAGTCTTCACCATGACCATCATTTAAATGCATTGGTTCTTCTTCACTCTTCTTTCTCTTGGAAAGGCTGTGTATTTAAAAATAGTATATAGATTTTATTTATCAAAGTATAATTATTAACAATTACCCTAAGACTACTTTGAATATTTAAAAATTATGTTCTTCAAGAAAGTGAGAAATTCCAATTGATTTTCCACCCATGACTGTATTGAGGGTACTTCCTATTTCTCTTTAACTCATTTCTTGAAGGATACAACAATTTTTCACATTAAATCACCGTCTTTATCAATAATTTTATATGAAAATAATTTAAAATTACTCCAAAATTTATGGAAACAGCTTCACTAACACTTTCTTAAATTTCAGCATATGTGAAGACAGTCAGCAAACAGTAGAAAGTTAATTCCTCTGTATGTCAATGAGATCCCTTAATGGCAAATAAGCAAATAAGTGTAACCATTTACTAGGCCCTTTGGTTTAAATGACTTTGCTTTTGTATTGAGGAGGCTTGAGTAGTTCAAATCATTATATACTGGTATAGATACAGGAATACTCTCCTTCCTCTATTCTCATTTGAAACTCATCTTTCCCACTTCCCAAATAAGTCTTATCCCTTTTAGGATACTAAGTTCCTTGAAGTACTATTTTTTGATCTAAGCTAATATTCACATTTAAGATATTAGTTTATTAGAAAACTAAAGGTTTCTTGTTAATATTAAGAATGCTAACTTCAAATTATACGCATTATTCAGAGCTCAAGAAAGAAACCAAAGGGTAAATATAACTTTCTTTTTTAATCCCCCAAGAAACAGTGTGCCCTTATTTTCCTCTGAAGGAGGAGGAGGAGGAAAGACCTAGAGTTAGCCTAGCAGGTAACTACTGAGAATAGAGTACATGCATATAGTTCCTGGGTCCATTTAAAAGTTTCTAACCCTTTCTAGGAGTGCTTGTGAAGACTGTTCAGTCTATTTTCTATAAATATCTATTTTACTCGATTATTTTGTCATGGGTTGCCTTATGTATCCCGACAATATGTATCCACTTGGCTAGACCCTTAATCTCAGTTCGTTGGCAGTCATATCACGATGGAACTCCACAGCTATGTTGTCATGTAATCATCACCACGACATGACCAGGCAATGGACTGTAAGGGGATGGAAGCATGGTGTTACACCCCACCAGGGTCAGAACCCCGATCCAATAGAAGGGGAGAGTTCCTGGGAGGTGGCCTGCCTCCCTTTTTGTCTTACAAGAAATAAAAGGAGGGAGAGTCCAGCAGGCAGGCAGGGCCCTGGCTGCTACTCCTAAAGGAGAACCTTTGGATTTGGGATTCCTACACTGAGGACTTCTTAGCTCCAGAAGAGACTGATATAAAGGCCCACGAACATCTCCAAAGAAGCCAAGGGCTGACAATGCTCACAGGAGACCGGCCTTTCTGCTCTCATAGCCTGGGAACCCTGGCAACGCTCGTACGGGGTTCATTCTCGTCTGCCCTAGCAGGCTGTAATGCGTCAGAATGGACTGAGCGGTGCAAGTGAAAGTCAGCCGAGGACCTTTTTTCTAACGAGAGCCACCGGAGAAAGGTTTCTCCATTTAGAATTCTAATTGCTAGCATCTCAAAGTCTAAGTAAATGTGGTTGCTGCTAATCCATATGCTTGTAGTTCTTTCTGTCATAGCAATACACAACTAAGACACACATGAAACAAAAAGCACGCTTTAAGAAATGTATACTTTCGTGTTTCAAAGAATTATGTACACTTTCATTTCAAGGTTCTCAATAAGTAGTTATTTGCAGCATTGGATGTTATTGCTATTCTAAGAAAAGCCTAGAGAAGTCAATTTTAAAACATTATTTTTCATAATTTCACCCAGGGATATTAACTGATTTTAAAAAAATTTTCCCTAAAAAAAAGAAGCATTGTAACCTACTTTAAAAATGCAGTTTTGATTTGGAAGGTTGATTTCCAAGAATTATTTGGTCACATCACCATAGAGGGTCGCTGTGACTCAAAATCTATTCAAAGGAAGTTTTTTTTTCTTTTTACGTTTTATTTTAAACTGTACATGAAGCACTACTCCACATGCCTCACACCAGCACCACACAAAGAACACCTTTCTTGGTAAAGAAGAAGGTCAGTGAGAACAAAGACTCACATGAGATGGATTGACTCTGGCTGCAATAATCGGCGTGAATGGAGCACTGATTGCAGCATTGACCCAGGACTAGAGATTTTCACTTTGTTGGGCATAGGGGTGCTATGAGTCAGAATTGAGTCAAGAGCACTGAACAGCTAGAATGGTGAAAATGAACTTGGAAAAGTAAAGACAACATTTTCGGTTGAGGATTTGATTTTTCTCAAGACTTCGTAGAAGAGATCTGTGACTTGCCGGCAACTGGCGGCGGTCTTTCTTCAGCTTGCAGCTCATCAAAGCGGATAGGGCAGAGTACCCCTTGCTTGTCACAAATGACCCGTAAGCCTCACTCTCAGTCCTAAGGGAGAGGCAGCCACCACTGGGGGGGAGGGGGGGGGTCTCTCTGGCTTGCTTTTTGGAGTCAGTACCAGGATGAATCCTAGACTTTTAAGAAACTCGGAACACAGTAGAATCTGTTATTTTGTAAGTGCATTATACTCATGTACGCAACTGCTATTGGCTTTTGTGTTTTATGTCTAGATTAATCCAGGATTTATGTTCTGACACCAGAAAGCCAAACTTACTGTCCCTGAGCAGAGTGCAACTCATCGTGGCCTACAGGACACAGTAGAACTGCCCCTGTGGCTTTCTGTGACCAAGTTGTTATGGGAGCAGAATACTCAGCTTTCTCACATGGAGAAGCTGCTAAATATGATGCCTTTATAAAAATGATTTTTTTTTGCCACAATTCAAATCATGGCACCTGAAAAAGAAAAGGCTTAAACCACAGACTACCTTGTTGGGTCTTGATTTAATTTTTTGACTTCCAGTAACCTGATTTCAACCTTACTTTAGAAGATGGTCTCTATTAAAAGAAATGTAATAGGGAACGAAGAGTTAAACTTTCTTTTGCTATTTGAAAGCTTCCACTCCACGTCTGTCAGTTTGTCATACAATGGTGGCATATGTGTGGGTGTGATGTTGGGAGCTGTTTCACTGGAATTTCAAATGCCAGCAGGGTCAGCCATGGAACAGGTTTCATTTCAGTGGAGCTTCCAGACTAAGAACAGACAGTGAGGAGTACAGCTCCCCACCCTGAGAGAAGGAAACACTGAAAACCTTATGCATAGCTTCACAACATTGTCAAGGGCTAAAGACTAAAGAATGGAAGCAGAACATAGTCACGGATAGTGCCAGGTGGGAGGGTACTTCAATTGTGACTACAGAGAAGCCTAGAGTTGCTGATAAGCTAAATATTATACTATACTGTAACATGCATATTATAAAACAAAAGAGGAGGAAGAGGTTCATATCTTAAATATCTTAAATTCAAGGAATTCAAGAAAAAAAATCCAAGCCCTGAGATGCAATATTGATGAACTTTCTGGGCAAAATATTGGATGATGTAGGACATCAGAAGATAGGAATGATACACATAGTCAGTGTACCGAACTAGTCGGTATTTTACCATTTCAGAACATAGCATATGAATAAGAACCGATGGTACTGTAGGTAGAATTTCCAGCTGCACTGAAAGTATTAGTCAAAAATAAGGGTCCAGTAATTGGTGGCATACCAATGGAAATGTTCTAGCAAGCCAGTGAAGACAGCACTAGAAGTATTCAGTTGATTGTGCCTGGGGATTTAGAAAACATTTATATAGCCAACTGACTGAAAGAGATCCATATTGCACTCATTTCAAACAAAGGTGACCCAATCGAATCCTTAAACTATAGAACACTGTCATTGATATCACATGCAAGTAAAATTTTGCTGAAGACCATCCAACCACAGTGGCAACAGTGCTGTGACTGGGAGCTGCCAGAGGTTCAGGCTGCATTCAGAAGAGGCTATGGACATCAGATATCATTGTAGATTTCATATGGTTCTTGGCTGAAAGCAGAGAAGACTAGAAAATTAATTACCTGTGCTTTACTGACTAAATGGATAAACTTGAGAAAAATGAAAAATTCAAAACTTCAATGTGGTCATGTAGACCTTGATCATGGATCAAAAGACAGTTATGCAAAAGGAACAGAGGAATACGATTTCATTGAAATCAGGAAAGGTATGAGAAAGGGTTGTAGCTTCGCATCCTACTTAGTCAATCTGTATGCTGAGCAAATAGAGAACCTGGCTTATATCAAGAAGCATGTGGCATGACGATTGGAGAAAGGCTTACTGTGCAGAGGAGACGAGCTTTCTGCTGAAAATGAAGACAACTTGAAACCTTTTCTGATGAAGATCAAGGGTTGCAACCTTCAGCATGCGTACAACTCAATTACAAGATGCAAAATATGTAATATCTTGGGAGATGGAGAAATGACTGAAGTCAACGATTTGGTTTTTCTTGGATCCAGAAGAAACACTCATGGAAGGAGCAGCCAAGAGATGAAAAAATGAATTACATTAGGTGGCTTTGTTGCAGAAGTCCTTTTTGGAGTTGAAAAGGCAAGATGCTACTTTGAGGATGATGGTACACTAGACCCAGTACAGGCTATTTTCAAATCCCATACATGTGAGAGTTAAACACTGAATAAAGAAGACCAAAGAATAAATTGATGCATTTCAAATCCCATACATGTGAGTTAAACACTGAATAAAGAAGACCAAAGAATAAATTGATGTGGTGCTGGAGATGCAAATACCGTGGACTACTAACAGGGCAACCTATCTGATTTGGACAAAGTATGAAAAGAGTGCTCCTGAGGGGCAAAAATGGGAGAGGTTGTCTTACAAATTTTGGACATACTGTCAGGTGAGAGCAGTACCTGGAGAAACACCTGGGTAAAGTAAAGGGGAAGCGAAGGAGAGGAAGACCCTCAAGGGGATGGCCTGACCCTGGGCTGCAATAATGGCTCAGGCATGCAAACAATGCTGAAGATGGCACTGGAATGTGCAATATTTAATGCGTTTGTGCATGCGGTCACTAACTGACTTGTTGGCACTGAAAAATAACATATCAAACTCCAGAATCATAATGGAGTACTAAATCCCTTTTTATGCACCATGCTTAACAAACCAAAGTTTCTATTGCGCTTCCCACCCTTTTTATGAACCAGTTTTGTAATTTGCTTTCAGTAGTTATTCTTATTACTTGTTACCTTAGAAAGTATTTTCTGCAGCAAAACACCTTGCCTAAATGATTTCACAGAATAACCTCTAGTGTATCCAATAAAAGTATAATGCGAACCACATATATAATTAAAAATGTTCTCAGTCTCATTAAAGAATGAACAAATGAAAGTATTTAAAATATTTCTTTCAATATAATAGATCCAAAATATTTTTTCACATATGAACAATGGAAACTATTGTGATAGTAATTTCTTTTGTAAGAATTAATATAAAACTAGTCTCAAGAAATTAGGACTTGAAAGTCCTAATTGTTCAACTCTTCCAAAATGCTCGTCTGCTCCTTTCCCACCCCACCCCCAGACCGCCACCCCTCCCTTGAACGTTTATGGGTTCTACCAAACACTGCAGTGTTCTTCAGAACTCATGAAAATTTAAAGAAATGTGGTGGTGGGTAGTGTTTGATAAAAACACTTAAGGTCAGACAGGGCTAAGCCAGATGCTGGGTCTAGAGCAGGGGTGGGCAAACTCTTGAAACTGAAATGACCAGACGTCCCACTTTTGGCGGGAAAGTTCCAATTTTAAATAATCTTTTCCTTGTCCCATGACATTAAAAAAAAATCCTGATTTTTGGAAAGAATGCACGACAAGCTAGGGAACAGCGGGAGAATGAGAAGGGAATATACCCCCTCTACACCTCCACCCCCGTCAACGGTGTCCCGCTTTACCAATGTTAAAATCTGGTCACTTTACGAAGAGCCGATCCTGTCTCTCCTAACAACTTTAAACTTCGCTCAAGAGCCTTGCATATGTTTTTCCAAACAAATGCCATCACCGTCATCTGAAATAATAACCCTCAAATGTTTTCAAAGTTACTCCAGAGTTGCATGCTCACACGGAAAGAGCCACATAGGGCTCTTGAGCCGCCGTTTACTGACCACCTGTCTGGAGGACGTGCTTCACTGGGGCTTGTGACATCAACGAGATCACACCCCTTTATGTGCAGCAGGATGGCGTTGTAGGAAATCCTGCTCACAATAACTCACAGGTGAATACTCTTAGTTTCCTTCCCCACCTTCCTACCAGAACCATGCAAAGGTCCCTTGATGGGAGTTACATTGAGTAGCAAGGACATAATCAAATTAACACATAGCCTTCCCCCCAATACATTCTCCACCGCTGGACTGTATCCTATTCATGTACATATGACCTGGGCATCTCTGGCAGGATGATTCCAGAAGGCATTGGCCTGGACTAATCTCATCTGCCAGGCTTGCCTCCAGGCATTTTTCTCCTTTCAGCTGCAGCATATAGATCCTTGCCTCCATTACAAATAACAGGAACCAAGAGAACCATTAAACCAGGAATGTGACCTAACACCCTCTACTAAGGTCATCTCTTAATTTCATCATCAGATAATGGCCTCCCAGTAGGACTATTGCCACAGGTGGATGAAATCCTGAATTACAACCCATAAGTAATTATGGCTGGAAGGAACTTATTGGTTGAATAAACAAAACAAAACAACAACAACAACAACAAAAACCACTGCCACGGAATCATTTCTGACTCACAGCCACCCTGTAGGGGAGGCTAGAGCTGCTCTGTGGGTTTCCTGAGACTAGAACTCCTTCTGGGAGTACAAAGGCGCCGTCCTTCCCCAGCAGGGCAGGCTGGGGGTTTCAAAAGGCTAAACTTGGCCAACATGTAAGCTCAGCACCTCCAGGGCTCCCATTAATTTAATATAACATGTTTTTGTTTTACACCTTTGAATTCTTTTTTTTTTTTTTGGGGGGGCGGGCATCACTGCTCTCCGGTGGTGGGAGTAGGAGGCCCAGCCCCACTGCTGGAATTGAACCTCCATCCCAGTGGGCCGCAGTCCTGCGCACAACCCCTACGCCACCGGGGCTCAGCCCCACACCTTTGAATTCTTATAGTAAATTCACACTTACATTTTTTAATATTGACTAATGTCATCAAGACAATTCTGATCAGAGGTGTCCAATAGGTTTTTGAGGTTGTAACTCTTTAAAGGAGCAAATAGCTTCATCATTTCCTGAAGACCAAGTGTTAAGTTTGAAGCGCTCACCTTGAGGAGCAATCCATCACTTACCTGACAGAGCTACCAGAACTTCTTGGTAGCCACAAAGGCTGGTGGCGAATGCATCAGGCAGCTCAGCTCTAGGCGAGTGATTCTACATTTAGGTAGAACTTTTCTCTCAATTTCACAAATCACGATAGATAAAGTTGCCCATATAAAGTAAGCAAAAACCTCACGGACATTATTATTTCACCACATATTAGTGGTTAAGTAGACATAAGCATCGGACATTTCATTCCATAGAGGACTGTAGAGCTTTTTTGGCTTGTATTGGGTCAAACCCACCCAAAAGGCCTGGAAATCTGCTTCTGAATGCTAGTCCTGAAAACCCCACCCAGTGTCGGTCTGCTCTGCACACATGGATGGTCATGTGTGGGCAGCACCTTGACTGCAAGTGTTTGTGCTGCTGAATGTGGTGGGAACTCGAACTTAGCAAAGGCTGACTTGTTCCACCTCCATTAAATGCGTGGCATGGGCTCCCCCATGACAGCGACTGTGAGGACGACACAGGAGCGGGGGCCTTCGGGGGTGTTGTATATCGCTCGGGTCACTCTAAGTTGAGTTGGAATCAACTCAGTGGCACTTGACAATTCCAAGTGCATCGCAAATGAATTTTATTGAAAAGAAACAACTAGAGCTATTCGTTTGCTAAGAAACTTATTATTGTTACTTTGGTTATGCAAATTACCAGTAAAATATCATTAAAAAAATTCCTAAATGTGTCATTTTATGCTGATGTTGATAAAAAGGAGAGAGGATACAAATAAATCGATCACAGAAAACGAATGGGGAATTATTTTAATGATAAATTTAATAGCTAACCAATAATCAAATCAAATCAAATTGACTGTCCCTGAGTGCAGTCTGATCCAGAGTGACCTCACAGGACACAGCAGAACTAGCTGTGGGAATTTCCGAGACATTAACTGCTGAGCTGCTGGTTTCGAATCCAATGCATAGCGCAGGACAGTACCTGGGCTCCTGGGCGAACCTTACCCAAAGCGTAGTAAGGTTTCAAAACTGGAGAAAGATCTCTAAAACATTGATGCTTACTATCCATTTCCAAGGTAAGCTACAAGAAATGCATCCCCGCTTGTGCCTTCCAACATATTGTACCTCGTGAAAATATTTTCTGTGTTTCTCAATAAACACAAACTCAAAGCTAACTTTTAGGAATCCTGGTTTATTCTATTTGGCCTCTACGGCACAGAAGTGCTTATACTAATGTTTTGGCTTTGCTATATTATTTTGCCTTTTTAAAAAATGAGTAAAAAAAATGGGAGTGAGTGAGGGATATATTGAACACCTGAATACGTAAAAAAAAGTGAAAAAACTACAATATGCAAAATACATTACTGATACAGTAAATGCTGAAGCAGAAAAACAAAGAATAACATTTACAAAGGTACAGATTTAAAATGTATAGCAAGGGCTGAGCCCCGGTGGCTTAGTGGTTGTGCATGGAACTGCGGCCCACTGGGTTGGAGGTTCAAACCCAGCAGCAAGGCGGGGCCTCCTACTCCCACTACCAGAGGGCAGTGATGTCCCCCCAAATATCCAGCAATATATTTAAAATTTTGTAACACACTGCTACAATTTATAAATCATTTTCCCCCTAAAAAATTAAAGGATGATGAAATAAAAAAATGAGAGTGACATACTTCCAAGTTAGAGCATTATCAGAAATTAGGATCCATACCTATCATGCTGTGGAATGCGGCTCATCTGAACAAAGGTTTTGGGAACCCTGAGCCTAAGAAGGTAGTATATTCAGGAAATGGGTACGTAGTTAAATCTGGGCTCTCTAAATCCTCTACTTGACATTGTAACTAATTTTTTAATACAGTATTCTCAATAGTAATTCACTCTGCCATTCATACTAAAAATGACCAGAACCATTCACTGTAGAAGTACTGAGAGGATAAAAGGAGGGATGTGGGAACTGAGTTGGAAAGGGCATGGCCTGGGAGATGGAAGCCAGGAAGGGACAGAACGTGATTTTACTTCATGCATTTGTTCTACTGAGGTCCACCATTGTCAATCCAAAAGTCAGTGCTACCCTAATGACAGTGCTAACCTAATCTTTGTATTTCATTCTCCCTAATCTTAGAGACAATATTTGCCTTCATGTCTCCCTGGAGATACAGAAAAAAAGAATATCCTTTGGTTTGACTTGTTCCACATTTTATTCATTTTTAAAAATTTTCAATTTACATTTTTCTTTATTTCATAAACGCAAATAAACTGATATTACAAAATTATAAGCTTAAGCTTTGGGAGATTTTTCTAACTGATCATTTTAAATCTTTGACACTATAAACACCTTCTATAAACAATTCTAAAAACACCTTCACTTTAACACTATAATTAGTAAACCAGCCTACAGTAAAATAAATGTAGGTGCATCAACACCCACCATTCTTCTCAAAATTATTAGTATAAAGCAATTACACAGATTACAGAATAAGGGAACCATAGATAAAAATTCTTTTGAGTACTAAAAAAGTTTAATCATAAGCATCTCACGTCTCATGCTAGCCTTTCCACTTCATTGATTTGTGTATATGAACCGTAAAACCCCATCAATATCAGTTTTAATGTGGTTTTCTCCTGCAGCGTCCACAATAAGCCCAGATAAAATATTTTCCATCATTCCATTATGCTGGTTTGTGGACGCTGTTAGTGAAAGGGTGACATAACAGCGTGTTCATAAAGCAGCTCCACATGGAGCTGATGTTCCAAAGCGCAATTTCTAGGCCACAACATATGAATCTATGTTTTCTTTATTGACTGACAGCTCAAGGCTCATTAACATTTCTGTTTCAATCACGTTAAAAGAGATTCATAGGTTTGAAATAGAATAGGGTCCTCAATGTAGATGGGAGGGCAGAAACTAAATAAATGCATCTCTAAATCTGTTTAGTCATTTCTATATTCCAGATGAAATATTTCAACAAAGAATAGGAAAAAGAAGGGGAACAAAGTCCTCTGTATCCTATTACAGAGTAGCACAGCTATGAAAAGTCACTAAAGAAGCCTGGATTTAGCTTTATTAAGAAAATTCCAGACTCTGGAGAATAATAGATCTTAAGGAGCAAATGCTATATTATGCATATTATATTAGGTTACCACAGAATATTAATTACATACTAGTAAAATTCACAGAATATTAATTACATAATAGTAAAACAAGCAAATCTGGTCAATTTTAGAAAACATCATTAGATATTGGAGCTTTGGAAAATGTTTTATTTTAAATTATCAGTGCAACTTAAAAAATTGAAATGTTATTTTTGATTCAGTACTGTTAATTAATCAGAATTAACATATATAGTTTACCAATTAAGATAATACATAGTTGAAATAGTATTGTTTAAATGTCAATTCATTAGTACACATATTTAAATATAATTTCCTTGTTTTAATTTAGAGTATTTATCTTAGTGTCCTAACTCCAATCTAAGATGACATAGGTTTTGTAAAAGCAATACAAATTTCATTGAATATTTTAATCACTTAACATATAATTAATCTTTAATAGTATATTAAAGTACATCAATAAAGTACAGGTCCAGGCTATTATGCATGAATTATACTAAAGTTTGTTGGTAATAGAAACTGTACTGAATGTAGAGATCATAAACATTAAACAAAAGAAACTATTATTTTAAGAATTAAAGATTTTCTGAAAGTCACCTACATGAGCATAAGAACCATAACAAAAAGTGCATTTTACAGATAGGGAATAAGATAACTCCATCAGAAAACAAAATTATGAAATATCTATAATGATACAAATTAAACACAGGACTGTAAAACTTTGTATCCAATTGGTAACATGACCAGATATCCACAGACTGCGTGCAAAGAAAATGTCCACCATATGTTTTGAATGCTGACGCTTGAAGGATTAGTTTGAAGTTTTCGCCTTCTTTTTCCCACTTCCCCAGCCACCACTGAGCTGCACAGGATTGTCTCGGAATGATATACGCTCTTTCTTGGATGGTCTTGCATTTGTTATCATTGGTGTAAATATTCCCTTAACTGAACCACCTGGACAGTGACATTGAATGTACATTTTCACTCAATATGATCCATATAAAAATATATTAAAAGTACTATGTATCTATATTCATACATTCATGACAACAATGTGTATTAAAGAATGCTATCATCTGTGCATTTATAAGGGTATCCTTATTGAGTTCCTTTTTGTTTGCAAAACAATATAATCAAGGTTTGGAAGAATTTATATTTGTTGTTGGTGATAACTCCATGTCCCACAGTGGAATTGCCCCAGAGGGTTTCCTTGGCTTTAATCTTTAGAGAAATCCTAGTCAGGTCTTTCTCTTAGGGAGGTGCTGCCTGAGGTGGACTGGTCCACCTTTCGGGTTGCAGTCACGGGCTTAATTTAACCGTGCAACACCAGGGCGCCTGAAATTGTATTTCAACTAAGCAGAGGCTCTAGGTGACGTAGTAGTGAGATCAAAACAGTGTTCTTTTATCTACAGATTCAAATCTCCCTGGCATTTCAAGCTTAAGAGATGATACAGCTCCCTATTTTCAGATGTCTAACTTTTGTTGATTTTTTCATAGGTAATGTTTTATTTACATGTCAATAATTTATGCATATATGCACCTTAGCTAAAATATCCCACTATTATGTCTTCAGAAAAGGAAATTTTGGTAAATTAGAAAAGCTATTTGATATAGTATCAAAATACACTCATGGGTTCTGCCTTGGCTCTGTAAAATACAAGTTGCTCTTTTTCAATGTCACAGACCTTTTGAGCCTTTCCTAGGTGTCTTTACTCTGAGCCTAAGTTTTATAAATGAGGCCAATTATGCCTGCATTATAAAATAAAAATCGCCTTTTTGATTATCCTGCAGTGGCGGTAAGGACTGTGATAATGTTTTGTGACTTTGTGCTACCAAATGGAAGAATTTATTACTTCCATTCAACAACTTAGAGGTTATTCCAGGAAAAGTAATAAGACATTGTTAGAGGTATAAAACAAATAGTTATCATAAGACTAAGCTTGTGGATTTGGAATATTTTATCCTTCAAGACCCCAAGATGCTCAATCAAAACTACAATGAAAGAACTATGATCATCTGTTTCCATCTCATGTGGATTAAGTAAGAGCACATGCATGTCCTTCTAGAGAAAGGGCTAGAAAGGCAGCAGCACTGGGCATGCCAGGCCTCCTCAGTACTGGCTTGAGATAAAGGTTTAAACAAAGGAAATCCCCATGTACTTCTTTTTAGATTACTACTTTCCCATCTAAATATTTAAGTATTTTTTTAAAATGCACATCTAAATAGAAGGATCCAGAAACTTTATCTCCTTTATGGGAAATGGTGGGAAATCTTAAATTTGATGCAACCTGATGTTGATTATTGGCTCTGAAAGTCCATTTTGTATTTACAAGCTCATTAAGAACAGAAATGCACTTGTGGTTTTACTGTTAGGAAAATTATTAGGACCGTATATTTAGAGAAATCAATGAACCACTATAGAAGCAGCAATATCTGTGTTTGGTCTTATTATCTATCTATCTATCTATCTATCTATCTATCTATCTATCTATCTATCTATTTATTTATTTATGGCGGGCATCACTGCCCTCTGGTGGTCGTGGGAACTACCCAGCACTGCTTCTGAGAGCTGCTGCTGGACTTGAACCACCAAGCCCACAAGCCAGGTGTTTGCTCTTAAAATTAAACAAAAACGACAAAAATTTCTGAAAGATTCAAAAGATAAAAAGACTTTAAGGAGGGATATGTGAGGCACAGAGAGGATAAATGCCTGTAGCTATAAATGGAGTCTGTAATGGAGTTAAAGAGACCCTAGCCCGGTTGAGAGAACTTTCCAGCTGGAATTCTGTGAAGGAAATTGTAACAAAGGGGCTGAGCCCTGGTGGCGTAGTGGTTGTGCGCGGGACTGCGGCCCACTGGGACGGAGGTTCAATTCCAGCAGTGGGGCTGGGCCTCCTACTCCCACCACCGGAGAGCAGTGATGCCCACCAAAAAAAAAAAAAAAAAAAAGAAATTGTAACAAAGACTGACAATGGAGGGAGACTGACAATTGCAACTAAGACTGACATCCACGTTGGCAGAATTTGTCCTGTGTTGAGCTATCCCTTGGAAGTAAGTCAGTAGTCCTTTATGAAAGTCTAATTTCTCTTCCATGTAGCAGGAATATCATTGGGGCATAAGATCAAGAATTTCCTAGATGGTAAACTAGCAGTCTATCAAAAAGTAGAAAGCATCCTAAATACTTACTGTTGTTCAACTTACTATGTACGTATTGAAAATACATTATTCCCCACACCCCTGAATAAAAGAATGGAATATCTACTTTGGTTCATTAAAAACAAAACCAAACATAAACCAAACCCTGCCATCTCAAAAATAACACAAAACAAAGCGCCCAATAGCAGCAAAATTGTGTCCCTGCACTTTAAAAATGCTGATGAGGAATGATTTCCTTATTCATAAGTGTTGATTCACAAGTAGTGGGGATTCTGGGAAAGGAAGCACAGCCTAGGTCACTTCAGAATTCAGATGTAAATTTGAAGATAAGCAGTGCTGCTGTTAGCTGCTGTGGTATTGTTTCTAGCTTTCGGGAAACAATAAAATACAGCCACAAAGATATAAATTAGGAAGACCAAGAATTTTTCCACAAACCAGTCATAAAAATATTCTTTACCAATATAGAAGTTAAATCATGTATAATGTAGTCATGTACATCTTTCAATTACAAGTATGCATCACTAATATTTTAAAATCGTATTTTGACTAAATGATCTTAGTATAAAGATTCCATATGTACAGGACCACAGTAGATTAATTCTGACAGAATGGGAAAAAGTGTGAAACAGAAATCACAAATGCTTGAAATGAAAGGAGCTACTGAGATAATCTTTTAACTTAATTAACAGATTTTATTTACCAACAAATCTCAGAATATCACCTATGAGTTTTTAAAAGTCATCCCTAAGAGATGGAATTGTCAACTATGATCCTAAAACAAAGATAAGAGTGTAAGGGGGAAGGGAAACTAGAATAACAGAAATAGAACAACCAGACAGAAATATTGAGAATGTTCTCTCTCACTGACAAATGTTATTGATGCCACTGAACAAGTGATGTATAAGTTGTTGCAAAAGTGCTGAAACGGATTTGTATATTTCCACAGAAAACAAAGTCAATCATTATTTTAAAATGTTATATCAGCTAACAGTTTTCTCATAAACTTTTGCTGAAAATAACAGATATCTAAAAGGATTGGTCTCTTACATACAAAATATTAACATATTTATAGATAATTTCATACAGCTTGAAAAGAATGATGTAAAAAGTGAAATAAATTGAATTGCTTTAAAATATATCCCTCTAAAATGATTCCTGTAGACCGAACCATTAACCGTTCTTCTGCTTTCTTATGGATATTTCTATTGACTATATATTTACGATATGGTGTAATATTTTTCCTAATACTATTATGCTGTTTGTTTTATTCTATGGATGCATTTTTAGGTTTTTTTGTAGTTTTTTACAAATGTATCTAACTATATTCAAAAGGTTGTAAAATTTCATTTTTTTGGTATAAGTCCTTCAATAAATACAATTATAGTTAAAAATCCAATTACTGATGTTATAATACAGCTTTGTCACAATTATGAAGAACAATTTCATTGGGATACAATGCTATAGGGAATTATTCTTTAAAATCATATAAACTCGAGAGAATATATAGAATTTGTTTTATCAAAACAGTATTTTTGTTATGCTTAATAGTTCACGTTTGTTTGCTACGTGTCAATAAACAATTTGAGCAGTAATCAGAACAGTTTATGCTCTTAATGCTTTCAGTGAGAGTCTTTTTATAATCATGTAAATTCTCAAATCACAAGAAATATAGAAAATAATTTGAGGAGTAAAATAACACAATGATGAAGGAGCCACATATTGGCATTCATTGCAAAGCCATTACTTTGCTCTGTGATTGCTTGAGAAATAGAAAAAGAAAATAAATAATGCAATTGAATGCAGTCAATGTATAATCTTTCTAAAATTATCCATTTGAAAACAAAATAACATGGGGCTTAAAAATAAGATAGTAGAACTAGAACTACTAATAGACTTCTGAGAACAATAATAAAAAAATTAAAAAATATTTTACCAAAAGGCTTTTGGCAGTTCCCCCCTCTTTACAGATTTCATATTTTGTTAATAGTCTACTGCATATTTACAGGTGATCATATATGCCAAAGGTTAAGTTTCACTTATGTGCGGAAAGTATGTCTTGAAGAGTCTACTCTGTTTTCCAAAGACATTTCTTTGCCACGTAATCTGTGTTCTGCTAAAGATTTGTTCTGGTTCTTTAAAAACATTTTTTAAAGTTTTTTGTTAAATCTTTGGTTCTTTAACAAATGTCAAGGTCTACATATGCTGTGTTTTGATAAGTAATTTAATATGTAAAGTGCTTTGAATGAATCTCCTGGTATGTATTAAAGAACTTTGTTAAATAGGTCATCATAGAAATATCATAATACATAGTAATACGTCATTGCATTTTCATAGATATACCCAACACTTTGTGTCTGGATATTTCAAAGTTCTCCCCATATTGTATTACTTAACAACAGATACCGCATCAGTAAAGCATGGGGGGCGGGGGGAGGAAGGGAGGGAGAGAATCAACATTTTAATGAAACTGACCAGAACAAATTTTTAGCAGTAAAGCGTTTACATCAATTTAAGTGCTGTGAATGAGTTACACTGGGGAAGTCTGAAGTTGAAGTTGATCTTACAGTTTTCAAATAACAATTGCTTTTAAAGGTGATTGCTTTTGTCTAAATTTGATGTTGAGTGATAATTTACAATGAGTTTTAGGCAGGTAATTTAAAATTTGCTGAGAATAAAAATAAATAACATACACTAGGTTGGGTTGTCCTCAATGTAACATAATGATTTTTACTTATTTTTAAAGTTACATTCAACTATTTTCAGTGAATAAAAAATTCTGTGAATTGTTAAAAAAATTGGTAAATTTTGAGTATTAAAAAATCCCAGCTGCACAGTGATATCATCAACAAGACCCTTATTCAATTCTTTGAGATATATAAAATAAGACAACCAAGTTAGTTTAGGTAACCACAAAAAATGTCCACAACATTTGTTATATGTGTTAACAATTTAGATGCTTGTTTTTCTTTGTCAACAAATCATTAAGTAAAATACTTGCTTTGGCTATCTATGTTTATTTTGAAAATAAACAAATAACAATTATCAGTTAACAAAAAGCAAGTAGATACCATAAAGTATGGGAATTCTGATTTTTAAAAATTTTTTTGAGGTTTTTACTTTTCTATCTTTGTTGACCTTTCAAGTTACCTAATCAGTAGCATGTATATTTTATCTAAAATCATTCAGATCATCTGGTAATATACACTATGTTTTTTGGGTTTTATTTTAAAGTACTTATAATATGATTTTTGTCTTAGAGATAATTTGTGGCTAAATTGATACACAAAAGAATGGCAGAAAGGTGGTAATAAAATTCTTTTGCTCTTATAAAACTGTAGTCCTTATACTAATATTCAGTGCTATTTTCTCCTGCATAATTTGTTTTGAGTAAAATTTTAAGTTTTAATTTCATTGTTAATAACTAGATGAAGTTTACCTCATAATGGCCCTTAAATTAACTAAAACCTTCTTTCCTTCTCTAACTTCCAACTAGTCTACATAACTCTGATATCGCATTTTTCAGGCTTTGCAGTGAGCTAATATGTACTTATTGGGTATTTCAACTCCAACTTCTAAGTGGCATTGAGTAAATTGGTGGGAGTAGAGTTACCATTCTAGAATGCCCCACAACCTTCCTTCTATACACAATTGGAATATACAGAAGAAAATTCCCAAAATCGAGTCAGAAATGTCCATTTGCCTTATCCTTTCCCAAAGGTCTAATCTCACACCTGCCAATCATTTTTTTGAACATTCTCTATAGGATTCTATTCAATTTCATTCCATTTGTAAGTAATGTCTACAGTATGTGGTTATTTTTCCCATTCATTGATCTGCAAATTCATTTGGAATAGCTCAGGTCTCATACCTATTTTAGTTTTGACTTTTAAATTTCTTTTCCTTGTTATCCACTTAACATCATTTTCCTGTATTCGTATTGCCAGAGTATGGATTGAAGCAAAATGATGCATTTTAAGTAAATAAAGGAATGCTTATCACTATGCCATTTTCCATTGGAATTTAAAACTTCAAAACCTAAATTCAATTTTAAATATCACTTAGGGCCTTTGAAAATTGTAACTTAAATATTCTTTTACTTCATTCATTTATTCAACATGTATTTATTTAGTGACTATTATGTGGTGGGCACTGTTCTATTCCTGTTTTGCAGTGGAACTTTCTAGTCAATTTTCTTCTGTGAGTCATATATTATTAGTAACTGTCACACTATAGTTGCTTTCCATTTGACTCTATTCTCATAATTCTATCTTTACAGTCCTCATATGGAACTTGTATAAAACAAATACTTATTTCCACATTCCCCGATAGTGAAGACTTGTGGATAGGTTTCCCAAAAATTTTTCATGGAAACTTTCATTATCCCTTTTCATGCTTATTAGTTCTTAGCAGGGAGACATTTGGCAACAATAAACATGGCTAGCCGGAGGATTTATAATATTATTGCACTTCAGTTTCATTCATTTGGCAAATGAATTTCACATTTAACCATGCCCACTGATTTTTGCACCACATTAGCTAGTGTAAGAAATTGGTTTGAAAACAACAATTGAAAGAATAGGAGTAAAGGTTTACTTAAGAAAGAAAATGAGCAAGGAGGAAGAGTCAGAACCAGAGTCTCACAGTTAGAAGCAGAATGCTTTAATCTACTATCAATGGAGCAGACAGGGATCCTGTCTTCAAAACTGTTAACATGTTTTTTACAGAAAATAAATGTAGCTGGCATATGGATAGTTAGTTCTCTCACGCAAATACAGATGAAATTTGTCTTTCCCTGGATAATGTCAACTGCTGTTGAGACTGGCTACTGTTTTAGATCTGTAAACATTATTCTGTGGTTACTAATAACTTTTATATTTAACTGTGCTTGGAATCATTCTTGACTGTTTAATCAAACTGATGAGGTCCTTTCAAATGAGCAGCATCTGACTGTTAAAGGGCACCAAATCAACTATTTACTGTATGCCCACACTGTGATAGACTTTAAAAGGAAAAATCCTACTAATAGATTACTCCATTAGCTATGTAAACTTTCCCTATATGTAATATTTATTTTTTCTTGTCCAATTTTGGTTATTAAACATTTTAATAAGTTTAATTTTCAAATTCAATGTCAAATTATTAAGAATTAACTATTTATTTTGTCAATGCCTGCTCAAAGATTTTAGTCTAATTAAAAACAAAACAAAACAAAGCAAGTGTTTAAGAAATCATTAAAGCTTAAAATTTACATTGTTGGAGACCAAATCTTCCTAAGAGAAAATCCCCAAAATATTTTGTGAAATGCATTTCTAGCTACTTATTCATTGTAATCTTAAAATGAGCATTTCTGATTAAATAGAGTGTTAAGTCAAATTCCATTATGTATAGAGAAACAAAGTGTGTCCCAGCCACAGTTGCTTATATACTCTTATGTTTTCCTTTTCGATATTGAGAAAAGCATAATAGCTAGAGTGGAACAGAGGTCTGAATTCCTTTTAATGAAAGATCTGAAAGTTAATTTTCATTTCTCCTACAATGTATTTCTGTAATAGGCATAGTGAATATGAAGTGTTTTACTGTCAGATGTCATCATGTATAAATATGTTTGTTAAGTAAAAATATAATTCTCATATTTAACAACACCATTATTTTGCAGTAATCATCCTAAATTTTTAATTATAAATGACATTTTACTTTCTTTAAACAGAAAATGTGTTTAGTGTGTAAGATTTTTATTGTCCTGGCTTTCCCTTTACTCATTTGTTCTTAAATCCTTTCAAAGTCAATTTACTCATAACTTTACTGAAAACATCACAGTGAAAAAGAAGCAAGGGAAGGAGTCCAGTATACCTCAGGTCATTGCTAGATACTTTATATTCAATGTCTCTTGCAATATTCACTTCAGCCTTGCAAGAAACATAACATCATACCTAATTTTTAAAGGAGGAAACCAAGATGAAGTAAAATTATTTATTCAAAGCTGACCCTTACTAATTCAAATTAGTCTATTATTAATCTCAAATATTCAGAATGTTTAATATTCAGAAATGAAGTATGTTCTAATATCATAGTACAGAAAAATTAATTAGAGAGGCAAACAGGGGGATGGATATATGTGTTTTTGCCTGTCTCGAAATGAAAAGATCTGTTCATTACTTGAAAATAAGAATTTTGGGCCTCCTACTCCTACCAGGGCGGTGATGCCAAAAAAAATTTTAAAAAGAGTTTTGAGACCAGATACTAATAAAATTAATAAAAGACCCTGGCATTTTCCATTTCCATAGTGAGGAAGCAGAAGAGAAAGATAAGAGGGAGAATGCCCCCACAAACGGAATTGTGCTGGATGAAGTGGGGCTTTTGTGGCACTGTGCATCTTTCACCTGACTAGCAGACATCCAGCAAATCGCTCTAAGTTCATGCATCCAAGGACAGCACTACGGGAAAAGCCCAGGTGTACAAGTGGTTTTCTCATCTCACAAAAGGTGAACTGTCGACTGCTGACCCACCTCCTCTGGATGTCTGTCAACTTCCTGAACTGAATAAAATGTTGACTCAGTGCACTTGGAATTCGATCCACTAGGTCAGACTGTTAATCAAGCTTCTAGGTAGAGGTACTGAAAACATTGTGCACTGGTGTGTGACCAGAAAAAGGCCTGATTTGTGGCAAACAGGGTCTGGTTTTGCCACCAGGGCAATGAATGCACATGCAACCATCTCAAAGCTCCAGTTTTTGGTAAAAACCAGAATGCCTCTCTTGCCCCGTACACCCTCCTCACCTGACCTCACTCTGTGCAAATACTTTTTGTTTGCTTGAATGCAGACATGAAAAGGCAGTGATTTGACCTTAAAGAAAGAGTGGAGAAAAAGGTGAGGGAGGTGCTGTTAGCCATCCACACAGATGAGTTAAAGAAATGTTCCCAATAATGAAATAGCAGATTTGATATATGTATTAAGTGTACTGGAAAGTATTTTGAAAGTGATAAGTTTGTATTGTTAAAAGAATTAAGTACACAGCTTTGAAAAAATTCTGGGATTTTTTGGGTAGTCCCTCATATGTCTACATATCCATCTATTGATCTATCTTTACAATTATTGACATGCTTTTTTAAATTTAAGATACTACACAAAAGTTTTTCTAAGACTTTCTCCTATCCTTTACCTATATCATTGTCTATATTTCTCTCTGTAGCACTGATATTCTTTGTAAAATTGATGTAATCAGAAATTCTGAAATTGCTAAAGCAATGTTTTTGAGTGAATCAGTTATATAATGGACACATTAGCTAATAAAAATACAATTAGTTAATAGTATGTCTTGAACCTTGCAAAAATAATGACTGGACTATACAGTCTTATTTTGCACATTAATTTTTTTAAAGATAGTATCTGAGAAAATTTCACTTAAGTGTTACATAACTACATGCATTTCTAAAAGCCACAAATAAAACCAATATATTAGTTAATGAACCGAAAACTGAATCAAAGTTATATGTGTGTGTGTGTGTGTGTGTGTGTGTGTGTGTGTTGGGGGGACTCTCCTAAAATATATTCAAACTGTATATAAGACTAAACATATATTTTACTCACTTTGTGATCACTCTATGTGACAGAAATTTCAGTTAAATACAAACAATTTTTAAACATCCAGTGAAAAAATCCTTATTAATAAACTTAGGTTATGGATAGGATTCGAGCTGCCAAAACGGTCACAGTATAAGTTAGGGATCTTGGAGCGCTGAAAAGGGGAGCTTCAAAGGAGTTTCTACATCGTCAGCAGGATGGCAGAAGCTGGGAGAACAGCACTATGACTACTGCAGATAGAGCAGATGGTCTGGCACAGTGTGGCAACATATATAATAAATTAGAATAAAATCATAAATACTCGTTATAAATAATCATATGAAAAGTGTACATACATTTATATACACTCATTGCTGCCAGAGAGATAATGATAAATCATGAATTTACGGTGCACGTGCACGTGCATGTGGAACCACCACATGACTATGACTTGCTTTGCTGAGCTGTTCATTTTCTTACCTAAAGTCACTGTAAAAAAGTTAGCACAGTGTGATCACAAAAAATATACCAGTGGGGGGAGCGGTTGAAAAATAAACATAGAAAGCTTTCATTTGTGTAAAAATATGGCATACGCGTTCCCTATAATAGGAAAGTTATTCCTGCCAAGGGAAAATGAAGTACTCCATATTCTTGGTGGTGACAAGGCTTTTCAGATGATTTTGAACAGGGGGAGCGAACCCATTTCCAGGATTATAATTCCCTGCACGATACGAGGGGACTATGAGGACGGTGTGGTCTCGGCCGGCAGTCTGAGGGTCCCTGGGGGCTTGGTGGCTGGTGAATGGGGCTGTGGAGCGCAAACACAGCCCTTCTAGCCCCTTGGCCCTCGGGGCACTGGCCCTCGGGGCACTTGGCCCTCGGGGGCACTGGCACTCTTTCCTCTAGGGCAGGGAGGAGGTGGAACTGACCCATGACAGCGAGTTTGGTTTTGGTTTGGGGTGGGTAGTCTATTTTGGTATTTTGTCTGTTCAGATTTTTTTTTCACTCTGTCTGCCTTAACTTGGGTATATTTCTAAGGTTTTGTCCATTTCTTCTAGTGTCTCAAACTTGTCGCTGTGCAGTCTTTGCAAGTAACGCGTTCTTCTTCTGAATTTATTGGGCTTTGTTGTGATGTTGTCCCTTTCATCTCTTCCTCTAGACAATTTTCTTCTTCTTCTTTTTATAGCATTAAATAGTTACTGAGTACAAAACAAGGGGAAAGCGGGCACGCTGATTTATAAGGTAGTTCACCTGTGAATACGTTTGTTTTTTTTTTTTAGCATTCAATGCATTTTAAGCATACTTTGCTTGACATTATTGAAACAGTTATTCCATTTTGAGATTTCTTCCAAATTTCTTGTAAGAAACAATAGAACTAAGCTTATTTGAATCCCGCCCTTATACCCGGCAGTAAACATGCTCATCTGCTATGGCTGTTCCCAGAGCTCAGAGAGTTCACTATTGGCTAATTTCCTTGGTTCAACTCTTTGTGCTTGTTTTTTAATTGACATTTGTATCGAGAAAATTGTAGACTCACACACAATTTTAAAGAATAAGAGAAATACTTTGCAAGTTTCCCCCAATTTCCCCTCATTGTATCTTTATTTTCCTTTGTTTGCCAGTGGTTTTTCAATCGTGCTAATCCTTTAAAAAATGAATTTATCGTGTTTTTCCCATTGTTTTTGTTTGTTTATTTCTCCTCCAATTTTTGGTTTGTTTCCTGCTCTACTCGCTGTTCCTTCAGTTGTGGGGTCTTTATGTTGTCACCCTCGCTCGAGTCATTTGAGGTGTTCTGGTAACGTGATTTTTATTTTCGATTTCTCTTCTTTTTTCATGTGTTGCTTTTAGCTATAAATTGCCCTCTGATTAATTACTTTTGTTCTGGAGCTGAGGTTTAGTATGAAATGCTAGCATTCTTATTTGTTTCAAAGAATTCTGAATTCCATCCCTGATTTAATTTATTACCCAGTAGTTTTTAAGTTCAAGTTGTTCAGTCTCCATATGTTTGTCTTCATGTTCCCATTTTTCTGTTGTTGATTTCCAGAGTATAGTGTGATCTGAAAAAAATGAATGGTAACATCTCGATGTTTTAATCTTGATTGAGGCTTGCTTTGTGGCATTCTGCATTCTCTCCTTTTCCTTTCAGTTGGAGGCATGGACTATGTTGTTTCCCTTTAGGACAGTCAATCCTATCTGGGGTTGCCTTGGCTTCTTGGAATTCCTCCTTTGGAATGTTGGGGAAATGTTCCCCCATGATTTCTCATATTATTTTCTCTGTAGATTTGTTTGATTGCTTGTTTGATTTTCTTCTGTTTTCCTGATGAGATATGTAGGTTGGGTTTTTTTTTTTTTTTTGAGTGCATCCCAGGCTTCCTAATGATTCCTTTGCTTTTTTGTTGTTGATTGTTTCTCTTGTCACTTGCAGTCAGAAGAACTGCTGTTGAGCTCAGTTACTCTTTTTCCTTTTCTTCTATTCATTCACCACTTGTCTGTCAGTTTGTGAGACGATGGTGACGTGTGTATCGCTGTGATGCTGGAAGCTACAACACTGGGATTTCAAATGTGAGTAGGGTCGCTCAAAGCAAATGGGTTTCAGGGGAACTTCCAGATTAATAACCAACAACAAAGAATGAGGACTCAGATCCCCACATCAAAGGAAGGAGCTAGTAAAATAATTATGTATATCTTCTGATACCGAAGCCCTAATGAATGGAAGCACTGTGTTGGAGGTAGCGCTGGAGGAGCACTGAACATGTGATTGAGGTGGAGCAGATTTCTCAGAGAAGTCAACACTGCAAAGTGAGCCATGGTATGAACCCTGTGGAAGTGGCCCCATTGGATTTTTATTTGTGATAGGGTATGACCCAAGGTTAGAACAAGTTAGCTGCAAAACTCTGCTAATGACTAGATTTGAGATGTGCAAAGTATGAACCTAGGAAAGCTGGAAGTGGTCAAAAATGAAATGGAGTGCATAAAGATCAATATCCTAGGCTGAGCTGAAATACACTGGGATTAGCCTTTTGTAATCAGAAAATTATATGATTTACTATGCCAGGGAAGATCAAGAGGAATGGTCTGGTATTCATCGACTAAAAGGATATTTCAGAGCTAATATTAAAGTACAATGCTCTGTGGTAAAATTAAAGCTATGTATCTTCAAGGAAATAATACAACTATTATTCAGCTGTATGCACCAACCACAAATACTACTGATGCAGAAATTGGAAATTTCTATCAATGACTTCATTTGGAAATTGATCAAATAAGCAGTCAGGATGTATTGATAATTATTGATGAATGGAATGCAAAAACTGAAAACAGAGGAAGGAAAAGTAAGTGGAAAATATAGACTTGGTGAGGGAAACGAAGCTGGAGAGTACATGATAGAATTTATCAACAACTTTTAATAGCAAATACTTTTTTAATATCACAAAAGGAACTTAGGTACATGAACTTCTCCAAAGTGAAATACACAGAAATCAAATCGTCTATATCTTCAGGAAGAAATGCTGGAGAAGCTCATACCAGCATCTCAAACTGGGTCAGAGGCTGACTGTGAAACTGATCCTTAGTTGCTTATAGGACAGCTGAGGATAAAGCTGAAGAAAGTTAAAACAAGTACATGATAATCAAAATACGACCTTGAGTCTGTCCCATCTGGATTTCACAGACCTGTTAAAACACATTCGACACATGGAACACTTTTAACAGAAGACCTGAATAGTTGTGGGAGGACATCAAGAACCCCGCTGATGGAGACAGCAAAGGTTCAGTAAAGATATATGAAAGAAATGAAAGGTCAGGGTAGATAACAGACAAAACTGAAACTTGCTCTTAATCACAGAGTAGCTAAAGCAAATGAAAAAAATGATGAAGTCAAAGTGCAGAATAGAAAATGCCAAAGGAGAGGTCTAGAAGACTGAGCCTAAATGTTACAGTGAACTATGCAAAGACCTAGATTAAGGAAAGAACACAATCAGCATATCTAAAACTAAAAACAAAAAAAATACCTCAAGAAAAAATT
The DNA here is from genome assembly GCA_004026705.1 of Nesogale talazaci. NCBI lineage: Eukaryota > Metazoa > Chordata > Mammalia > Afrosoricida > Tenrecidae > Nesogale > Nesogale talazaci. Next base: position 158,317 of record PVJH01001008.1, on the reverse strand, counting down.
GAAGACTTCAATTACAATCTTGAAAGATTTTATGGTCAAAATATTGAGTGGTACAGGAAGTATCAAAAGAAGAGAGATTGCAGATGGGCACCAGAAATTCTGGGAACCCAGGACAGATGAAACCCTCAGGACCAGTAGTGAGGGTGGAATTACTGGATGGGTGGAGAGAAGGTAGGGTAGAGAGGGTGAGCCAATCATGGGGAATCTACACATAATCTCCTATCTGGAGAATGATCATCAGAGGAATAGACAAGGGGAGATATCGGACAACATAATATATGGAAAAATAATAATAATTTATAAAGTACTGAGGGTGGTGGTGTGGGGGAGCAGGGAGGGGAAGGGATGAGAGAAGCTGATATCAAGGGCTTAATTGGAAAAGTAGAGGTTTGAAGAATGATGATGATAGCAGGCATGCAAAAGTGTTTGGGACAGTATATATATATATATATATATATATATATATATATGTATATATGTATATAGTGTGATAAGTGATGTACGAGCCCCCAATAAAATGATTAAAAGAAGAAGAAGATGGAATCAAGAGAACAATTGGAAAGGGTGGGAGAGAGAGAGTAGGCCTCATTCTGGTGCGCCCACCTTAGAGGGCGACTTTCCTGCTTGAAGCAGCTTGTTCAGAGAGAGGACTGCAGAGCCGGTCTCGGCTGAAGACATGATGTCCCCTCCCTAGATGACAACATCACAGAGGACAGCACTGAAGATACAGTACTTGGATTATGAGGCAGTTGTGCGAGTAGAATAAGGTAATGCTGCATGGTCTAAAATCAAGAAATATGTGTCAGGGTTGTAACCTCTCACCAGACTTATTCAATCTGTATGCTGAGCAAACCGTCAGAAAGGCTGACTTATATGACTAAGAATGTGGCTTCAGGATTGAAGAAAGGCTTACTAACAACCTGTGATATGCAAGTGAGACAGGCGTTCTTGATAAAAATGAGGTGGTCTTGAAGAACTTGCTCATCAAGATGAAAGGTTTCAGCCTTCCGAGTGGATAACAATTCAAGGAAAGGAAGACCCCAATTCTCTCAACTGCACTAATAGGTAACAAAATGATAGACGGAGAAAAAGCCAAGGAAACTGTCAAGGAATACGTCTTGCTTGGATCCACAGTTAATGTTCATGTAAGCAACATTCACAGTATCAAGAGCGGGGTTGCGTTAGGTTACTCTCCTGTACAAGACCTCGAGAGTAATGAAAAACAGTGATGTTCACTGTGGGCTAGGTGCCTCTGACAGGAGTCATGATATTTTCAACTGCCTCAATCGCTTGTCAAAGTTGCTGACTGAATAAAGACGACTGGAGAAGAATCCACACACTGAATCGTGGTGTGGAAAAGAATAGAGAAAGTACCATGGACTGCCAACAGGACAGACTGATCTAGCTTAGAAGTATCCTTCGAGTCAAGGATGCCGAGATTTTTTTTTTTTTTTTTTTTGGTTTTTGGGGCATCACTGCTCTCCGGTGGTGGGAGTTGGAGGCCCAGCCCCACTGCTGGAAGTGAACCTCCGTCCCAGTGGGCCGCAGTCCTGCGCACAACCACTACGCCACCGGGGCTCAGCCCAAGGATGCCGAGATTTTGTCTTACATACTTCAGACGTGTTGTCAGGAATGTCCAGCTCCGGTACAAGGGCATTGTGCTTGTGGAGAGGTAGTGAAGGTAAGGAAGCCCTCAAAGAGAAAATGACACTGTGAATGCATGTCAAGAACAGGCGTAATGCGGGGGATGGCACAGAAGAGGGCAGTGTTCCTTTTGTGCACTGAGTTGCTATACGTCAGAACCGAGTTGGTGGTACTTATCAGAAACAATTGCATTCTTCAGGTCTTTTACTATGATTCTTAGCAATTCTAAAGATTTTGGTTTTTCAATTTCTTCTGTTGTTCTCATTAGTGTTCTCTTAGTCTCTTGAGAGAATCCAAACATTCGGCATCCAAATCCTGTTTCTAGTCCTTCCATGACCACTTTTCAAGCACTCCATTAGGTCTGGGTGATTTTCAGGTATGTTGGTTTATTTTGATTTTTTTTTTTTAGCTTGCTGTGGCTAACTGAATCTGTTTTCTCAGCAATGTGCTATAACTTTTTTGTGGTATGTGAACTACAGGGTCATTTACCAGTAGTTAGTTCTCTCGTGTGAGGTAGGAGCGGTCGAATAGGGACTGGAAAACCTCTGGTGGTGAAATAGAGAACAAGTAAAAGAGAAAGGGGAGTGGGGAAGACTAGAGAGAATAAATTAAAAGTCAAAGTAGTAATAAGTGACTGCCTTAACAGGCCAAGAGATTTTAAAAAATAATGGCAAAATGTATGTGACGAGGGTAATCAGAATTTATAGGTTTCATCAGAAGAAGATATCAGAAAGAGGTCATCATGGATGTGCACAGAAGAGAAGGAGCGACAAAGGAGACAAAAAGGCCAGAGCCCTGGGATGTGGGTGCTGAGGCTGTATTGCTATGACAGGGTGAAGGTGGGTTGATCTGTACACTTAAGGAAAAAACAAAGAAAAAGAAAGAAAAGCCTTGGTTGAGTGAGGGTCTCAGAAGATATGTATGCCTGCATCTTTTGTGTCCGGGTGGATGAATATTATATGAAAAAGGAGAGGTTAGAAAAAATGAAACATTATAGTAGAACAGAAACCAAAGGCAAGAAAATAAAGTAGATAAAACCACTTGGTGGGATAGGATTCCTGCTCATTTGGTAGTATTGTGTGTGTGTGTGTGTGTGTGTGTGTGTGTGTGTGTCTGGCTGGACTGCCTCACTGTCCAAGAAAAATTGCCTGTACTGTGGAGGGGTGGGCACAGCGAAGGGGTTCCCGCCAGTGGGAGTCTGTTAGAAGGCATTGTTGCATTCCCATTTTAATCATCTTTATTCTATGTCATTTTAAAGTTGATTTAATCACTGCCACGAAGTGCAGGCTATCCCTCCCAATGGAACCTCTCTGGTTGCTGAGAAGATCTTGCCCTGCATATTACCTGGGGTGAGGGCCCCTATCTCAGGGAACCTACTTTAGATAAGTGGAGAGTCGGCCTTATAACTGTAGCAACTCAGAAGTACCCTCCAGGAGGTGGCTTGACACAGTGGCTGCAACAATGGGCTCAAATGCAACCACCATTGTGAAGGTGGTTCAGAACCCATCAGGACTTAGTTCCATTTGTGTACCAAATTACAGCAACCATCACAACAGCACAAAGAAAGCTGTGTTGCTAAGGAATGTGGACCAGGGTGAACTCTGAGCTTATTGCAGTGAGAGCTCTTTGGAGACTGCACAATCCTTCTGTTGGTATACATTTTCTAACTAGGAGAGAGTGAGCTCATGTATAGGTGAACACAGGTAGAAGTCTTCCAAGCTTAAACTTTAACACTTCATTTCATTGACTACCTTTGATTTTGACAGCATATTATTAACAGAAAGAAAAAAATATTTAATATTTCACTTAAGCAATATTGCTTGCGATTTGAATTACCAAAATGATACATAGGTATGTATGCATGTATATATTTTTTCAGGATAGATTGACGCAATGACTGCCATGGTGCGCTTGAACCTGACATAACAACTGTGAGGCTGGGATAGGACCTTGTTGTTCTGTTGTACATAAGGACACAAGGTTACCAAGGGTTGCAATCAACTCCATGCAAATATTTAATATACATATTAAATATATAGTAAAATATCAAATGTATGATATAGTGTTTACATAATATGTGTGTGTTAATTTTTGGAAAATGCACCTAAGCTGATTTGAGAAATACAAGATTAACGATATTAAGTGTAGCTCTAAAGTATGGAGGTTGAATTATATTTTGAATATTTAGAATTTTGATGACCGAATTTGAAATATGAAATGAAGTCCACAACATAAAACTGTGGTTAGGTGCTGTGGAGTCCATTTGCGTCTACCGTGAGCCTATCTATGTCCATCCGCATGAAATGGTCCTGAGTCATCTGCACGATAGTGAGGTTGTTAGGTTGGAGTTTGTGCTGCAGCCACACTGTCAATCCATCTGGACTTGGGTGTTCCTCTTTTCCACTGTCCTTCTGCTTTACCAGGCAGACTGTTCTTTTCTGCAGACTTGTGTCTCTTGATAGCATGTTCAATGTGTGTGAGATGAAGTTTTGCTATCTTCACTCCTAAAATATTGCCTAATAGATGCTTACAATTTCAGACATGTTTGGGCAAAATAGCCACAAGCAACTAAAACTGAATTAATGCAAGGTGAGTGTACATTATCATCCTTATTTTCAAAAAGAGAACCTCTATATCCCTTCTAATTTTGGACTACTGACAGATCAGCGTTCTCTTCCTAACACAGACTGCTTTCTTCATGGAAGACATAGCTATAGACATGAATTGAGGCCAATGAATTAGGCCTAAATGAATATTTATCAGATTTAGAAAATCTATAATTTCTTCTAAAGAGGACATAAAATTTATATCTTCCTCCTTTATTTTCTTCATAATATTATATATTTATAGAAAACTTTAAAAATATTAGTGATTAATTTCAAAATAAGCTAATTGGTAAATTACCTTAAATCTTCAGGTTTGTATCTAATTTCCTTTTCAAAATCTTTAATTTGCATGTAATAAAATAAAGTTTCTTTTTAAAAGGTAAAGCTCAGCTAAAAATTAGGCTAAACATGGATGAGCCCCGGTGGCATAGTGGTTGTGCGCAGGACTGCAGCCCACTGGGTTGCACGTTCAAATCCAGCAGCAGCTCTCTAGGAGCAAGGCTGGGCCTTCTACTCCCACCACCAGAGGGCAGTGATGCCAAAAAAATAGGCTAAACATAATTTCCAAATGCCATCTAATGAAATGTTGACTGGCTTCTCAGTAAAATTTTTCCCCTTTCTTTTAAAATGTATTGAGACGTGAAAACGTTATATCAGAATATTCTTAAACCAGATTATTCCCTTTGAATTTGAGTTTTAGAATTATTATTGAAAGTACAACTTGATATTATAAAATAGCTGTCAGGTCTTATGAATGATTTAATTTCCAATCATTCTTTGGAATACTTTTTTTTTTTTTTTGGCATCACTGCTCTCCGGTGGTGGGAGTAGGAGGCCCAGCCCCACTGCTGGAATTGAACCTCCATCCCAGTGGGCCGCAGTCCTGCACACAACCACTATGCCACTGGGGCTCAGCCCTCCTTGGAATACTTTTAAAGAAAATATTTATTTTTTTCCTTCTTTTTGATCATGCTTAGTTAAAAAATAATTAGAGACCATTTAAACAGTGCTTTAAATCTGGGTCATTTTGAAATATTCTGGCATGGAGAAAATTTTCAGTAACAAGTATGATTTTAATACTGTGAAACACCAGAAACAAAACTTTCTATTGCATCTTTAATTGGAAAATTGTCATATACAGAGGTTACTGTGCTAGCTGCAGAATTAGGAAGTTTTAAAACTTTAAAGAGATCTCAGATTTTTCCTTTCATCTCATATGAGTCCAAATCATATGTTTATATATTCATCTGAAATATAATCAGGATATTTTCTAAATAAAAAAAATCAAACTTCAAGTACCTCATCTAACTTTACAAAAATCATGAACATTAGCAGTAAGATTTGCATTTAAATCTTGTGTAAGGAATCACCGGTTTAAGCACTCAACAGTCATCCAGATTTGTCTCTAAAGATAGGCCAACATTCCTCTTCCAGAAATTCCATGGATTACCACTTTACTCTGCACATGTGGGCTGCCCAGATGAGTTGCAATCAATTCTGGGCAGCTGGCAACAATACCAGGTTGCCTTTTTCTGCTAAATTTACCAAGTAGTTGCAAAACACTTAACCAAGGTCATAACCAGGAGGAGATGTCAGATTCCATGACTTCTGTAGACCTACTCTTACTAATACTCTCACTCTGTTTACAAATACACCGTCATCCATCATAGCTGTAACCAAGGCTTTCTGAGCACATGAAGGAGTTCTGAAGGGGTTCCGTGGGTTAGGCGCCTGGCTGCTAATCACTGGCAGCCATTCAAGCCCATGAGCTGCTCCGAAGGAGAGCGATGACGGGGTGGACTCCTGCAAAGACTTACTGTCTCGGAGACCCTGGATAGCGTGGCCGTGTGTCTGAATCTCGTGGAGGGCAGTGGGGTTTCTACTGTACTTTAAGGAGTCCTGGGGCTCTGTGATTATACATGACTGCTAAATGAAAGGCCAACTGTTTGGACCCCCCAGATGTTCCACATACATAAAATAGAAGCAGTCTGCTTCTATAAAGATTGTAGCCTTGGGACCCCGCATAGCTGTTCGACCTTATCCTATCGGGCCACTATGAGTCGGAATCTATTCCAGCCACACATCATGAACATGCCGATAGACCGGGATCAACCTTCAGAACTTGTCCATGGTATTAAAAAAAAAAAAAGCTCCTATTTGAAGGATGGGCATCAGGGCAGTGGGTTGGGGGAGAGGTCGGGCAGTGTAAGAGATGACAGAACAACAATAATTTATAAAATATTCAGGGTTGGTGGGAAGGAGAGAGCAGGGGAAGAGGGGAAGGGATGGAAAAGCTGATACTAGGGGCTCAAGGGAAAAGGCGAATGATTGGAGAACAATAATAGCAGTGGACATGTGAAGGTGCCTGACACAGTATGTTTATTTATGTATTGTGAAAAATGATGTACAGGCCCCCAATAAAATGATTTAATTAGAAAAAAGAAAAAAATCTGAAAATAATTCATGTTTTAAAGAAGCTTTAAAGGAGTCCTGGTTCTGGGATAATTAAGCATTTGACTGCTAATTGAAACGTTTACAGTTGGAACCCTCCAAGTGTCTCCTTGGGCGAGAGACCTGAAGATGGAGTTCTGTCGAGGTTGCAGTCAAGAAACCCAATGGAGCGGTTCTGTTTTGTCTCATGGGGTTGCTGTAAGTCACATATCAGCCGTGCTGCATTTCCCAAAACAACTTATTATACTTTATGCTCCCAGGTCGTGCTACTGGTTTGACCATTAACCTAAGGGCTGGTGTTTCAAACTCTCCCTGGGTTTACAGCAAACAGGCCTGGCCCTCTGTTTCTACAAAGAATACAGGCAAGAAAACCGGTGGCCAGCTGTACTCTGCAGCACATGGGTGGGTAGGAGTTGGAAACAATTTGAGAGCAACAGCGACATTACCCTCTCCTCATCGTTCAGTATTGCTCCCCCTAGGTAACAGAATGGTTTATAGGCTGAATTAGCACATTTAAATGTCGAAGGAAGAGACAAAGAACTAGGGGATGACAGTTGATAATTTTAAGGCTTTTAATGCATTTCCTCAATTTTGTTAAAACATTTCCTAGGTTAAAATGCTGCGAGTAAAAGAATATTAGAAGTTAATTTAGTCCAAGCTATAAATTTCTTCTAAAGATAAGGAAATTGGGTCCAATTTACTTTTATATAGATGTTCTGCATATGTTCTGCATATGTCAATGATCAATTTACTGTCTCTTAGCAATAGATGAACTTCTCAATTTATGATGTGTGATAAACAAAGCCATTCCTATAAGCATTTCTCCTTTAAAGGGATCACAACATTAAGTTTTCTCAAAAGCAGGCACTGGAGGGATATGGTAGGAAGAAGAGTTTTGACTACTCCCAGGCACAGATTAGGGTAAGACTGGCTTTGGGGCATGCTGGCACCTCACAGAACCTGGTTTAACTGCAAGCCTAAAGCGAGATCTGTGCTTATACATTTTAACAAGAAAACTAGAGACTGAGACCCGTGACACACCTCGTTATAGCAATACTCTGTTTGCAGCATAAATGTTCTCTGCGGGTTTTTCAGAGCTATGACATTTCAGACACAGTTCCTTCAGAATGTCTTCAGAGGTAACTTTTGGTGGGGGAAAACCTCCAACTCTTCAGCTAATAGTTGAGTACTTAATGTAAGACATAATAGTCTACTAAGAACCAAAGTTGCTCCCCATTGGCCCCTGAATCTACCTTAAAATGTCCTGCCCCAAAGCTGGCCCTGTATGAAGTTCTGCACAAACAAAAAGAAGGGGCCTTTGTCAGAAAGCAAGGGCCACAGGCACCGCCACCACAGAGGAATCCATGAACCAGGAACAGTGAGGTCCCAAAATGTCTATCTAGGGCTCTCATGACATGGATGGATCAAGAAGACGGCGGCCTGTATTTTACACCCCAGAGGGTCCACGTCCATGCTCTCTTCTGTCCGGTATATCAGGGCACTAGTCTCTGAGTCTCGGGGCTGATGCATGTGATAGCATCTCCCTGGCCTGATGCACTGCTCTGCCTCAGCCCATTGGGGCCCTGGCAAGAAATACACTTTGCTGTTTGCCACTCACCTGGCCTTCTGACTGAATCGAGTCTCTTCGGACCTTACACTTGATTCATTGTATGGCCCGGGGACTCCTGGAATCTATCTAATGATTGGACCCATAAATATAGCTTATAGTCATATAGATCATAAGTTCCAGAATAGTCAGAACTATGCTGGTCTGAGTACTTTCTATTCTGTGTCGTGCAGGACTTTCAAGCTATAAGCAATAAATACATTTGGATGAACAAATGTCAGGGTCGTCTTTACATAGAGTGGATCCATTTTCCCATTGATTAAAATTTGCATTGTGTGATGGAGTTGTTTGGCAAATCCACCTAGAATGAAACTGTGAACATTTGGGTAGCTTATCCTCTCTAAAACTTACAGCATCAGTATTTTGGATAGGGCCCTGTACTCATCGTAGTTGTGGCAGAGGTTGAATATAGACCAAACAATACAACTTCTCTCCTTCTTTGTCAGCACAATGCCAGAAACTCTCTTTCTATGCCCCTTTGTAATTAAATCATAGCCATAATCCATACAACTCTTTATTCATTAAATATAATTAAAGGGCCTACCATGTGGTAAGAATTTCTTTTAGGTACCTACAATGTTTCAGTCAACAAGACAAAGATGCCTGTGCTTTTGGAATATAAAATCGAGAAAGGGAGATGGACCATAAATATAATAGATTAGTATGGTAATGCTATAGCTAATGGAGTCTAAGAAAAAAATTTCTCTAAGGGTTCTGAGAAAGATTATCCTTTCTGGTTCAGTCCAGGTCCTTTGAAATTTTATAAAAGACTATTATTTTATTGCATATGATAAACTAATTTTAATATCTGACAATATTTACTAGTCTAAATCCTAAATAGGGTATAGAGAAAATTTAATAGAATGCTATGCTATGAATGAAAAAGCTTTTCCTTGTTTGAGAGAAAGCATTATCCATTTAATAAGGTCATATAAATAAATGATGTATGAAGTCAGCAATAAAAATTCATTTACTCATTTATCTTCTTAGTGACTAATAAGACACATGTAATTTATTTTTGTTATTCATTCAGGCCTGTAGGATTGTTCTGCACATGTGAGGCTTATGAGTGCCTGTTACCATGACGTGCGGATTCAATATATTTCATATCCTCACTATCATAGACTTGATGCTGACTCATGGCAAACTGATAGGACAGGGTAAACTTACCCCTCTGAGTTTTTAAGACTGTGACTCTTTACAGGAGAAGACTGCCCCATCATTCCTCCATGGGTTGACTGGTGGCTTTGAACTCCGAACTTTGCAGGTCACAGCAAAATGTGGCACCACTACACTACTAGGGCTTCTTTCACTTTTTATATAGGTATATGAATAATATTATTTCCTAAGTTTACTCAATATGAAATTATAAATATATATTATATATGCTGAAACTATGTACAATTTAAATATTCATATATATTTGCACATGCAAGAGACATATGCTTATATAGCATGCTAAAATTCTTGATTTTTATATTTCAAATTATATTATTGGATTGTGTTGACTCTAGGTGGGGTAAGTCTCAATGGTCATCTTTCGAACCTATACTTCCATCAGCTACAGCCTACAGTCTAAAGATAAATTATTAGATACCTAGTAAACTATTTCACTTTGTACTTTGATAGACAAAAATATATGTGTGTATTCTGTAATTGGAACACACACGCATGCCTACATATGTTCTATAGTAGGGTATCTCTTAGAGACAAGGATGGCAAGCCTTAGGCGGGTTATCAGGAGAGACCAGACATTGGAGAAGGATATAATGCTTGGTAAAGAAAAAGAAGCTTGCAGAGAAAAAGAATAAAACCCTTAACAAGATGGAGTGACACAGTGGCTGCACCAAGAGGCTCAAATCTTAGAAAAATTAATTATGAGACTTGTGAGGGACCAGGCAGTGTTTTGACTGGGTCACTATGAGTCATAATCAACTTGGAGACACAACAACAATAAACATTATAATACAACAATGTCAAAATATTGGGGATAGTGCATGCTGTTAGGGCAGACATAGAATACCTTCCTTAAGCTTTAAAGCATTGGTTATCTTCAGATGTGTCCATATTATTTCCTATTACTAATTAAAAATTAATTATTGCTAATTTTTGAAATTAAAAGCACTAATTAAAAGCATTAATTTTTGAATTTGAAAGCACTCCAGCTTACTTTCAAACTTACTTAAAATTGACCTTTATTTTTCAGTCAACCACATTTTATGTTATTTCAGTAGGCAGAGTCTCTGATCTAGATTTACTGGTATTCTCAAAGTTTGACATTCATATGTTATACTTTGATTTTGTATTTTTTTGTTTTTGTTTTTGTGGGGTTTTTTTTGTGGGCATCACTGCCTCTGGTGGTTGTGGGCGCTACCCAGCCACCGCTGGATTTGAACCGCCAAGCCCGCGGGCTGCAGTTCTGCACTCAACCACTATGCCACCGGGGCTCAGCCTGATTTTGTATTGATGACTTTCATCCACCCTTTTTCTTATATGAGTACCAATTGTTTTTCTATATGCAAATAAAGTTCCTCTTTCACAGAAGCTACATCAATTCATTGATTTCTGAATAATATCTTTCCTAATTCAGAGAATCCAGCATCATAGTAAATGGAATTGCATTTCCCAAGAATTTTATAAACCATAAGAAGAACTTGACTAGGTACAGTGAAGCAACAATGAAATATGCAACTTTCCTCTAGTTCTTAAATGCTTCCTCCCACCCACTATCATGATCCCAATTCTACCTTACAAATCCAGTTAGACCAGGGATTTACACTGGAGCCAGAAACAGGGGTAATTCAGGACAGATGATCCTTTCAGGACCAGGGGTGAGAGTGGTGTTGCCAGGAGGATGGAGGGAAGGTGGAGTAGAAAGGGAGAACCTATTGCAGGGATCTACATATGACCTCCTCTCTGGGGTATGGTCAATGGGGAAGTAGGTAAAGGGACACATCGCACAGTGTATGATGACAAAATAATGATAATTTGTAAATTGTTAAGGGTTCATGGGGAAGAGGCAGTGGGGAGGAAGGAGAAATATGGGGAGCTGGTACCAGGGACTAGGTAGAAGGAGGATGTTTCGAGAATGATGACGACAGCAAATGTGGTCCGCGTACAATTGACACATGTATGGATAGTGATAGGAGCTGTATGAGCCTCCAATAAAATGATTTTAGAAAAACAAAAAGCTTATAGTGAGAGTTCAAGTAAAAATGCTTTGGAAATGATGTACATATGTACAAATATGCTTGGCACAGCTGATGTATAAAATGTTATAAGCGCTGTAAGAGTCTCCAATAAAATGACTTTAAAAAAAAAAAAGAAAACTTGACTATGGAATTGATTATACCCTACTATAAAGACCCTGTATAGTATCAATCCTTGCTAAGTTTGATAGTGGAATATTTTCCTGAAAAGATTAAAAGGAAGCTATAAGAAACATAGGAGGTCAGTGATGCCCCCCAAAAACAAAAACAAAACAAACAAAAAAAGAAACATAGGAGGTATACAGTGATGATTCAAATATGGGTCTTGAATGAATGAAAAAAATAAAAGCCACACGTTTCAGTCCATGGAAGAATAAAAGGCAATATAATACTGAATTTGGGATAAAAAATCTGACTTTGGGTTTTTTTTGTGTGTGTGTTTGCCAATGACAGATTAGTTAAGTTTCCTGATTCTGATTTATACTATGAAAAATGATCATTATCAATAAGAAGCAATAATTGAAAAAGGCATGTCTAGTAACAAATGTATAACTGCAATTCATTTGTTTTAGTGTTTAAGGAGCAAGGACTTGAGAAAGCCATAGCCATTAATGACATCAGATATTTTTTCAAAATCTATGAGGAATCTCTTAGTATATTCATTTTAAAAGTAGCAATACTTTAATGAGAATGTGGCTCTTCTTCTCCCATGAAACCATCAGTTAAATTAGCAAGGTCAGAAGAAAAAGAAGAACAGGTCCTCAGAGGCAAAGGACCAAAGGAGGTAGGAGGTGGTGATGCGGAGGGAATCACTGAAATGTTGGCAAACTCCAAGTACTCTGATCTCTTTCTGATTCTTTTTATGACAGAGAAAAGTTTGACAATTATACTTTGGAGTTGGTGGCAACATAAAACTTACAACAGCAGCAAACAATGAAACAAAAAATATTATTCGTTCAGCCTTTTCTATAAGTATATGCTCGACAAAACACCACAAGGGCTACATGCATGGGCTCATGCATTCCTTGCTGGTGTCCTATGATGTACACATTCTTTACTCACTTTATAGAAAAGCAAACCCATTTATTGAAGTTAAGCAATTTACACAGAGTCACAACAACTTATACATGATATGGAAATAGGATTATAAACCTGAGTTAATTTCATTCCAAAGAACACGTATTACAATATTTTAGCATTGAAAGAAAAAAAAATCTGAACCAGTTCAAAGCCTCCAAGAGTGTTCTATAGCTGTAGCCAGCCAGTAAACTACTCTCTAAATTTGGCTTGCAAAGCTAAAAGAAATATCTTAACTTTAATAAAGTGATCAGCTTTGAGAGAAAGACAGTTGCTGGCACAGAGGGGATGGGAGGAGAAATAGCTTTCCAAATGCCAAGGGGATAAGTGATTGGCCAAGGGCCAGGGAGGCCAGCACCCAATAATCTGAAGTGAAGGGTTTCTATAGAATAATAGTCTAGGCCAGGTCACGCATTTATGAGCAGAAGGTTTCATAAGAATTGAATTAATTAGCTTTGTGCCTCTATACTAAAACAAAAACCCAAATTGTCATCAAGTGGATTCCAACTCAGACCAAGGCCAGAGAAAGCAGCAGAACTGCTCCTCGGGGGTTTCTGAGTCTGTCTCATCTCTCTTGCAACCCAGAGCTGGATCTTAACAACATGGTGGATGGCAAAGAACTTTGAATGAGTCCTTATTTTCTACCAATCGTTCTAGATGTTCTGTACTTGATCCTCAAGACTAACAAAGTAGGCATTTCTAGGATTGTTGTTCTGACTTTGACGATGAAGTCACCAAGTCCTGCTGTGAATGCAGGCACACCAGCTTCAGTGTCCACACTTTTAGCCACTGCATGATGCGACGTTATACTAAACTCATTATGACTGTCATTAGGGAAGAAGTGTCTTATTCATAATCATTGTTCTCCTATCCAAGAATTATTTTTCCAAAATGGCTTATCTTATGTTGCCACTTAAGGGATTTAGGTATCAGTCGTGTTTGCATTAGCGTCATCTCTTAGGAATAAATTGGAATTGCAGTGAGATGAGCATTACTTCAGTTCCCCAGAGAATCTTTTTGAGTGAATACTATATGACCTTGCTTCTTTTCTGTGGATCAGCTTCATATGAGTAAAAGATGAAGTTGGTGCATTTCAGGATAGTTGCTGATCTACTGATGCTTTATATCTGAAAGGGCTTCGAAAGTTCAATAAAAAAAAATTCCATTATATTCCAATTTTATTTTATCTGTGAAGTTTTTGAAGGTCCTAATAGTAAGAAAACAAACTTTGATGTTCTGTAAAGTCACAGAATGATTTTGTATTATTTTATTTCCTTTTACCTGCATTACTCCAAAGTTAAAAATGAATTTTTAATAAATAATACACAAAATTAGTAGCATTACTTGTCATTATCAGTGGAAGGCCAGTTTCTTCTGAAAGTTGATTTAATTAATATATCATGGTAATGAGAGAAAATTTACATTAGTTGAATAGTTGTACTTAAGTTAATAAATCTATCATTTTTATAACTACATGTATCTTTCCTTAACTAGATTGTACTATTAACTAAGGGAAATTAAAGCACTCTGAGATCTTTGAAGGAAATATTTTTAAGTGAGGCATACTTAGCATCTAACTTTAAAAATTAAATTCAATTTTATCAACATTAACTTAAATACATTAATAGATTTAAATTATCTGGTTAAAAAGTGCATGGTAGAGAAATATTTTGAAATTTCCATTTATCTGGAGAACAATCTGAAAATGTGAGTTCTTCACATTCAATCAAATTAAGAATTTATATGTATACAACTACTATTATTGAATAATAAGGCCTTTACTTTAAAAATCCTAAGTATTTTAAAATAGTTTTTAATTGATATTAAGCTATATGGAGGTTTAATATAATTTAGGGAAATTAATAAAATAAATTATCAGATGAACAATATTTTACATTGATATATTATAATGTTCAAAACAAACTTCAAAATCTCTTGGGGACAAATTAAATGAGCACTGAAAAATTAGGTACCAGTATAATTCTTCGTAAAACCATGATAGATTTATATATTTGAAGAAACTGTTTTCTTTTAAAATTAATAGTTGTGTATACGAAAGACTCAAATATATTAGTATCATTATTAGCATAATCAAACAGTTAACTATTTCATGAAAATAGTTTTGACACGGTTATAATATCCTCCAACATTCTGCTTTTTAGTAATGTTTTCTTAAAGTTCAAATTTACCTATAACAGCTACTAAATCAATACAAAAAGCCCAAACACATAGCTTTGAGATATAAATCCAACTGATTATAATTAGCTTAAAACTTTTATCAATATATGATCAAAGAATTCAATATGATCCACAAGAGGAGAGAGCATTTAAATCACAGAATACAATTAAAAGAAAAACTGATGCTGTTAATTTTAGAAATAATTTAATTTTTCTTATATCAAAAGAAGGTATTTAAAGAGAGAAAGAGAAAAAATCAAATACACATTTTAGGGTAGTTCTGGTTGTGAGCACCCTACCCCCTCTGTGAAAGAGGCATGCTGGCATTAGGTTCCATCAATTCATTTGTGATTTCTAAATTAATTCTGAAGGAAACCACAACTTACTTGAAGATCCCGCCGAGTGTCTGTGTGCTTGATTTTTTTTTTCTCTGTTCACAGACAAAGCACTTCCACTAGTCATGGAAAAAAGGTCTAAATCCGTGTCTTCTCTGCTTACAAGTCTTGCCTGGGAGCAATGGAAGAGAATGTATACAATCATGAAACAAAATATGGCATTTTCTGAATGCAGCTCACATTACCCCAAATAAACAAACAGGCTCTGTCAAACAACCTTCTTCAAAATGATACCACAATCCTTTATTGCTGCCCAGGCAGAACAAATGCACTATGTCAAAGCATTTTTTGCAAATAAGAGCCGATTTTAAAATTGAGGCTTGCTATTTGAGTCTGTACAACAAAAGAAAACATTTCAGTACAGTAATTTCGATGAAAATCAATCTTAAAGATGGCTGATGAACTTTTAAAAGTCTAGCATCATTTATTTACTGGTATATAATTTGATTTTTGATTCAATAGTAGAAATACTTTATCAGATTACTCTCTCAAATATGTTTAATATACTGCTCATCATTAATATTTTTAAATGTTTTCCATCCTATACTTACAAACTACAAAGTTAGAGACTAGGTCCAACTTTTCATCATACTTATTATCAGTATAAAAATCTATTATGCAAAATTTGAGAGAAACAGTAAATATTAAGAGATGTCAAGATTAGTTATTTTAAAGACATAAAGATTAGATCATATACTCTACCTAAAATTACCTTTAAATATTTATCACCCCTTATGACTAAAACTAAGTTGGAAGAATCTCTTCCTTTTTATAAAACATTACAGTTCATGTCTGATATTGTTAAGGAATAATCTATTAGGGTTCAACATGGAAGTAGGAGAAAAATGTAATGATAGAAAACAAAGCAGCCTTAAAATAGCTGGGACTTAACCCAAACCACAGTATGCTTCAATTCCTGTGAGAAAGCATAATCCTTCATGTTCAGTGTGATAAAAATTTAAATATGGCAAAATAAAGCTGTAAAAAAACCACTGTGGTTAGAAGGCTTTCCCCATACAATGTGATACAAAACCTCACAGACATGGGACTTAAATGTTAATTCAGATTTTCACCCTCTTCCTTCATATTGCCCCTTCCTACATTTTCTCAACCTCACACACATGAACTAATCACTGTTAAATATGCAGTTGTTGCATTTACTGAACTTAAAATATACCTGGCTAAAGGATACAAGTACTTTGACAAAAAACTTTAGTTGAAAACTATTTAAAATAAGCTACACATAAATTGACTACCGACTTAACACTCGTGACTACTATGAAAACTGCCCTATTCATTCTACTTATATCAACTAGTACTTCAATACTAAACCTTAAAATAATGGTCAGGAAAAAAAATAATGATGAGGAGTAATAGGAAAACAGCAAAGCAATCCCAGCATTTTGTGGGAACCATATAGGAGGCCCTTTTTTAGCCAGACACATTTAATATATACCTCAAGTTAAGGAAAAGTCTTAATTTGGTTCAGTTTGATTATACACTTCACCACACACATTTAGAAAGGAGAAA
Organism: Nesogale talazaci; assembly: GCA_004026705.1. Taxonomy (NCBI): domain Eukaryota; kingdom Metazoa; phylum Chordata; class Mammalia; order Afrosoricida; family Tenrecidae; genus Nesogale; species Nesogale talazaci. The sequence goes on along the minus strand of PVJH01001008.1, from coordinate 141,600 downwards.
TCTCACCATCCTCAAATAAGATGACAACTACATATCAAGAATATTTGTGAACATGTGTCTTCCCCAAATCTCATTATCAACTAAGTCATTAACAACTCCCAAATTCATTTCACCCCAAATTTCCACTGCTATTGAGTTAATAGTGATTCATAGTGAACCTGTTGGATAAAGCATATTTAATAGGGATATCAAAGCTAAAAAAATCTTTATATACAAAGACTTAGAATTAGAAAATCCTAAGGGAAGAACACACTTAGCCTATTTTAAACAATTCAAGGAAAAAAGGCAAGCCTCAAGTGGCAATATTAAACAAAATGTTGAATCATGCAGGAAGCATCAAAAGGAGATGGAAAGAATACAGAGTCATTGTACCTAAAAAAACTAGTAGACCTTCCACCATTTCAAGAGGTAGGATCTGATGTTGGAAGGAAGGATTTCAAAAAGCACCGAAAGCTTTAGCCAAAACCAAGACTCCAGGAATTGATGGAAATGCTTCAGCCAGCTGATGAAGCAGTAGAAATACCAACTCGTTTGTGCTAGAAACATTGGAAGACAGCTACTTGTGCAAACCAATGGGAAGAGATTTCTACTTGTATCTATTCCAACAGAATGATCAAACTATAGAACAATATTATTGATGGCACATGCAAGTACAAATTTCTGAAGGTCATCCAATAAGGATCTCATCAATACATTGACTGGGAATTGCCAGATATTCAGACCGGATTTGGAAGATATGGTATAAGAGATATCAGTGCTGATGCCAGATGGTGGAACATATATAGCATTTATAAGCTGTAAACAATAAAGAAAAAAAACAAACAAGATGTGAATTCAAATATTGAAGGATTCTATGGGCAAAGTGTTGATAGATACAAGAAGCATCAAAAGATGATGGTGCAGCAAACTAACAAAGGAAGCCAGGGCCTGGGCTCCACCCAAGCCCAGCTATACTGTTCCCCTCCCCAGAAGAATGTAATACAGATGACAGCACTGAAGAGACAGCTTGGGAAGAGTGGTAAACCTGTCCAGACCACACAGGTGCAAACTAAGAGGGAAAGAGAGAGAGTGGAACTTATCATGGCCCATCGAGCCCCGGGGATGATATCACTGCTCAGAGCAGCCAATGAACAGAAGGGACCATAGGGCTGGCCCCCATGTGACACGATGTTCCCTCACTCACCCATAGCACTATGGGGGCATCATTGGAGACACTGTCCAGAATGTGTGCCTGGTCTGCTCCATGCACAGCAGGTGAAACACAAAGGGAGTGTAAAAGGGCAGCAAAGGCGCAAAGGGTCTACGTGGAATCCTGAAAATTAACTTTTGACTTGATGGACAAGGCTTGGTAACTCATTAGACCTGATTGAAAAAAAACTTATAAGGTCAGCAGACAGACCTGGAACTATCTGTAGTTTGAGGTTTCCCCCCCCCGCCCATGTCTATTTATATAAGGTAGGTAGAACGAACGGTCCCAAGGAGAAAACAATGGAACTGGTGGTCCCAAGGGAATATGGGAGAGGATGGGACAGAGAGGGGGAGAGAGCATCAACAAACTGAGGGAAGAAGGAACAAGAGATCTAAAAATGATCATAAGAAAGTCTGGTGGGATTTGGTCAAATGCAATGGATCCATGAGGAATTACTGAGAGTCAAGTTAAGGGTGAGTAGGATAGTGAGACAGGAGGAAGGTGAAAGGAAATAGAGGAAAAAAGTAGGAAGCAAAAGCTATATATGTAAATAAATTACTTCATAATGAAAGGGATAGAGAGCACCATATATATATGTATATGTATATATATATATAGTGTTAAGTATTAAGATAGCAGATGGACTTTGGGCCTCTACTCAAACACAAAAACACTTTGTTCTCATAACCTAATACTCTTTGATAATCACATTCCTGACAAGATCACCAAAAACAAAATGGATGCATAAGCAAACGTGGAGAAAAAAGTGGATGGTGCCTGGCTATCAAAAGATACAGCATCTAGGGTCTTAAAGACTTGGAGTTAAATAAGCAGTTATCTATCAGGGAAGTAGATAAGTCCACATGGTATAAGCATACCAGCCTCTGTGATCATGAGATGTTGATGGGATCAGACATTAGGTATCAAAAGATCCAAAACAAACAATTATACTGATGTGAATGAGGGGACTTGAAGTGGAGACACAAAGTCCATCTGTACACAGTTGGACATCCCTTCACATAAGAGTACAAGGATGGGATAATTCATCCAGGGTGCAGTATAGCACTGATAAAACACACATCATTACTTTTGCCCCTGAATGTTTCCTCCCCCACTACTCTGACGCAGTCCTACCTTACTATCTGACTGGACCTGAGTACTCATATTGGTACAGATAAGAGCTTACAGCACTTGGAATTTAAGACAAATAAAATCCCCAGGAACAGTAGTGGGAGTAGTGATATCATGAGGGTAAGGGGGTGGGAGTGGTGGGGGTAAAAGGGAAACCCATCACAAGGTTGATTATATAGCACCCTATCCCCCAGGGGAATGAATAACAGAAATGTGGATAGAAGGAGGCTCTAGACAGTGTAAGACCTGAAATAACAACAATAATATATAACTGATCACAGATTCACAAGGGTGGGTGGGTGGATGGGTGCTTGTGGGAGGGAGGCAAGAAGGGGAAAAAAGAGGAGCTGATGCCAAGGGCTCAAGTAGAAAGGCAATGTTTCAGAAATGTTGATGGATATACAAGTGTGCTTTTTACAATTGAGTGATGGGTTCTCATAAGATTTGTAAGAGTCCCCCCCCACCTCCAATAAAATGATTAGCAATAAAAAAGTTTCACATAGACAACTCATTTTGGACCAAAGCCCAATAAGCATTAAATGGGAAGGAGATGTCCTTTTCAATGAGTGATGCCGTAAAAACTGGATATTCACCTGCAGAATAAAACAAGACCCACAGCTCATCTGAGGCACAAAAACAAACTCAAGGTAGATTAAGGAACCAAAATGTACAACCCAAAGCTATCAGGATCATCAATGAGATGATGGGGACAAATCTGAGTATCCTACTGCATGGAATTCATGGGTTTCCAGACATAACAAAGCAAGAACACTCAATGGAAGACAAAATAGAAAAAATGTGACCCATTAAAAATAAAATGCTCATGTCCATTGAAAGATTTCACTAAAAGAGTAAAAAGAGAGCCCACAGACTGTGAAATTATTTAGCAGCAACATAACAGACCAAGGACTAATTACTGAAATCTACAGTATATTACAAGTGTACAACAAGAACAAATGGACAACCCTCTGAAAGGGGGCAAACGACCTGAACAGTTGAGTCACAAAGGATGACACTCAAATGGCTAATAAACACATGAGGAAAAGGTCTTCTTCATTGGCCATTCAGGAAATGCAAGTCAAAACAAACCTGAGATACTATCTAACACCTATAACCATAGCCCAGGTTAAAAAACAACAACAACAACTGATAGCAACAAATGAGGAAAGGGGTGTGGTGAGATTGGAACTCACTGATGGTGGGCTTGTGAATACAGAAATTTTGGAAAGCGATATGGCGATGCCCAAAACAGATGGCAATTGACCCAGTAATACCATTACTGGGCATATCTCCCAAAGAAATAAGAAACAGATCACAAACATATAAGCAGCAGAGTTCACAATAGCAAGAAGGTGGCAACAGCCTAAATTCCCATCAGTAGAAGATTGGTATTTACGTACATACAATGGAATATTGCACACCCCTGTAAAACAGTGATGAAACCATGAAATACCTCATGACATGAAGGGATCTGGAAGACGTTATGCCAATGGAAGTCAGTCAATCACAAAAGACAAATACTACATGAGTCTGATGCTGTAGGAACAAGGAACAGGATGGGCACAAGCTCAGGCTTGCAGGTTATTTGATCTGCTGGTCAGCATGGCCAGACAGCCAGGTCATAACCGGTGCCAGTGAACCATACACTAACCTCTCTAGGTGTTTATCTTGGAGGGTGCTATACCAGAAGGCACCTCACTTCCACTGGGATCAAATTGTTAAGGGAAGAGGAGGTTGGCTACTGAGTGGCTTCCATGCAAACCTATGATGATGAGCCCCTGGACAGGTAGACAGCCTTCTTAGAGTGATGGGGATGGGAAAGTCAAATCAGGAGACAGGCAAGTGAAGAAGTATGTCTAGGGGAGCAAGAATGCATGGTTAGTGGTAGAAAAGCAGAAGGACCAACCTCTGGGTGGGAGGGAAGAATGACTGAAAATGCTTTGGCGGACCTTGGTTGGGGAGTGTCTCTGGTGGTGTGCACCGAATGGGCCACACTGATCCGGGCTTCTGGGTGTATCATGGGGAACTGGACTGAGGATGGCAGAATGCTGGGGCATAGACTCCTGGATCTTCAGGGTACACTGCAGGCTCCAAGGGCTGCATCAGTGAGATCTGATGAGGAAAATCCACTGGGTGAACTGGACTCTATCTCAGGCACAGTTGTCAGCTGGGGATTTAAGACCAAAAGCTCGTGGTGTCTGAGGAATCAGAAGTCAGCAGCTTCAAGATTGTTTAACTGCTGGTAGGCAGACAAACATGGTCTTGCTACACCAATGCCCTATCTGCTATATGAAGATATATATATTATTCTGGTAAGCCTGTCACTAAAATTCTCACTGAAAATTATTTTAAACATTCCCTGATAATCAACTCCTGCTGTTTGTGTAAATAGCAGGCAACCAAGAAAGGACTGACTCTGTACAAGTGAATAACTCAGGTACTATGATATGGGGTTAACCACCATTGGTCCAAAATCCTTCCCTCAACAGGGCTCTCACAAATTATTACAAGAGGCTTATCAAAGACAATATTAATGGAATATTGTTATGCCCAGGAAGATAGTAGATAAGACTCTCTACCATAAGTTAAAGAGGAAGTTTTGAAAGGGAGCCAAAGGCAAATAAAAAACAACAACGATGACTATGATGACAAACATAGATTCAGGAATGGGTTCTGGGTCTTGTGTTAGTCCAGGCAAACAAGAGGAACAAACTCATAGACTCGCATATGGATATAAGGAAAAGGTTTATATACAAGAGGAATGGGACATTGAGTAAGCATCCCAGCCCAGTCCAGCTCAAAGTCATAAGTCTGATATTAACCCAAATGCCTGACATCAGTCTATAAAGTCTCCTTCCGACTCACAAGGTCACAGGCCAGTAGGTGCAGAGTCTCAGCGCCGACAGGGGTCTCCCCATGGCTCCTCGCTTCTAGGGCTCGGGGTTCATTAACAGCATCCAGTGGTGGCAGAACCAACTCATCACTGGCAGGGGTCCCCACGAGGCCTCTCCAGCTTCAGAGGTCTGGCTCCATCAGGGCCAAGCCGTGTGGCTTTTCCGATTCCTCACATGCTGCCATCTTGCCTTGTCCCATGATTAATCATCTCTAAGAGTAATTCCCCAACTGAGGAGATAGATTCTCATCTTCACGAGGGAAATAACGTGAGATTTCCTAGAGATATCAGGAAAAGCCATGCCCACACAGAGGCCTCATTGACTACTCAATGGCTATCTCTAAATTAACAGGCTAGACACCACCCCTACATCTCAATCATGAAATTAACATAAGCACATGACCGCCACTGACCTCATATTAAATCCTGCTCCAATTTAAGAACAATTAGTTCTTACATCATGATACTTGATCTCAGGAAGAGAATACAGAATATGTGGGTGCTATAGCAAAGTGTGGTGAAGAAATAACATGGTGCCCAGCTCTCAGATGAAATAGCAACCAGAGTCTAAAAGACTTGTTTCTAAACAAGCAATCATCTGAGATGTCAACTAAGTCCACATGGAAGAAGTACAGCAACATCAGTAACTGAAGGATTGTAAATCATAGCATCATAAATCAAAGGGGGGATTATCAGAGCCTAAATTGTGAGAATCAGTAGGTTATGGATGACAGTGGGAGCCCCATACATTTGTGAGATCTACACAGGAAATAGTCTCCTGGTGATATCTCTCTACCCATAGTAGCAGGTGGGAGAAAATGGGTCACCAAATAGTCAATGTAGAGATGAGTATAGAAGATCAAAATGATAAACCTGATTTGAATGGTTAATACCTTGTCAATTTTAGGTCAGAACTGGTTTTCAACATTTTCTGTATTCTTTTGTTTGTTTGTTCATATTGGAGTTGATCTTAGAGGTGCTATGTCATTGGGGGGTCACACTCTTGCATTTTTGTTATATGTTTTTCTGGTATTCAGTGTATGAAACCCAGGATTAATTAACCTATAGGGACAGCAAGTAGAATAAGGGTTTCTGGGGAGTATAGGGTGGTGGTCGGGGTGGGGGCCTAAACGGGTGCTGATATCAGGAGTTAAAGAAGGGAAAAATGATTTTGGTACAATACTGTTTTGCATTGTACACAATACAAAATTGTGCACAATGCTGCTTGATGTGATAACTATAGAATAATATCATATTTGTATTAACTCTAATAAAATTGTTTTGAAAAGAAATGGTACAATGTCACTCTACCAAAAAGAATTGGTTGCCATTTGTGGCAGTTATATAACTCCTGTCAACTTGGGCAAAGGGGTGGAGTCTAGCCTGTAAATCAGGTCAGAGCCGGTGAGGCCTTGGTTGGGCACAGCCTTCTCCTGAGGAATTGGGGAACTCCAGTTTTCTTCCCTGGAGTCGGGATCCACACTCCCTGTGGGATATTTCAGTGGAAAAATCACATGGAGCTAAACAGATGGAGCCAGATCTCTGGAGCTTGGAGACACCATGTGGAGGTGTATACCAGTGCTGAGATACATCCACCACCACTGGATCCACAAGACTTTCCACCCAGTGGCCTGTGATCTTTCTGCCTTTGGCGTCATTGTATTTGCTGTGTGAGTCTGAAGAGGAATCTATAGACCTGTGTCAGATGTATGGGCTAATATTGGACCTATAGATTTGATCTGGATTGGGAGGGGGTGTTTTCTTAATATATAATTTGTCTTTATCTAAAGTTCTCTCTTATACACATGAGTGTCTATGAATTTTTTTCTCTAGTTAACTCACACTAACACACCACTCAAGCATTCCAAAAAGCATCATGTGATCAAGAACCAGCAGTTTTGAAGGAAGACCTCTAAGCTGGTTTGCAAACATTAATAAAAAATGACAATACCAATTGAAATATTTCAACAAATGGACGGCTCTCTAAAAGTACTCACTAGTTTATGCCAAGATATTTGGAAGACAGATTCCAAATCAACTGACTGGAAGACATTCATATTTATGACTATCCCAAAGAAGGTCCATCTAGTAGAAAACAGAAATTATTGAACCATAGCTTTAGCATGCAAGTAAAATTTTGCTGATGATTAAAAAAAAGATTGGCATAGCACATACACATGGAGCAGTCACAAATTCAAGCCAGTTCAGAACAAGAGATTGCTGATGTGACATCGCTCTTGGGCGAAAGCAGAAAATTCTACTAGGAGATGTTTATTTGTGATTCACGGACTATTCAATGATATTAAACTGTGGGGATCACAATAGATTATGGATAACAATGTGAAGAATAGGAATTACAGAAAGCCTCACTGAAATTATGAGGAAGCTGGACATACCCCAACTAGCAATTTTTTTTAACTGAACAAGGGAATATTGTGTGACTTAAAATCAGGAATGGTGTGTGCTGTATCTTCTCACTACATATGCTCAGACTGTATGCTGTACAAATGATCTGAGAAGTTGGATTAACTGAAAAAGACTACAATATCAGGCTAGGTGGAAAGTTCATAGCCATCTGTATTATGTGGATCAAATCATCTTTCTTGCTAAAAGCAAAAGGGACTTGTTGTAGTTACCAATGAAGATCACAATATAAATTACCCCAAGAGAAAGAAAGCAAAAATCCTCACAACTATTCTACTGAAGCAACATCATGATATATAAAAAAACAGATTGAAATGGTCAAGAATTTCATTTTATTTGGATCCACAGTTAATGCCCATGAGAAAAGCAGTTAAGAAATCAAAAAGATATATTCCAATGGATAAATTTGCTGAAAACTACTACCACAACAAAGCTCCTCTTGACAATGTTAAAAAATAAAGAAGTCCCTTGATAGGACATATGTGTGCCTGACTCAAACCAGAGTATTTTTGAATCAGTTAATATGCATGCAAAAACTGCACAATGAGTAAGTAAGATCAGAGAAGAATTGATGCCTTTGCATTACGGTGCTGGTTATACTACGGGCTGCTAGAAAAATGAACAAAGCTTTCTCAGCATACACATAACGAGTGTTCCTTAGCAGTAAGATGGCAAGACTTCATCTCCTGTATTTTTGATAGATTATTAGATAATCTAAAATTAGATAAAAAATTAGATAAAAAAAACATTGTGCTTGGTAAAATAGTGATTCAGCAAAAATGATCACTACCCCATTGAGATAAATTACCACAGTGGCTTCAATGACATAGTCAAACAAATGTTAGAGGGTGGTTTAGGATCAGACAGTGTTTCCTTATTAGGGTCCTTATTAGTCAGAAACATTTGATGGCAGTTAGCAGCAACAGAAGCTGTATATCATTGTCATTTTCATTTGTATTAATGTGCCTATTCCACTAACTGTCTTAACTTGTCTTGCAAAAGTGGTATGCCTTTGTGCTGCTATGATATTGAAAGTTAAATCAAATATTAGCATTGGATGATAGGTTTCAGTGAAGTTCCAAACTAAAATAAACTACAAAGAAAGGTGTGGTGTGCATTTCCATTTGAAAAGTAGCTAATAAAAATTCATGGATCACAACCAAATATTATCTAGTATATTGCTGAAAGATAAACCCAGAATTTGAATCACACTCAAATACATAGTGGCCACTCTATTGTACTTGAGTATAACCACAGCAGCGATGGGTCATAGAGATGGTATAGGATTGGTGTGATTCTGCTGTATGTGGGGTTTTCATATTCTGGAGCCAACACAGTGCCAACTAACAATGAACTCATTGACAATCCCAATATCTGTCTGTAGTTTCTCCAATCTATACTTAAAAAAAAAACTTGGGGTGTTTGTTTTCATATTATCAATTGTGGAATTTCATTACATGTTCTGTGTAAAAATCATTTGTCAGTTGTATGCTCCTATATGTGTGTGCAGAAAGGGAGAGGAGAGTAGGAGGAAGATAATAGGAATACAGCTTTTAAAAGTAATTTGACTGCATGTTCTGATTTGTAAAAGTTAATATTTAAATTTTATGAGTATAGTTACCTCTTTTTCTTTTATGATTTATACTAAAGTACCTAAAAATGTAAAGATACCTTCTTATGTCTTTTAGAAAATAATTTTAGTTTTTGCATTTTTAGGTTGATAGTTTGTGTATAAAATAAGCATCAATGTTTATTTATATGTTTCTATTGGTCAGTATTCCAGCACAATTCTTGAAAGTTGTATACCTTTCTCATTGAATCATTTAGCAACTTTATGAAAATCAATTCACCTTATATGGGTAGATACTTCCATGAACTCTTTAATTTCCCATTGATTGATTAAACTACTTTTATGCCAATAAGACACAACACACAGTCTTAATTACTTGGAGTGTGAAAAGAAAAAATTGAAATCAACTCATGTAAGTTTTCTAATGACTCTTTCTCAAAATTGCACACACTATTCTACAGTCTTCAAATTGCTATTTACATTATAAAATCAATTTGTCTATTTTTACTGAAAGGCTTTCTGGAATTGCACTGAATCTCCAGACCATTTTGGGAGAATTGTCAACTTACAGGCCATGAATATAGAGTAGCTCTTTGATTTGTCTTAGCAATATTTTCTAACGATCAGTGTGTCACGCACATCTCACAATAACATCTTTAAATGTTTTATGTGGCACTTAAAATATTTAAAAAATTAAATATAATATGCGTTTCACATGTTTTATATTAATGTTTATCATGTCACTTTAAGAATATTCACTTATTAGCTCTTAAGATTTTTACCTGAAAAATCTTGTTATTTGCAAAATAGCAGCTTTGTCTTCCTTTCCATTCACAATTAATATTTCATCATTATGCATGTATTTGAATTAATACTAATTTGCCCATGGTTTTCCCTTAAGATATAAATCCCTGATCAAGTTTATTTATTTATTTATTTATTTTTAGTTTTTTTAGGTATCACTGCCATCTCGTGGTGGGAGTAGGAGGCCCAGCCTTTGCTCCTCTGGAGCTGGAATTGAACCTCTATCTCAGTGGGCCGCAGTCCTGCACACAACCACTACGCCACTGGGGCTCAGCCCCATGATCAAATTTATTATAGATGTGAAGGTGCTTCCCTGTGCATTCCAATATCACATTTATTACTCAATCAGTAGTGGTGAATTTTCTGTTGTGCACAAAATAGTTCCCTGTTTCTTTACATGACCATAATTTTTTTTAACTCCATACTGAATATTGTGATATACTTGCTGAGTGCTTTAATTATGTTTCCATCAATTTAGACTGTGTTTGTTTTTATTCTGACAGTAAGTTGACCTACCTTTGATCAATTTAATACTGTTGCAGTTTATTTTTAAGCTTTGTGAGTACAGCCTTAGTTACTGTCGTTGGGTGGCATTGACTTGGTTTTAATTCATAGTGACCGTAGATAACAAAGAATGAAATACTGCTCAGTCTGGCACCATCTTCACAATTGTCAGCGCTTAGTGCCTTGTTCTAGTCACCTCATTGAGAATCTTCTTTTTTTTTTTGCTGAAACCCTACTATACTAAGCATGATGTCTTCTTACAGAAATGAATACCTCCTAAAAGGAGACCTGGTGAGTATTATTTTGGTTCTACTAAGGTAGATACATAATTTGGTGTCAATTTGGGATTTGAGAGGATTAAGAGTGAATGGGGTGGAGTCTAGTCTGTCAATCAAGTCAGAGCAAATGAGGCTTCTGTGTGGGCATGGCCTTCTCCTGAGGATTCAGGAAACTCCAGTATTTCCTTCCTAGGGGTAGGAGACATTTTCTCTCTTGGTTCTCTTCCTGTGAGACACATGAAGTGAGGCTGGAGAAGCCACATGGAGACCCCTGCCAGCTGTGAGATGCTTACAATGCCATTGGATTCACAAGACTCCCCCATCCTCTGGCCTGTGATCTTCCTGCCTTCAATGTCATTCCATGTGTTTTGTGAGTCTGAAGAGGATTTTATAAATTGATAGCAGACATATGGTCTAAAGTTTGACTTATGGACTTGTTCAGGATGGGGCTGGGATGTTTCTTCATATTCAACTGCTCTTGTATATAAAGCACTCTCTTTTACACTTTTGGGTGTCAATACTTTTTCCCCCTCTAGTCTACCTAGACAAACACAGCTATCAGCTATGAGGTTGAAAGTAAACAACCACCTCCTGTTCTTCAGGAGAAAGAATGAGGCTCTCGATGTGTATAAAGAGTTATTATCTTGGAAAACCTCAGTGGCAGTTCGAGCCCTTGCCATAGAGCCCCTGCGAGTAGGAATAGACTCGATGGCAGTGAGTCTGCTTGGTTGTTTGTTTTTAAATCTCTCCTAATAACATCTAAAGATTACTATAGAAGACCTTAATCTAGAGGTAGCTTAACCATATCCTCAGCAGTGCCTTTAACATCAATTCTATGTTGTCCAACTGTGCTGGCTTGTGTGTTGCTGTGATGCTGGAAGCTATGTCATTGGCACCTCAAATACTGGAGGGTCATCAAAAGTGAACAAGTTTTAGAAAAAGGGATAAACTATGGATTTCTGAGGAATTAGCCACTGATGACCCCATGGATGGCATAACAACACTGTCATATACTGAACACCTCCTGCATAGAAGCACCATATTGCAAAGGATAAGCCTATCAGGTAGGAAAGTACTCAAAGTAACTGAACAAGACATGTCTTTACAAAGCAGAGGTGATAATGATGTGGATGGAATAAAGTGTGCAGGAGTAAAGCCTATGGGACTTTAATTTGCCAATAGGGCATGACTCAGAATGAGAAGAAACAGGTGCAAACATAAACTCATAATCAGAACTTGGATTGCACAAAGTATAAGTCTAGGAAAATTGGAAGTTTTCAAAAATTAAATGGAGCACATAAAGATCAATATTCTAGGCAATAGCATGCTGAAAATGACTATTGACCATGTTGAATCAGGAAATCAGGTAGTTTACTAGGCAAGGAATGACACAATCAAGAGAATGGCATCACATTTATGGTGAAAATGACATTTCAAGATCAATCTTGAAGTACCATGCTGACTTGATAGGATAATATCTACCTGTATATGAGGATATCCAGTCAAAACAACTATTATTCAAATTTATTCACCAACCGCTAAAAAAATGTGAAGCAGAAATTGAAGAATGATACCACTGTCTTCTGTTTGAAATTGATCAAGACTGCTATCTAGATGCATTGATAATTACTGGTGTTTGGAATGCAAATGTTGGAAACAATCAGGAAGGAACTGTACTTGGACAATATGGCCTTGGTGATAGAAACAAAGCTGGAGGTCTCTTGAAAGACATTTTTCAAGAGCACCAATTTCTTCAAAGCAATATCTTTCTAGGAAACACAAATGAGGACTATACACATGGAATTCTCCACATGGAATAAATAAAAATCAAATTCCTTTCATTGGTGGGAAAAGACAATATAGAAGCTCACTATCAGCACCTAAACCTAGGTCAGGGTCAACTGTGGAAAGACCATCAATTTATCACATATAAGTTCAGGTTGAAGCTGAAGAAAATTTAAATAAGTCCACAAGAAAGTCCAAATCAAACATGATGCTGTGTATATCCATCCTAAATTTTGAGAACATCTTGAGAACAGATTATATACATTGAACATTAATGACAGAAGACTGGATGACATCAAGAACATCATATGTGGATCAACATGAATTTCAGAAGATAATCTGAAAGTCGCTCTAAATTGTAGAGAAGCTAAGTGAAATGGATGCAGTGATGAGTCAAATAGCTGAATAGACACTTCAAAGGGCAGTTCAAAAAGACAAAGTAAAATATTATTCTGAAATGTGCAAGGCCCTAGAGCTTGCAAACTGAAAAAGAACATTAAGTAAATGTAACTTAAACTGGAAAAGCTAAAGAGAAAAAAAGCAAGGCTTCAGTTGCAATATTTAAAGACTCTATTGAATGAGGTAGGAAGCATCAAAAGCAGATGGAAATAAAACATGGGAAATAATACTATTTCAAAAAGATCAAGTCTATATTCCACCATTTCAAGAGGAAGCATATGAGCAAGAATCAGTGGAACTGAAGGACGAAGTCAAGTTGCATCAAAAACATTAATTAAAAAGAAGGTTCCCAGAATTGATGTAATACCAACTGAAATGTTTTAACAGATCAGAAGCACTCCCTCATCTATGCCAGAAAAATTGGAAGACAGCTACTTGACTAACTGAATACAAGATATCTATATTTATAGCTATCCAAAAAATGGTGACTACAAGAATGCACAAATTATAGAACAATATACCCAATTAATAGACATGCAAGTAAAATTTAACTGAAGATCATCCAGCTACAGTTTCAGCAATACATTGACTGGGAGTTGCCATGGTTCAAGGTGGGTTTGGAAGAGGTCATGGGATAAGAGAGTTCACTGCTGGTATATAAGGATATTGGATGAGAGCAGAAAAGACCAGAAGGATGTTTATCTGTGTTTTATTGGTTATGGAGAGACATTTGACTGTGTGGTCACAATGTCTAAGCCATACAAAGAAAGGACATTCTAGAATCCTTTATTGTGCTCCTAGAGGAACTGTGCTGAAAGAAGAGGAGGTTGTGATAACAGAACATGACATATTGTCTGATTTCCAATCAGGAAATGTGTGAATTAGGGTTGTGTTATCTCATTTTACTTCTTCAGTCTGTATGCTGAGCAAATCATCAGAAAAATTGGATTATATGAAGATGACATGGGGTCAGGATTGGAAAACAATCTGCAACATGCAGATGACACAACTTTGCCTGCTGAAAGTGAAGAGGACCAGGAGCAATTGCTGAAGAGCAAGCATCACATTCTTCAGGATGGAGTACAACTCAGCATAAAGAAGACCCAAATTCTCACAACTGGACCAACAGACGAGATCATGGTAAATGGAGAAAAGATTGAAGTTGTCAAGAATTTCGTATAGTTTGGCTCTACAGTCAATACTCATGGAAGCAGCAGTCAATGATCCATTGCAGTAGGTAAATCTGCTGAACAAATCCCTTTTAACAGTTTTAAAACTAAGAGAACTTTGCTTTGAGAACTAAGGTACGCCTGACCCAAGCCATGGTATTTTCCATCACCTCATATATTTGTAAAAGTTGGACACTGAATAAAAAAAGACTGGAGAAAAATCATGCATTTGAATTAAAGTTCTCTCTCATCACACATACACACAGTGACACACGTAAACTCATACTGAAATTGTAGATTAAAGACAAATAGGGCTTTTACAGACTTAATGTAAATTAGCATTGAGAGATTACTTTTCAGAATGAATGACACTCATATCCATAAAATCCAACTAAATTCATGTCTATATCTAACCTCTAATGACCGCTTTGTACAAAAGTATTTCCACATTGGTGACACTTTGCATTACCCAGATATTTATTTTGTTCTGATTCTGAAGGGTATAGTCATATGACCTTTTAATTTTTATTCTCTGATCACATAGTAGCAGTTCTTCATATGCATTTCCCCACTTCAGCAGCACGATCTATGAACTACCTGTACATATGAGTGGGCTGCAGAATGTTTGTGGGGAAATGTCATTGTCTTTTAATTCTGTTTTCCCAGGAACTTTGTATAGCTCTATCTTTTTGCAATGCATCCACTGAATTTCCTGATTTTTATTGCTTTTCCCCAGTGATTATACTTCTGCACTGTAGATTTTAAGCTAGTTTTAAAGACACTAGAAAGAATTTATGTGTAGGCTTTGTTAATTTTTTCCCCTGCATCACTGCCTTGGTGGGAGTAGGAAGCCCAGCCTTGCTCCTGGATATCTGCTACTGGATTTGAACTGCCAACTCTGTGGGCTGCAGTCCCACACACAACCACTAAGCCACCAGGGCTCAGCTGTTTTGTTAATATTTTTATAGACGCTAATTCACAGGAAGAAATATATGCATAACATAGTAGAGTTGACGTTTCTCCTATACCCTACTACTATTTTAACAAGCCTTTCATCACTGCTAGATTGTAAAGATATTCTTCCCTCTTTTATTTTACAGAATTACTTCCCCAAATTGGGCCTTCAGTCCTTCTGAAATCCACGCCGTGTTGTGTAGGGTGTGCGGGGTTTACCTATGCCCTTGCCCCACCTCCACTGCCACCGAATTCATTCACCGCTACCCCCTAAACAACCGTTCCTTTGCCTGTGACATGTATTAAATGTCACATTTGTGATACATTAAATCTAATAAAAATGGTAGTATATACCTGAATTTTATTTGTTTCTATTTCCATTAGTCTCTTTATTCATGCCTATTCCAACACCATTAAAGTTTAGGGTTATTTTCTGCTTTTTGTTTTTAGTACACTACTTGTATCTAGGGATATAAATTGCTCTTCTTTTAAAAATTGAAAAATAGTCTTGTATCTTCTTGAACATTCTTAATTTTTGTTCATCAATACCTATTTTGGAATAAGTTTTTCAGGTTCCTAACGTCACTTAGTTGTAATTTTGGTTGTGATTGCTTTGAAGTTATGGACGCATTTGAAGACAATTGACACATTTTATATGTTAGGTTTGTTAACCACGAATAGAAAACTTAATTGGTATAGTGGATATCATAAAATACCCTATCTTTGCTAACAACTGAGGTAGATTAATCCAGACGCTGAGTAAGGAAGTTGAAGCCTGCGGGCTATCAGCTGATTTTCTCTACGGACATAGCCTTTGGTTGATGAGAACAGCCTTGTCCAAATCCAACCCACTGCTGAAATGATACGGAACAGAAAAGTCTGGCTCTGATGCCTGAAGGTGGAGAAATTAATGAATCACGTAACATTCAGTATTCACTTTGTCTTCATAAATTATGTTGATCGACTTTTGCTTGTCTACTTTCCTCAATTCTACTTCGTTCTAGCTTCCTTGAAGTTGTTCCTAAGAACCCTAGGACAATTAATGTCCTAAACTCCAGTCTCATATACTTGGGTGCATGTATTCCTTCGGGAACCTGATGGATCTTCAAAGAGTTCATGGAAAAAATTGAGTTTCTTTCAATTCTATGCTTCTACAAATATCTTAATCCCCCCATTATAGGAGTCTACCCTTTAAAAAAAAATCAGGAGTTCTGAAGAATAACCTTAAAATGGAATTAAAATTTCACTAGTCTAGATCTGTGATATGCCTTCTGATATATCTTTGTGTGGGAGTCATGTGCTTATATTAATTTTATGATTGAAATGTAGGGGTGGAGTCTAGCCTGTTAATCTGGAGATAGCCATTGCGTAGCCAATGAAGCCTCCGTGTGGGCATGACTTTCTCCTGAGACTTCTGGGAAATCACGCGATATTTCCTTCATGAAGATGAAAAGCTATCTTCCCCAGTTGTTGGGAGTTAGTCTCAAAGACGATTAATCACAGACAAGACAAGATAAAAGCGTCTGAGGAGCCTGAGAAGCCACACGGCTTTACCCTGATGGAGCCAGACCTCTGAAGCTGCAGAGGCCATGTGGAGACCCCTGCCAGCAATGAGTTGCTTCTGCCACCACTGGATACTGTTGAAGAACCCTGAGCCCTGGAAGTGAGGAGCTATGGGGAGACCCCTACTAGCACTGGGGTTCTGCACCCACTGACCTGTGACTTCGCGAATTGGAAGGAGACAGTATAGACTGGTGCCAGGTATATGGGCTAATATCAGACTTGTGACTTTGAACTGGACTGGGTTGGGATGCTTTCTCTGTGTTCCATTCCTTTTGTATATAAACCCTTTCCTTATATCCATATGCGTGCCTCTGAAATTTGTTCCTCTAGTTTACCCAGACTAACACACTTTGTAAGAAAGGAAAATTATATTTCATTTTCTTTTTTGATAATCTCTGTAGTTATAATTCATTAGTTACTTAATTAGGAAGATAGAATATGTTGTATATTAAAAAAAACACCTCAAAAAGCAAGACAACTACTAATGAGTCAATTCCTACTCATAGAAATTAGTGTTTTCATTTGAATATTTGAGCATGTGTTTTTTCCCTCATGCTTGACCATCAGTGAAGAATAATTTAGGTCCTATGTATTGTTACCACTACTGTAAGAAAATGCTTTACAATATGAGTCAGAATTGATTGGATGACAGATTTAGTTTTTTGGTTTGCATTGTTCTTTCTAAGAGATTATTTAGAAAGTTAATCACTGCTCTGTTGGAAATCTTCCATTTCACCAATTCCCTTTACTGTATCCATTTCAGAGTTTATTTCAATAACATCTCTTTTTAATGAACATTTATTAGGAGTTCTTAGTCATTAATACAAACCATAGATCCATTAGATATGTCAAATTGTATAATTGCCACCATCATAATTTTCCATACATTTTCTTTTCTTCTTGAATTCCTTTATATCAGCTTCCCTTTATCTCCTCTCCCCCCACTCTATTGTCCCCATGAACCCTCAATGTATTATATATTATTATTGTTTTTTTTGGCCAGGGTTATGGAGTCAGCATTGCTATCAGTTCCCCTTAACCACCCCCTGCACCCACCCCCTGTATCCTCAGGGAGTCATCACCCTCATTGCTGCAACTGAGGGGTTTATATTCTAGCTTGACTTTTCATGCATCAAAAGCTCTTGAGTGTGCCAATGTACATGAGCAGGTTTAGTAAAATTATTAGGCAATACTAAGGTGGAAATAATTCAAGGAGGAGATTTTAAAGAACTAAAGAATAGTTGTGTGTTCCAACCATTGCCCCACTGGCTTTGTATGGCCTTTCTGTAAGGGACAGTCCAATTGTTTTAGAGATGGGCCTGGGTCTCCACCTTCCCTATGTTCTTTCACGTCAGTGTGATTGTTTTATCTGGACTACTGATACCTATTCCCATCTATGCCTCATGATCACAAAGGCTGCTGTACTTCTTCCGTGTGGGCTTTGTTGCTTCTGTTCTAGATGTTTAATTTCAAGCCTTTAAGACCTCTGATGCTTTATCTTTTAATAGCCAGGCACCTGAGCGGCTGGTCTGAAATACCCACATGAGAGCAAACTGAGACGGTCCTGAAAGCATACTCCAGATTTGCAGGAGGGAGAGGGAGGAGGGCAGTGCCTGGCACCTCATCAGAACTGGTTGGGGGAATATTCACAAAGGTCAGCAGGTCTACTGCTTCATTACTACTTCATTAAATATTTTTCTACTTCATTAAATATTTATAGCATTCAAAAACCTCAAGAGCAGATGTACTCTGTCCTACAGGATGGTCCTTATTGAATTTGGGTTGAAGTTTTGTGTCATAAATTTAGGCTCTTCTGATGCACCAACAAGGTGACCCATTTGTGCACCAGCACAAGGCACACCTCTTCCATGAACTTTTCTGAAGATTCACTGAAACATTGCTTTGTGAACTGCATTTTTCTTGGGACCCACATTGCCCATTATTCTCCCATTACCATATTCTTCATTCTAGAAGTGATTTTAGGAAAGCACATACATTTACATTGCCTAGTGGATACACTTTGGTTACTACATTTAGCACTTGATTTTTGTAACACTCCAAGAAATTATAGTTTATCACTTAAATCGGTTGCCTTTATACATGCTGAGCTCTCCTTACTTGATATCCTAATTGGTGAGGATACTGTGCTGTTTTCCTCACTGATAGCAAACAGACTCTATTCTCTTAAAATATTCGATAAGACAATATAATTAGTCATTTTCCACCTAGTTATTTAATTTTATTTCAATATGATAGCGTGCTAATGCTCTAGTCATGCAAATAAATTAATATAGTTTTAAAATATGTCATATTGAAGTTAGAATAAAATGTAAATAACTATACTAATTTAATACATTAACTCCTGAGGTATGCCTTGCAGACACAGTTGTATTATTTTCATAGTTGAAACTAGTTTTGGACATCTTTTAAAATAAAGAGATTTTGATATAATACCGTATCTACAGAATTAGTTGGTAAATTTACACACATTTCTTACCACAAGCTGTACTCTTCCACCATTAAGTACATCTGGATCTAACTCAGGCAAGAAATGGTTGCTGCATAGTGACAAAAACAGAAAAGATCATAACATACATGTAGAAGATGACAAAAGAAATTCGCAACTGATAAGTTTTAGAAAAATCATTTACAAAATGGAAATAATTTTCTTGAATTAAATTCCATGTGAAGATAAACACAAAACAATTGATGAAAAATCTCATTCTGAACACAACTTTAAAACCACTCTTATTTGCCAAACAAAAATAAACACAAAGGGCAGAATTCTGAGTGTGTTCATAATGATAGTTTATAAATTATAGAACAAGTAAATGTTAAACATCTATTTGCATTTACTTAAATCACTACTTGTAGTCTGAGAAATGTGAAGCTTCTTATTTTAAAAATAGTACTTACTTAATGTATTTGATGGATGCTAATATTCACAACTAAGGAATACTGGTGGCATTTTAGTTACACTATCAGCTACTAATTCAAAGGTCAGTATTTCAAAACCACCAGCTGTTCTGAGGCTTTCTACTCTGATAAAGGGTTACTGTCTCAGAAACTTACAGGGGGAAATTCTGTCTTGTCCTACAGGGTCACTGTAAGTCAGACTCAATGATGTGAACTGATTTTTTTTTCATATTCTCAGCTAAATTCTGTATAAAACTAAAATGTTGATAATTGATTTGTCAAGAATTATCTGTTCTTCAGAACCAATTTCCCTGAAAATATTACCTATTCTCTTATTTACTAACTTATTTTTATAGCATTTGATTGACATATATTTCATGTATCTTGATATTAAATGTTTGTGTATATCTAAAAAGTTGTGCATTCATCACCTCAATCGATTTGAGTACATTTTCTTCATTCTTGCCTCCTTTATTATTAGCTCTTCTTTTTTCTCCAACCATCCATCATAACTCTAAAAACTACTCATGGAGTTGTTGTCTCTATAGAGTTACCTATCCTGAGTTTCACATTAAGAAAGTGGAAAAAAAAGAAGCCCCCCAAACAAACAAAAACTAGCAACTACAACAGAATAAAACACAGAAAAATCTCAATACAAAAGATAGCAGAAGGTAATGAAAGCCAGAACAAATTGAAAATGAGCTAAAAGGACAGACAGATGGTAAGATGTTAAATTTTGACCCTTGTTCAATCCGTGGAGACTTCGTAAAGGGAGGGGCCCCACAAATGGATATCGGCTTTTCCCAGGGCTCAGGATTTAAGCTCTGATACCATTTCACCCTTTAATCTTGAATTTTACATTTTACAATTTTTTGATCACTCTGAAACGTGCTCCTTTAGTGTAGACTCAGCTGACATCTAGGTGTAGATAAGTATTCAAGATCCAAGATACTATTATTTCCGCTAATCAGGCACTATCTGATTTCTTCACTACACTCAGCTATGGCATCTATAGCATTGGTGAGCTTCATGAGGGCAAATATTAAATAGGGCCACATCAGAACAGCTAACTGTTTTTAGATTAGGGTTTATGATTAAGTGCAAGCTCCAAGTCCATTCATATACCTATAGAATAAATATGTAACCGGATGACTTTAGAGACAGAATGATCATTTTATTGGGGGATATTATTTATAATCCATGGGGGTACATGGTAATTTTATTAAGAGTATTATTAGTTTATCCAATAGTACAAGATTTAGGGTACTTTTCAGAAAAGGAAATAACACATATGGATAATTACTACCTTGTCCTTTTAAGCTATATTTAAAAAAAAGAGAATCTGTTAAAAATTGCTCTTGTACCATATGTTGAAAAGTAATTTCTCTAAGGCTAGGGATTTAAAAATATCTAAATATACCTAAAATTGATTCAGAAATGTCTTACGCATATTTTTTAAGCTATGCTTAAGCTTTAGAATCTCTAAATAAGTCACATGGTAAGTTGTGATTTTGTCAAGTTTGTAAATAGTTCTAAGTATTCTATGCTATAGATTAAGCTAAATGAATTAGTATCAACATAAAAGAAATTGTATATAAATTAGAACATTCCAAATATTTACATATTTCCACTCTTTTTGCACACACTAACATGACATAATCATCTAAGTTATAAAATATTATTTTGACTTTGCTTCCAAATGATTATCACAATTTAAATGAACCATATGCTTGAAAGTACCCCTTCATATATAATGATATAGGGTTTCATTTAATTTACAGCTTGATATCCATTCTTTATAAAGTCCATTGGTGGCACAAACCTTAAGAGGTTGGTTGCTCAACAAAAGGTTGGCAGTTTGAATCCACGGGCCACTCCATGGGACCAAGAGGCAGTCATCTGTGTCTCTAACTGTGGAGAGACTTGGAAACCCCAGGGAGCAATTCTACCCTGTCATGTAGGATTAGTATGAATTTGAATCAACTCACTGCTCACGGATTTTGGTTTGTTCGTTATTTAGGTAAAGCAGCTATTACTCATAATGCTTAGAAACATTTCCAATGTTTTATCTCTATATAGATTTAATAGTGGTTTACATAGTTAATCCATTAAAAACAAAAATGAAACAAAGTAAACTAAATCCACTGCCAACAAGGTGATTCTAACTCATATTGACTGGGTTTCTGAGCCTGTCGATCTTCACGGGAGCAGAAGGACTTCATCTTTCTTTCTCCCCCATGGCAGCCCCCGGACTTGAATGGCTCACATGGCAGGGAGCAGGATCATGCTTAACCAAGAGCTTCAGCAGGGCTTTGTACATAGAGCACTATCTACAGGTTTTTTTTTGGGGGGGGGGGTAGGGATATAGCTAGTTAAAATGAAGTCTTGAAAATCTAAAAGGAAAACAATATCATCCTTGGATTTTATTTCCTTTAAAATTTGGTACTGTGGTTATACATAGATATTATGCTTTTGAAGCACATCAATGCACCAACACCACCACAACCTGATAATGGACGAAGCACCTAGTTTGTTACTGGGGGATATAAACATTTGATATCCACAATACTGTGAACTAGCTCAACCCTACGACCTAGATATTATCATCGCACTACAGAGGAAAGAAAACACAAACTTTGATACATTAAAATTTAGTCATGTTATTACTAATGCAATGACCAGATTGAATTCTATGTTAAATGACAAGTTTATACAGGTCAATAAAAATAAAATTAAATATAGCCTATAGCATAGACGTTATTTTAAAATGAAAAACTAATGGGTACCATCCACTTTCCTTTTTAAAGGAGAATCATGTGTGTGGTTCATCTGCTGCTTTTATGCATTACCGAGAAAGGCTTCTTCCTGATCATTTCAGGATGAAAAATATGAGGCGATTAAATCGACTCTACACAGGACGCCTTTTTATAATCTGGCAACCTGGTGTCCTGCCCTTTGGCTATAAAATCATGTTTGTTTTAGCACAATTAACCTATGTTTCACTTTTCAAGACATGTTTACAATACAAAAATCTAATTTAAAGGAAATGACCTCACCATTTCATATTTCTGGAACTAGTTGTTTCATGAACCCCAACCTGTGTGTGCAGCCATTGGTATGTGTATTCTCTACGCTTTTCTAGCTTTTCATGTGCAGTGGTATCTTTGCAGATATATTCTTCCTCTTTACCTAGAAAAGAAATATGGAACTATGTTATTTTGAGAGATCAAGCTTAATCAACAGTTTAGTCAAAGCATACAATTTTATGATAAGAAACAAGAACAAAAAGACTGGGAGCTATGGAAAATTGAGATGGGGCTCAAATATAACACGTGAGCACAGCACAAGACAGGGCAATGTTTTGTTGTGTGGAACATTGGTCATTATGAGTTGGAATCAAGTCATTTGTCACCTCACAACATCATCAACAGCAAACCATCTGTCAGAAAAGTAATGTCAGTTACTTGCAAATTGAGTTTTATTTTTGCTTGACATTAATATACACTTTTTGGGGTTTTTTTTTGGGGGGGGGTGGCATCACTGTCCTCTGGTGGGCATGTGAATTACCCAGCCTTGCTCCTGGAGAGCTGCTGCTGGATTTGAACCACCAAGTCCATGAGCCGTAGTTCCACACTCAACCACTACTCCACCGGGGCTCAGCCCTACATACACGTTTTTTAAAAAGAAAATATTTTAAGGCAACCATCATTTTAAAGGGTTTATTTCTCTGTGTCTTCACAAGAAGTCAGGGGGCTGTTTGCAGTAGATGGAAAAATTTGTACAGCCCCCAAAGAATGCACTCTTAGTGTCTTTTGCACAACCTTTGTGCAACAGAAAAGGAGCCTTTGGGGAGTAGTAGATGACACACTGGGCTGTTAACCATGGGCTCCAGAGTCCCAAACCAGGAGCTTCTCCTCAGTAGAGAGATTTCTGCTCCTGGAACTACTTGCAACTTCAGAAACTCACAGGGGGTAGTTTACATATTCACAGGGTTGCTATGAGGGGCAACTGATGCAATGGCATTGTGTTTGTGACATTTTGGGTGCCATAAAAGCTATTCCACACATGGTGAGCAAGTACAGCAATGAAGATGAGCTTTGGAAAGAATGTGACAACTCACAATTCTCGAGTCAATTCTGACTCAGCAAATGGATAAAGGAAGAGTGGAACCGTCCCATAGGGTTTGGATGGCTGCAAGCTTTATGGAAACAGACTGTCACATCTTTGTTTGATAGAGTGCTTAGTGCATTAAAACAGCTCTTAACCACTATGCAGTCACAGCTTTTTCTATGTAATGTTACTCTCTGACTCACTCACTGTCATTGAAACAATTTCAACGCACTGCCTTACTACAGGACAGAGCAGAACTTCCTTTGGAGTTTCTCAGAATTCAAATGTTAACAGAAGTAGACAGTTTCCTCTTACTCCAGCAGAGCCACTGGTAGGTTCTCAAACCACTGACCTTGTAGTTAGCAGCCCAGTATGTAGCCACCAAAGCTCCTTGGAAGTGACAATACATGGTAACAAATATAAAATGAAAAATTAACGAAGATATTGAAAGAGAAGTCCCAAATCTTTATATTTACATGTGAAAAGTATTGTCTTTATAGCTGTATGTATATGTTGCAGTGTCAATGCCATGAATTTCAGAGTTATGGTCAAGGCCGACTATTTTAGAGCATTCCTCACTGTCTTCATCTTCTACACTGCTTCCTCCTTGGTGCCATCATCACATTTTAGCAACTTGTTAGATTTATAGGCTTCAATGACAGTATTCCAGAAAAAAGTACTTCTTGAAAAATGACTCATTGCAATTAAACTCATACAAATCCTGTAGCTTAAAAACTGATATTTAAAATGTCAATTGATGAATCTAAAGTATTCTTTCACTGTATATTACCAAATAAATCATATGCCTCTAAACCGTTTGGAAACAAATTAGTCATAACACCTGTTTTGAATGTTTGATGCTCACATTCTTATCAATACAAATTAGCATTTGTCATTCTGAATGCATTATACCTGTGTTTCCCCTACAAAATCATTGCTGCAGTTAAATAAAGGAATCTCAATTTTAATCTCAAGAGATGTTGGCTCTAATTCCCAGGAAAGCTAAAAATCAGGATGTATTGTGACTTTAAATTCTATATTATATGGTTAAATTAAAAATCAAATTCCGGTTCCTTCTCATCTCCTCTCGAGTTTCTGACATAGCCACAGCCTTCACATCCTTAGCTCAACCAAACAACTCCATAGCTAGTATAACAAATAATTAATCATTCACATAAGGTATAACAAATAATTAATCATTCACATAATGTCCATTGCACCTATGTCTAGACATCATTTTTACAAAATAACTTTATAATAATATAGAAACTAAACCAGAACATATTGGCACTGTAATACTTAGGAGCTCCAAAGCACTAAGCTTCGTCCACAGCAGAACCCTAGCCTTCTGTGACGGCATCCTACCAGATGCAGGCCCCGTGACCTGTATCTGTGCAGCGATCGAAAAGACTGAGCTGTACACAGGGACTTTGATAATTAACTTACATATTTTTACTATACAAAGAATCCTTCTGTAACACTTGTCCTTCTAGTTTAAAATGACATTAATGTTGGTCTTTTTGTGTTAAAGTATAATGACATATACTTGCAATTGTCGCTTCTCTTATATCACCTTTTAAAGCACTCGTTTTGGAATGTTTTCCTCAACTCTATATAACAACACCCCATAAACACTAAGTGGTTTTACTTCAGAACTCAGCCAAGGTTCTAAACAAGTCCCGAGTTAAACAGAGAGATTTTACTATTTAAGGTTCATCACAGCATTTTAACCCTAGGACACAAATTGGTGGATTGGCATGATCTCAGTGGAAGAAACAAAACAAGCATGTGGTGGTGGTGGGGAGTGGGATGGGGGAGGGGGTGCGGCACAGGATGAACATCCTTGATGGCTCTGCAATTCAAATGCTAGAAGTGATGGTCTTTTAAATCATTTCAGAACTAATCCTATCACTGGTAAGGAGAGCGTGAGGCTTCTTTCTTGAACATTGTAAAAGAAATCACACACGGTATCTCAAGCAGAAAGACTAATGCAGTGCTTACTTTTCATAAGGCTTCGAAGCAAACCCAGGTGATCATCCTGTGCCCTTCTAACTAGTCTGTGAAGACTATCAGTACCCCTTTAAATTCCAAATAATATTTATCCCAACCTCCACAGATGGCTTCCGTGCCTTGAATCGAACTGGTCCAGCAACTCCTCTTGAAAGCCACTGTTTGTAATGGACATTCGTTTTGAGAGGGTTGTAATGCGCTGAAGTTAAGTGTATTACTGAGAGAATTTTTTGGCAGCCATTCACTTAGAGATTTGTTCAAACATGTTTTGTTTGGAATAAATTTATGCATGTATGCATAAACTAAAATCCTGTTATTAGTACTTTTTGACTTACGCTCATATATAATGGAAATCTCATCAACACTTGATCTTTGTTAAAAGGCCAAGAATTGGAATACCATTTAACATAGAATTGTGAAGGTTGTATCCCATTATCTATCAACTTTCTACGTGGTCAATTTTTAGTTATCTTTAATTAATCCATTTTTTTATAGGTGATTAAAGGTAGAATATTTTAAGGCACTTGATAATGCTATTATTAAGCAGTTTAAAAAAGTTTTCACCCATTCAGTTCATGCTATACGAAGTAATTCATTTTACTAAGCCCCTGCTCAACATTGGATATCACATAAAATTGTTGATAATTTAAGAAAATAATATTGTCTACTAATGTCATTATGTATTTCTACTGCGAGATGATGAACTAAAGTTTTTACTAACTAGGGGTCATACAAGGAGTCCTGGTGGAGAAATGATTAAGTGCTTCTCTGCTACCCAAAGGTTAATGGTATTCATCCATCAATGACTCTGCTGGCAGAAAGGACCTGGGGCCGTGCTGCCACGAAACTGTTATCACTACATGCCATCAATCAGTTCCGACCCATAGTGATGTCACGTATAATGGAGTGAAACATTGCTGGTTTTGTGCCATCTTCACAGTCACTGCTAATTGTGAGCACAGTGTTGTAGCCACTGTGTAACTCCATCTTCACTCCATCTTCTTCCTCTTTTTCACTGGCCCCAAGCATGATGTCCCTCTCCAGAGATTAAGCCCTCCTCAGACTGTTTCTGAAATTTTGGAGATGAAGTCTTGCCACCCTTGTTTTCAAGGAGCATAATGGCTGTACTTCTTCTAAGACGGGTATGTTTATGGCAGTCCATGGGCTATGCAATATTCTTCACCAACACTCTAATTCAAAGCATCAGTTCTTCTTTAGAATTCATTATCCATTGTCCAGCTTTAGCATGTGCATAAGGTGGGTGAAAGTACATTGGCTTGGGTCAGGGGCACTTTACTTCTCAAAGTATCATCTTTGAAAGACTTGTTCTGCAGCATATTTTTCCAACACAGGGTTGTCATATTTTAACTGCTACTGCCATGCCGTGACAACGCCAGTATTTCCTTTTTATCTTGATAATGCTTATTGGTGCCATTTTGAGAATATTTTATTTTCATTGGTGAGTTCTTCAATCCTACTTGTTCCATGGAATCATGGATCCAAAAATTCCGCAGAGCGGCTCTAGTTGGTCATGACAGATCAAGAAGAGTGAGAACTGACACCATGACGCCCAGCAACAATGACAACAGGCTTTATATAGTGCAAAACCTTGCTTTCCTACTTTGTTACTCAAAGTATTTCCCTTTTTGTTTCTAAAAAATCATAACTTTTGGGCTGAGCCCCGGTGGCGTAGTGGTTGTGCGCGGGACTGCGGCCCACTGGGATGGAGGTTCGATTCCAGCTCACAGGAGCAAAGGCTGGGCCTCCTACTTCCACCACCTGAGGACAGTGATGCCCCCCCCCCAAAAAAAAATCATAACGTTTTAATTTTATCCTAATTTTAAATGGGTGATTTTCTTTTGAACAGTACATACTTGATAAATATGTTCTATGATATAAATCATTTCCCTGCATTATTATAGGTGCTAGTGTTTGAATTCAATATACTGCATGAGTTATATAAAGTTAAATGTCAGGGACAAATTCTCTACACCACATTTTCTTTAGTCCAACAAGCAATCAGTCACTAATTCTTTAAGTACACTCTTGTTCTTTCCATTCTCATTTATTCACTGTAATTTGATTTTGACAAATTAAAGTTTTTCTGGTGAAATTCCTAAACTCTCTTTTTTTTAAAAAAAATCCATTTATTCTTTATCACATTGCTATATAGGCTGAATTTAACAATATTGATCATTTTCTTTATCTTAAAACCCTTCTTTGCAGGACCTTGGAATCAGATATTGATTGTTCCCATTCAGACTCCATTCAATATTCCTTTAGATATTGCTGCTTCTGTTTTACACTGTCAAGAGAACTCCTGATTTATGCTATCTACACTGTGCTAGCTACTGATAGTCTACTAGATTGGCACAGTTACCTATGGAGCTTGAGGTATCTCTAGCCTCTACCTTATTCTCATATCCAAGGTTTCTTGAGCTTCACAATCACACCTTATTTTTATAATTATCATACTATCAAATCCGTTGTTTATTTTTAATTTCCAAGTTACCTGTAATTAATTGTTCATTCCTCACACACCAGAAAGGAGGTCTTAGCTACTCCCAAGGTCTCTTGCACCTCTGGCTCCACCCCTTCATTGCCATTGCTCCTCCCTTACTGTAGGCTCCATTTGAAACTGGTGAGAGTAGTCTGTGTGTGGTGAAATGCAGGCACAGGTACATTCCTTTCCTCTCCCAGTTAAAGAAGTTACCCTTCTCCTTGGTCCACTCTCTCAACTTCTTTGATACTAACACTTCCACACCATCCAGGGACACTCTCCATCTGCTTCCCTCTGTTTCCCATCCCTTTCAAAACTGGCTTATTGCCATAATTATTTTTTACATTCTAAAGTCATTCTCATTTCAAAAACCAAAAATTAAATAGCAACAACAAAATGAAATGCCCTCTATCCCTACCTTTCCCTCCTGTTGCTCTTTTCTTTCTACTTCCTAACATACCAACAAATTTTAGACTGTGTGTGACATAATCATTATTATTGCCGCCTCGCTGCTATATGGATTCATCCACACCACTTCACTGGAATCTTTCATACCAACAGCACCAACAGTTCAAAATCTTTGCAATTTTAAAATTTACTTACTTCACACCCTCTATAATATTACCCATTAATATAGTAATATTGTCCACTCTTCTTTCTTTGAAGACTGTTCCATTTGTATTCTCTTTCATGATATTCTCTTGATTTTTCTCTGCACTCAGCAATCTTTTCTTAAGGTCTTTTTATTTACTTCTTAACCTTGTATGTCTCAGGGTTCTTGCTCTGGGAGTTACTTGTGGACCTGTCTTAATCTTAAACTACACTCTCCCTGCTGATACCATTTACTCACGTTCTTCTAGCACCTGAAATGGTAATTCTGAATGTAACCAATGTATATCTCAGCAATAAGAATGGCATTATATGCTTTCATCTATCTTTATCCTCCAACTCTAGTGTTTTACTTCTTAAATTATTTTGAATCTGTAAAATCACTTCCCCTCTCAGTGTCACTGCTTCTTTTTGAGTGGAGGCTATAGCCATCCCTTTTCAGATGGCTGCCTTAGCCTTTCCATTGACCTTTTTGCTTTGGGTCTTGCTACCACCTGTATGTTTGCATGCTACAAGTGATCTTCCCAAAGCACAAATGTATTTTATAGTTTGTCAGTTCAATGGTTCTCCACTACCCTTGGCTAATGTTCAAAGCCATTTGCTTTCATATAGACCTTAGTTTTCATTTTCAGATAGTTGCTTTTGCCCTCATCTTCCAGAATTATTGTAATTTCTCTCAAGAGCCACACTGCCTTTTGATAAGCCACACTTATCAATGGATCGCACATTTCATCAGGTTATTTTTTGTTTTAAATTTGAATTTAGAAATAATTCCTTGAGATAAACTCCCTAATCTTATAACACCATATTCAGATTAGGTTTGGTTTGCTCATTCCAAGACCCAAAATGGCACAAAATTGATACTGTGCAAAAATATTAGTGAAATCATTGATTAATTGTTAAGTAGATACATATTTTTCCCGGTGGCCAAAGAATTTAGGTGTTTTTAGCATATAAAATAAGTATGGAATGGTTAAAGAAAACATATGTCAAACACAGATACACTTAATTCTTGTAGAAGAAATTCAGCTTTGAAAATCAGAATTATATTTAAGTAAAAACTGACAATTAAAATTATACATTTTTTTAAAAAGCAACTTCTTAATACAGGTTTATTTTATGTTGTAGGAAAGCCATTCAGCTTTAAGACATTCACTAAAATAATTTAAGTGCTTTTTAAAATTAATGGGCCTATTGTTCTTTCTGTCATGAAAAGTGGAGTAAATTTTTTCATTAAACCCATATGCTTCAAATAAATCAACATCTAAAAATTTCAATATACTATAGAACCCTACACTGACATTAAGTAAGATTCAATTATCATTTAGGTCACACAAATACAAAAGTAAGCTAATTATTTACATTTTAAATACATATGGAAACTTTCCCACCACTATCTTCTCTTTCCGTAATGGCTTATTTTAGTAATATAATAAAATACTTCAGTTTCATGGGTAGGGGGGAGTCCATTTCTCTACTGAGAGCTTTTGGAAGGCGGGATGCATGCTGAGCAAAACTTACAGAATGCAAATACTTTTGGAACATCAATAAATGGCTGATTCTGTGCATCTCCTGCTAGAAACACTGAGAAGATAATTTACATTAGAAAG
This sequence comes from Nesogale talazaci, assembly GCA_004026705.1. Classification (NCBI taxonomy): domain Eukaryota; kingdom Metazoa; phylum Chordata; class Mammalia; order Afrosoricida; family Tenrecidae; genus Nesogale; species Nesogale talazaci. The sequence goes on along the minus strand of PVJH01001008.1, from coordinate 111,182 downwards.
CATAAATGGTCTATGTGTGTTTTAAAGAAGTTATTGCATCATCCCTCACGAATAAAATTGTATTTTGGCATATATGTTACCTAAACAGAAATTTAATTGCATTAGCATCTGTATAAATGCTTGTTGATAGGCTGTTTATTGCTTCTTCCTTAACCAATCCAATCTGTTGAAAAGCAGACAGCCTTGGCACAAAACCAATAGCTCTCTAAGAGCTATTTGTTTTTGACAAGCAACATCCCTATTCTTTTTAGATATATTTTTAAATATATGCAATTGATCATTTAAAAAAATGGCTTCGTGAATAAAGAAGAGGATTGTTGGTGCAAAAGTTTAAAAACAGAAATGTTGGGAATAGAGCCAAAGCGACATGTAAGGGTCGAAGGGTAACTGCAATACTAATAATATCTTTGCATATTTCACTATGCTTTATGGCAGTGAAGTTTATAAAGAGTATAAGAATGAAAGATACTTGATAGTTTCTGACATTTAAACTCGTTTTCAAAATAAGGATGCTGGAGACGTGGCTGATATGTACCTAAAGTCTATGAATGACTTTCTCACACACACAAAGAAAAAAGTACTGAAAGTGAGTTACTGAAATACATCATTTAAATTGATACACTTTGCTTGACAACATTTTTTACATTATAAAATGGCTAGAATTATGTCATTCTTTGGAATGTCTGAAACATCGTTTTACAAAGCAGTGTATTGTTTTTAGTAGACAATTATAATAGGATGTTTGTATTCAACTTATATATATTTACCTGAGAGAAATTCTATTTTGCCATTAATGTTGTCCAATTGAGCTATAGCTCCTCACTAATTTATTATATTGGAATACCAAGTACAAAATAAAGAATTGTCCCTGGTTTATACTATGAGGCTCAAATACTTTAGAAAAATCATAGTTTGTTAAAGTTATTTAATATATAATAAAATGTGTCTCGATTTTTGTGCTTCCCAAGGCTGGGGATAGGGTGAGACTAGGACTTGCTTTAAGCAGAAAATTGAAAAGTGCCAAACAATATCAGTAATCAGTAATATTTAATGCAATATTTCAAAGTTCAAATGTTAAATGCAAACATCTATGATGCACAGAATCTCAAAGGCTTAAATAAAAATCAATAACAGCCATGTGTGAAGTCCTATTAAAGTCAAAAGACAGGATTAGTCATGTGGATCATGTCATTACCCTTGTATTTACCATTTTTAAATAATATCTTCAAAGCAAAATAACCTTTCCTAAAAATAATAATTATCATCAGCCTTTTGGTTTTTTTTTTAAAGAATTAAACAGCAGGGCTAATTTAGATAGATTTATGATATGATAGGCAATGTTACTTTTTAAGATCATGGCACACCGTTTTATTTTTTATTTGATACACACTGGAATTGTATCTATAGTATATTGACAATATGCTATGTATTACATTAATTGAGTATATGATATTAGGGTTAGTCTTTATCTGTTTTTGTATCTGTCTCCCGGAAACTTGTATAAAGTTACCTGAATTTCCCACTTACTGGTTTTGTCATCTTGGCCAATTGATTTGCCTTTCCATACTTCAATTTCCTCTTGTAAAATATGCATATTAACAACATAAATGAACAAACCCAATGTCATATATAAGTACAGTAACACTTAGAAACTTTACCTGTCTCATTATTTAAAACTGAATTCCATTAGGCACAGCCTCAACTCACTGCCATGCAAGCGATGCTTGATGCTTGATTCACAGTGACCTCTAGGGCAGGGTAGAGCTGCCTCTGTGAGTTCTGAGTTTAAAGCGTAGAAAATCTCATCTTTCTCCTTTCTAGCTTCTGGTGGTTTCAAACTGAGAACTTTGAGAACAACAGTCCTGTGTGTCACTAGTACCCCGCCAGACTCCCTCAGGATGCATCATTGTTAGAGGTCACGACTTACCTTTACTGTTAGGGAAGTTATCTGTATAAGCTTCTAGGTGGAGGTCAAGTTCAATGTTCCTGGGAGTCACTGACAGGAGGGGAAGATTTCAGGATTAATCACCAAAAAAAGAAAATTCTCTAGGCGTGAATTCAGGGAATCTTTTCATCAGAATTCTAAATCTGCAACAGTTATTTACTTGCATATTTTATTTAATCATTCTATGAGAATTAAAGAAAAAAAAGTCTTCATAACTGAACAAGAAGAAAAGAACAATATATAGAGGAAACTGAATTTAGCTAGGATGGCAATTTATTTTGATCCACAATCAACATTTCTGGAAACAGCGGTCAAGAAATCAAATGATATAGTGCACTGGGAAAAATGTTGTTAGACTAAAGTATTTTAGAGCAAAGATGTCACTATGAGGGATAAATTGTATTGGACCCAAGCTATGGCTATTAAATTTCCTCACCTGCAAGTGAATGCTTAGCAATGAATAAGGAAGACAAAGAAATGGATGTCTTTGGATGCTGGCATTTAAGAAGACTATTGAATATATCATGGGCTACTAAAAGAGTGTCTTGGAAGAAGTACAGCCAGATGCTCACTAGAAGCAAAGGTTGCGATATCTTTGTCTTTTCAACTTTGGCCATATTTTCAGGAAGGACTCCCTCTGGAGAATGACACCATTCTTGGTCGACTAGGGTGTCTTGAAAAAGGTAAGCGCTTCAAAGAGATGAATCACCATGGTGGCTACAACAGTAGGCTGAAATGTCACAACAATTGTGAGGATGGTACTGGACCTGACAGTGTTTCGTCTGTTGTACATATAGTTGCTATGAATGAGAACTGGTTTAATGCCAACAGCACCAGGAAGAGTGGAGATTTTAATGTTTTCTATTCAGGAAAATAAATTACCAACATATGAGAGGAGTAGACAGATCTAATTGATTCAAAGTTATTTCAAATAATTTTTAGAATTGCTTAGAAATAACCATGAAGTAGGCTCCATTGACGTGATTCTCTCCTGTTCCACCCTGTCAATTTAATTATCTTTAGAAAATAGTCTTCCACCCAACCTAGAGTCCCTCAGGGAGTGTTAATAGCATAGGTCATCTAAACTTGGGCCCACCCAATGAAATAATGAATACTGTGGGGAAGTCAACAGCATGGCCTTCAACATAATATGGTCACAGGGGCTATATAAACATAACTGTCTCTTATTTTTATCTTTGATAAAGTTTTATACTTCAGGTTTTACTCATAAATATTTCTAATTTTTAATTTTTGCATATTTATGAATTGAGGGCCAAATAGGTGGTTTTGTTTTTAATAAATTTATTTTAAAAGAAAACCACCAAGTGGCTATTGCCATATAAATCATAGCGGTTTATCAGACCTAAATAAATAATTTGATATAATCTTAATTGTTGATGATTTATATAGCCATACTAAAAATGTTCAAGTACATGACAAAACATTTATAATACATCTTCCATTATTTCTATCCTATATTATTAATGATTTCTATATTTATTAAGCTTAAATATACAGATATAATTCTTTATAGATAGAATGGATTTCATGAGACACTGTATATTGATATATATTTTAAGTTACTTTAATTATAAAAAGTAACAAATAAATAACTTTATCTCACAATTTGTGGGACAGTCCCAGAATTATTTATTTTACTAACATTAACACCTATTGTCATTGTCTAGTAGAGATTGAAGAGTTTTCCAAGTGGACATTTTACTAATGAGGCATTTTTACCTATATCTCATGCTATCACTAGAATTAGAGTATATTATTTTATTTATACGAAAAACCTTTATTAGTAAATGAATCAGGTCATCCTTTAGTAGATTGAACCATCGGAAAGCTGGGTGAAGACAATGGTGTTCTACTTAAGCTCTAGTGAAGAAACAAATGAATATATACACGATAGGGCTTTCTTCCAAAATTAAGTTCTAGCTCTAAGTACATTTTGAAAATACTGATTTGCCAACACTCTTTTGAAACACTTTATATTTTATTGTGAAATACTATATGCACACAGAATACTGTATATACTCTGCATGTGCAATTATAAAGTCTTCCATGTAATCTGATTTTCTTAAAAATAGAAGATGCTTGAAATTCAGAAGTCCTATTACCAAGTCTTCTCACTTCTCCAAGGGCTATTCACTATTCTGCAGTTTATAATAAAATAAATAGCCAAATTAACTGCCATCAAGTGAATGCTGACTCACAGCCACCCCTGGTGGATTGAGAGTGGAACTCTTTCCTGGAGGAGAGCATCTAGTCTTTCTCCCACAGAGCGGCCGGTTTCAAAGTGCTAAGCATGGGTATCATAGGTCCCAATGCATAATCACTACATCACCAGGTCTCAAAAACTATACATATGTTAAAAATTTTTGTGTGCGCTGTGCTTATGGTGTGTTTACAGAATGCACTATATTTTCACTTATCTGCTGTATCAGACTGTATGTATATATTGAGGATTATTCATTTCATTGCTATTGGACAACTAGGGTATTTCTGGTGTTTGATTACTATGAATGCTACTCTGACCAAGTTTCCACAAGAACTTTTATAAGATGAGTAGAGTGTAATTAAAGTGTTGTTAAAAGCAAAACAAGCCTCATTGCTATCAAAGTTAATTAATAGCAATTGTATAGACAGAGCAACTGGACAGAGATTAATTACTCTTTATGATTTCCAAGGTTATGAGGCCAAGCAGACTGTCATAGCCTTCGGAGTTGGCAGCAGAGTGGTTATCCATTAACCAGGAGGATGCAAAAGTATCATAGCATAGAAGCACCTTCATCTTGTGTCAAAGAACTTTCTAAAAGGATGTACCAATTCTTCATTTCTACCAGGAGAACATAAGAGCTTTCAGAGGTGGAGACAAGATAGCATTCTAATAATCCTACTCATCTAGGATAGAGACCCATAAAATAACTAGTGAAATCTATTCAGATAATAATACTAGAAGCCTGATATCACATGAGGAAATAAAGAATTGGATAAGGCATTGATTGAAAAGCAAGACTGCCCACAAACAGTGGATGGAAACAAGGGATGAGTGTGGGACCACATTCTGCATCTGACCATTTATAGAAACAGCAGGCAACACACACAGGTCAACTTCATGGAAACTATTGGGACAGAGACACAGTGTAGGCAGAATTGAGTAAACAAGTTGAGCAGAATATAGGATACATCTGGAAGAGACAAGTACAGTCAAGTGGGCTCGACTTCGAGTGGCAAGTGGCAACTGTAGAGGACGGGGGGCCGGTGTAAGGGGACAGAACTCAATTGTAAAGAACGTCAGTACCTGGGTGGTAGGTCTATGTGGACCATGAGAGCTGTGGGATGGCAACTCTGGAATCTGGGTACTCTTCCCTTATCCCCCCCACAGATTCTGAGAAGGAGTTGACTAATTATATGTACCCAATCAAAGGTGTACTGCCTTCTTTACAGTGAAGTGGGACCATACAAAATCTTTTTTTTTCCATTACTGCTTTCCCGAGCATATGTTTATGAAGAATAGGTATGTGGTTTTCCCTCTCCACAATCAGCAAGGTAACTCAGGACAATGTCCTACTGGCCCCACACCTAACCAATGCCCTCAGAGCACCACCTGGTAGCCATGGCTATCCACTCCACAGATTCCCCAGTGAAGGAGGCTCCAGGCCCATGTCGCAAGTGTGAATGGCAGGTTATACTCTTGAAAAACTCATTTATCATGCCAGCTGCCACCAACAGAGGTACACCAAGTTCTTGTCCCATTAACGGGAATGAGCCACACAGACTACATAAAAGGTTGCTTGCAGCAAACATATTTTGAGCCCCTTGATTTCATTTTTGCTTATTTTGATTATTTTTCCCTACAACCCATTTTCTTTCTTCTACTGATCTCTTCCTCTTAACATTTGATTTTTACTCATTTTTAGCATCCTCCTTTTCGTTCCTGTCTTTTCTCCCTATTTTTTAAAAAGCCTGCCACTTCTGATGAGAGTGGGAGGTTGTCTCTATGTGAATAAGCCATATGTAGCACACTACCACCTGCTGATTTATTCAATGAGAACAACAAAATACATTAAACAAATGAAGAGGAATAGATAATTATATGTATACATACATAACATACCCATTCACTTTTGTGCTTTTCGAGTGAGAGCATTACTGTATTTTCTTATAGGCAATTTTCTATTGATTCAACACTTATTCAAATTAAAAAGCTAAATCAAGGGTTACAGCTGGATCACCTGACCCTTCCTTGTCTTACCACGCCCCAGTTCAAAATGCTTGCCTCTCGTAATGATCAGCATCCTCTGGGACCTGTAGTTAGACTCCACACACTCAAGCCACAGCACAATCTTCTGGGTGGTTTTAGCTTCTTCTGGAAAACTGATTTGGTCTGCCCACCATAGCCACTCTGCTTGTGATCACAGTGCCTCCCCCCTTGCGCTGCCAGGACATCCTTGCCATTCTCAGACTGGATCTCGGTGGGAGGCTGGGCTTGCCATACTTCAAAGAGAAGTGCATCAGGTTTTAGGCACACTGACCTTCTCTGCAAGGATGCAGTCTACTCAGTGTCAAAAGGAACTCGAACTCTTGCAATCCCTGCCTCCCTCTGCTCGGGCCTCCAAACCTTCAGTTTCAACAAAGAACAGAACAACTAAAAGGAAACTCGATAAAATCAAATAACCTGGCATCAGAGATGCATGTAGAATATGCCACACAACTAAAACACAACACACATTATTTTCTAGTATGCATGGAGCATATTCATGTATAGAACACATTAGGCCGTAAAGCAAGTCTTAATAGAATTCTGAAGTCATACAAACCATCCAAACCCAAACCAAACTCACTGATACCGCGTCAAAGCTGACTCAGAGTGATCTTAAAGAACAGGGCAGAGCTGTCCCATGAGCTCCTGAATGTGTACATCTTTTTGGAAGTGGATGCTTTCTTCTTTCTCCCTTGGAACACCACATGGTTTAGAACTGATTGTCGACCTTGCAGCTATCAGCCCAAAGTGTAACTACGATGTCATCAGACTGCTTGTCATTAACCAAATCACTGTGAAATTAGAAACCAATAACCTTCAGATTGGGGGATAACATTAAATACATAGAAACTAAGTAACACCCTACTTAAAAATGATTTAGTAATAGAAGAAATAAAATACCAAAAGAGAATCCTATGAATAAATGAAAATGAAAATACGGTATACCAAAACCTTAGGTCCAAAGCACACACTGTTCTAGAAGTTAACTTTCAACAATGAATGCACACATTAAATAGAAGAGTTACAATCAATATATTAACTAAAAAGCTCAATGTGTTAGTCTAGGTAAACTGGAGAAACAAATACATATACTTGCATATAGATATAAGGAAAAGGTTTATATACAGAAGGAATGGAACATTGAGAAAGGATCCCAGCCCAGTCCAGTTAAAAGTCATGAGTCCAATATTCACCCATGTGCCTGATATCAGTCTATAAAGTCTCCTCTGACTCACAAAGTCACAGCCCAGTGGGTGCAGAGTCCTGACACCGGCAGGGGTCTCCCTAGGGCTCGTCACTTCCAGGGCTAAGAGTCCATCAACAGCATCTAGCAGTGGTAGAAGCAACTTAGCGCTGGCAGGGGTCGTCACGTGGCTTCTCCAGCTTCAGAAGTCTGGTCCCATCAGGGTAAGGCCAGGTGGCTTCTTTTCCAGCTCATCCTGCTCCTCGGACGCTGCCATCTTGTCTTGTCCATAGTTTGTTGTCTCTGAGACTAGGTCCCAACAACTAGGGAGATAGCTTCTCATCTCCATCAGGGAACTATCGTGAGATTTCCCAGAAGTCTCAGGAGAAAGCCATGTCTACATGGAGGCCTCATTGGCTACTCAAAGGCTATCTCCAGATTAACAGGCTAGACTCCACCCCTACATCTCAATCATGAAATTAACATAAGCACATGGCCGCCACACCCAACAATTAGAAAAAGAACAAAAAAAATTTTTAAGGCACCAAGAAAAGGTAAATAATAAAAATAAAAGCAGAAAAACATGGAAGAGAAAAAAGAAAAAGAAAAAGTCTAGAAATTGTGTCTTTGAAATAATAACAATATTGACAAACCACTGACAAAATCAATGAAAACAAAAGAGTGCATGTAAAGAGCACAATTAAGCAATGGAATGGCTAATGTTACAACAGAAGCATTCTAAATATAAAATATTAATAATAGCATACTACAAATATCCCAGTAAATTGAGATTCTAGAGGGAATGAAGACATTTGTAGAATTACATGACCTACCTGAACTAACCCAGGAAAAGGGAGGAATTTTGAAAAGACCAGTTAGCGCAAGTAGAGAAGGAAGAGATCATAATGACCTTCCCAACCAGAGCAACAGAAATATTCGACCCTGCTGACTCCACTGGAGGATTTGTCCAAACATTCAGGGGAGAAGTGACACCAGTTCTATACAAAATATTCCAGAACATATGAAAAGATGAAATATTCTCAAATTAAATCTACAAAGCAGGAATAACCTAATTCCCAAGACAAGAAAGAGAGTACGTTTATAGGGATCTATATATAACTTCTCTGGGGTCTGGACAAAGCAAAGTGAATAAAGGGACATATCGGACAGTGGACAATATGATAAAATAATGATATTTTGTAAGTTATTAAGGGTTCATGGGGGAGCTAAAGAGGAGGAGGAAGGGAAATATGGTGAGCTGATACCGGGAGCCTAAGTGGAAGGGGTATGTTTTGAGAGTTATGATGGCAACAAATGTGCACATGTGGACTGCATACAACTGATGCATGTGTCGATCATGATAGAGTTGAATGAGCCCCCAATAAAATGATTTTTTTTAAAAAGAGATCACAAAAAAATTATAGAAATACTTCATAAAGAGATACAAAGATCTTTAACAATAAAAAAGGAAATAAGAAAAACATTATCTTATATGATAGCTAAAAATACAGTAAAATGTTTAGGAATGAAACTAAAATTAGAGAAACAAAAGACTTACACAAAACAAAATTAACACAAAAACAAAAGACTACAAACTACTACTAAGAGAGCACTACATAAATGTAAGAACACACCATGCTCATGGATGGAAAGATTTAACACTGAGAACATGCCAATATATCCAAAATGATCTATAGATATAATCCCTATTCAGATACCACCAACATTCTTGAAGGAGACAGAAAAGACAATCCCTAAATCTATATGGACAGGAAAGGTATCATGGATAAGCATAATACTACTTAAGAAGAACATAATAGAATGTTTCAAACTTCACAATTTCAAATCTTGCTATAGAGCTATTTTAAATAGCCTAATCCTGGTAAAATGACCCACACATAGGGTAATGGAACAGAATTCAGAAGGCACAAGTAAATCCAGATTTTGACAACTGGTGACACACAGGTGACACAACCTTACTTGTTAAAGGGAGGAGGACTTGAAGCGCTTGCTTATGAAGATCAAAGATTGTAACTTCCAATATGGATTACAACTCAATATAAAGATGATAAAAATCTTCACAACTAGATCAATAGGTAACATCATGAAAATGGAGTGAAGATTGAAGTTTTCAAGTATTTTGTCTTTCTTGCATCCACAATCAATGCTCATGAAAGCAATAGTCAAGAAATCAAACAGTGAATTGCATTCAGTACCTCTGCTGCACAAAACCACCTCAGAGTGTTATAATGCAAGGAGTTTACTTGGAAGACTAAGATGAACCTAACTCAGGCCATGATATCTTGAATTTTCAATTGCCACAAATGGATGTGAAAGTTGGAGATTCCATAAGGATGGCTGGAAAAGAATTGATGCATTGAACTATGGTGCTGGCAAAGAATCTTGAAAGCACCACAAAATGTCAAAAGAACAGAAATCTCTGAGCTGAGCCCTCGTGGCGTAGTGGTTGAGTGTGGGACTGTGGCCCACTGGCTTGGCGGCAGCAAGGCTGGGTAGCTCCCATGACCACCAAAGGGCAGTGATGCATTCCCCACCCCACCCCCACCCCCACCCCCAAAGAATAGAGATCTGTATTAGATCAAGTACAGCTAGAATGACCATGAGAGGCAAGCATGGGGAGGCTTCTCATGTACGTTCATCCTTCTGTGAGGAGAAGGACATCAGATGTGGAAAAGCAGAGGGGTAACGGATAAGAGGAAGAACTTCAACAACACAGTGGCTGCGCCGATTGAATTCACTCTGTTCTAAGTCATAGAGATCCTGTGCAGAACAGATTGGAACAAGGTCAAGCTCTGTGCCCTCATCACAATGGTTGTTATGTTTGAGCTCACTGTCGCAGCCACTGTGTCAATACACCTCTTTGAGTGCCTTCCTCTTTTTCATTTACCTTCTACCTTACCAGACATGATATCCTTTTCCAGGAACAACATATGTTAGGCTAAATCTCACTATCCTCACTTCTAATGAGTATTCTTGGTTGCACTTCTTTCAAGAAAAATTTGTTTTTTTCTGGAAGTACTTAGTACTTTCAATAGTCTTTGTCAACATCATCATTTCCATATGTCATTTCTGCAGTTTTCCTTATTCATTGTTCATTGTTCAATGTTCATATGCATAAAGATGCTATTAAAATACTATACTTGGGCCAGGTGCATCCTAGCCCCCAAGTAACAAATTTACTCTTCAAAACTTTAATAAGGTGCCAATAAAATACTTAAATCGCCATAATCTATTCTGTTGTTTTATAGAAACCCTTTCTATCCCATTTATACATCTCATACCACACCATAACACGCTATATATATTTTTTGTTTGAGTTCTGAAAAAAATTAGTGTCTGGTAAAAATAAATTCTAGCTGTATCTATTTGTGAACTTGGACTTGTCATATGTATTGGGTTTGTCATATGTATTTTAGATTTTGCCGACTTCTATAAATAAAGACACAAACATCTATTAGTGCAAAATTGATATTCCTTTCCATCTAAATTCAGATAGGAAGAATTTAAATCATTAGAATTTAGATTTCCAATTCTTAAGTACACTTCATGCTCTTCTTCAATATGTTCAGTAAATTTAACGATTTCTCCATAATGTCTTATGTAATCTTTGCCAGATATTACACCTCAATAAAAACTTGGTTCCATTGAGTAAATTCTGATTCATACCAACTGCATAGGATAGAGCAGAAGTGTACCTGTAGGTACATATAAATATTTATCAAAGTAGAAAGTCTCAACTTTCAATTATGGAGTGATTGGTGGGTTCAAATAGCTGATCTTTTGATTAGCAACCTAATGAATAGCCTATTATGTTATAAAGTATTCCAGTATAAACAGTGGCACTGGATTATACATGAAGAAGTTGTTGAAAAGGAGAATTTTAGAAAAATTTTGCCAAAATTAAAAAAATAAGTACACTAGTAATGATAAGTACAAAGAAGAAAAATATTATAAAATTGATTGTAGTAATGGGGTACAACTCTTCATGATATGAACTATTGATTTTATGATGATGAAGTGCCAATAAAACTGTTCAAAAATACTACCGCAGGCTGCAATTTTGTTCTTTGTTGATAATGTTACCTCTGGGCTTAGTTTGGGAAATACATATTTTCATAGTTCTTTAAAATTCTTCCAGATTTCATCATTTATTTCCATCTATTGTCTATAATACTCTCTTACTACCATTTTAAAGTTTTGTACACCTGTCATTTCAGTACTGTTTTCATTTATAATACTGTCTTTTTTCTTTTTCTCTCCTATTTTTATGATTATACTTGCCAGAGGTGTGTTGTAAAATATATTAGCTTTTTCAAAAATAATTCTGGTATTGCCATCATATTATATTGGATTTTTTCTATTTCATTCATTATTAGTCTTACACTGTGTATTGTTCCCATAATTGTTCATGTTTTTTAAAAATCACTATAATTTCCCCAAATGAATTTTAGAGTATTTTTAATTTTAATCAATGAAGATTTTCTAGTATCTTACTACTATTCTTTTAAGCTAAAAAATATAACACTCTAAAAATATAATGCCCAAGATTTCAGTTGAAAACATTTTTGGCGTAGACATACGGCCTAGTTTAACATTGTTTTGTAGGCAAAAGGTTAAGCAATCTATTTCTGTAAAGATTTATAGCTCTTGAAGACCCCATAGGGCAATTCTACTCTGCACTATCACAGAAGACAGAGAAGTTATGCGTGTCTGCATTAAGGTGTTGGTAATGCTGTGAGCATGAAAATAAGATATCTTTAAAGTGTTAAAAAACAAATAAGTTGCTTTGAGGTACACTTGACCCAAGTGTGTGTTTTTCAATAGTCTCAAAGGACTGTGAACACTAGAAAATGAATTACAAAAGTAATGGATTAATGTCTTTGATGGAAGGTTTGGCAAAGAATACTGAATGTACCATGCACTGCCACAGAAATGGAGTGAGAATCACACTTTGTCACACAAACTTGTTAGACATTTTTTCAGGAGAGAGGAGATAACAGTCCCTAGAGAACTAGAATGCCATGCTTGGTAAAGTAGTAGACTAGCATAATAGAGGAAGACCTTTAACAAGATTTGCACAATGGCTGCGATAATGGATTCAAGAACGGCTATTATTGTGAAGATAGTGCAGTTACAGTTAGGGTTCCCTTCCAATGCTCAATGTAAAGAAACCAACTCTGAGTCTGCACCAAATTCACAGCCCTGAACCATGTGTCTTTAAATGGCTATGGGTTATTAAGAATGGTGTGCAGTCTTTAGTTTTTCGTTCTTCTATATCAGTTTCTTTGACAAATTAATTAATATAAATTTTCAAACTATGTTCTATTGATCTTTTGAGTGACTACTCTATAAACTTCTGGGATGAGTCAAAACTTTCCACTATTGAGGGAATTTCGACTTATCTCTGAGATGATATTATTTTGAGTCTATGTTATTAGCACTAAAATTAAAGCTATTAATTAAATGTATTAAGTTTTCCTAGAAAGCTTAACTTTTATAGTTAAGGAATGCCTTTCCTTATGTCCAGTAAAGCTTTATACTTTGTTCTTTTTTAAGCCAATTTTTGAAACAAGTGTCATAAGTAAACCTTTTCAGTTTTTTGAATGGTGCCAGAAGACTCAAGACCTGCAGTTCAGAGATGAAGGCTTTCGTTATACACAAAACAGCAAACAATACGAACATTAGAACATTTGTGAAGGTTTTCTTTGTCCCGCATGTCTTACAGGAGTGGAAGGAGGGCTGAATTTCCATTACAGGTAAGAATCATCAATTTTAAGGAAGTCTAATATTTTATAATTGACACTGGAAGTGTGCATTTCTTTATTATATTGGGCAGTTAGTTACTGCTAACTTTCTTCTTTTTAAAAAAATATTTCTCTTCTTTTTTTTATTATTGCTAACTTTCAAGACTATTTTGTATACATATTTGTTTTAAGTACATACAGGATGTTGTTTTGGTGGTTGGTGGGTGCTGATATATCGATTCTACCTCACAGTGATCCTGTGTGCAGAAAAAGAAAATCCTATCCTGCACCATCCTCATCACGGTTCATATGTTCTGAGATCATGGTTGTAGCCAGTGTGCCATTTGATATTTTTCAAGGGTCTTTCTGTTTTTTGCTGCCCCTCCACTCTACCAAGCATGATGTCCTTCTCCAGGGACTAGTCTCCCCTGACAACATGTTCAAAATACATGAGAAAATGTCTTGCCATTCTGCCTTCTAAGGAACATTCGTTCTGTACTTATTCCAAAAGATATTTATTTGTTCTTTTGGCAATCTAGGCTTTTCGATATTCTTTACCAGAACCATAATTCATATTTATCAACTAGTGGCATACATATGAGAGTAGGATATCCATAAACATGTGACACTTATGAAAAATTGTCTCCTAATATTACTAGAGGTCAATTAAAAATGTAAAACCAAAGATCTGCTGCCCATTTCTCTTTTATTAGGATTCAACCAATAGTTACACTCTAGATATCATTCATTTAACCAAAATATTATATTATTTTTAATGCTCATTTCCTTTTAATAAAGTTCCCTACAATGAGAAACTAAACTCTTTTTTCCCGCCCTGCCCCCAAGAAACTAAACTTGACCCTAACACTTAAGTGTAAATTTTAAAGGAAAAAAAGAAAGAAAAGGAACATTCCTTTTGACAATTCCTACTATCTGAGGGCATGTTCTTTTTACAAAACTTCTGTGCCACAAACAATTATAAATAAAAACTATATTCAGTAAGCATAGGACGCTATGTGCTGCATATAGTGATACATTAATTTGTCTACTAATATGCAAAAAAGCTCTTCTTACCATGATAAAAGGGTAGAGTTTTAGAATATTGAAGTTTTAGACAAGTTCATACTTAACTTTCTATGGGTTGCAAATTTATTCATTTTACTTTTTCCATAATTTAACATCTGAATAGGCTTAATAAAAATTTTACAAATCCTATTGAGTTCAAATATGGAAAATTTTATTTCCACAAAATTTCTTATTTTCAAAAGTTATTCACTAGAGATATGTCTGTTATTTGTTACAGTTGGTATATTAAGAACTTTTAGGGTGGCGTAGCGGTTGTGCGTGGGACTGCAGCCCATTAGGGTGGAGGTTCAATTTCAGTTCCACAGGAGCAAAGGCTGGGCCTCCTACTCCCTCCACCAGAGGGCAGTGATGCCCCAAAAGCCAAAAAAAAAAAGAATTTTTAAAATGCCATTCATTTCCAAATTCAGAAATATAAAAGGGACTATCTTGGGCAATTATGGCTTCTTGGGAAAGTGAAAAACTATGGACTTTGGCATCAGATAGAGGGAGGTTCAAATTCTGACTCCTCTTACAAAATTTAAACTTAATTTTCCTTTTTTTTTCCATAGAGAAAAGTGTAGACAATAGAATTAAATATTCAAATTTATTCTGGTTGCTCCACAAAATAGGAGTCTTTGATCTTTCCTCTTGTGGTAGTTATCTAAAAGTATTAATACAATATCAATCATATATATATATGTATATACACTAGTGAGCTATGTAATTACTAGCTGGAGACAAAGGGATTAGGTTATATCCTTTAAAAAAATCATTTTACTGGGGATCATCCATCGCTTTTCACATAACATAGTTACATATGCTGTGCCAAGCACCTTCACATGCCTGCTTCCATTATCATTCTTCAAATATCTGCCTTTCCACTTGGGCCCTTGATATCAGTTTCTCATCCTTTCCCCTCCATCCTTACTCCCTTTCCCCACCAATCCTCAATACTTTATAAATTATTATTGTTTTGTCATATCTTACAGCCCGTCCTCTCCCCTTGCCCACTCTCGTGATGTCTGTCCTTCAGATAGAAGCTTATGTGTAGATGCTTGTAGTTGGCTCCCTCTCGCTACCCCATCTTATCTCCACCCATCCAGTAGCTCCCCTCTCACCACTGGCCCCAAGAGGTTCATCTGTCCTGGGTTCCCCGTATTTCCCATCTCTACCAGTGTACCTCCTCCAGTCCAGCTGGATTTGTAAGGTGGAATTGGGACCTTGACAGTTGGGGGAAGGAAGCTTTCAGGAACCAGTGGAAAGGTGTATGCTTCATTGCTACCTGACTGCAGGCTTTATATACTTAATAAAACAATTAAGTGTTGCCATTACAAAGTAAAAATATATTTGCTTTATATTAAGAAGAACACACAATTTTTCAAATGAAAAAACAAATGTAGGGTTATTTAAATGATTTCCTTAGATGCAACAAGCTGCTAATGGCAGAACCCAGTACCTTGTCTTCCAAATATTAGACAGGTATTCTTTTAACCATACCTGGCGGTGGCTTGTCTGAGACCATAGTTAGGTGCTCTCCATATTCATAGCGTGCAAATGGACTTCTCAAGTATTTACCGGAAGATACCAATACATGAGTGCTAAACAAACAATCTAAATCAGAGCCTATTGTCTTTATCAGTAGGTAACAGTAGACGAGGCTCACTATTGTTTGTTAATGATGTCTAATTATATCTTTATATCACTTAATTATATCATTGAGACACTTTTATCAATTGTCATAGCTTTCATTTACAGTACTACTAATTGGCTCTCCACCCAGCTCCCTCGCAGCTTCCTAGTTGCAGTGGTCTCTTAGTGATCCATTACATTTTCAAATGCATTTTTATGTACTTAATCATATCTGATAAGTCCACTAACTGCAATGTTTGAAGGATTGATTTTGGAGGGGGTTTTTCTCTCTCACTGACAATGTGGTCATCTCACTACCCTAGGTATTATGATGTTTATTATTAATTTAGTTTATGCCCTTTAGAACTGTATAAGGGGGGAACACCTCCTCCCCCACCAAAATGAATTTTTTCAAAGTTATCTATTTAAATATATTTTTAAAACAACCTTATCACCTTCAAAGTACCCTCCATTACATGTAATCATTAGTCAATTCTACGATTCCATTCTTAGAAAGTGTTCATCAGCTTAGATGACTGACAGCACTTCCCTTGCTTTTTCCTTTGCCGCTTCTAAGTCTCAAATCACGTTCCCTCATGTTCCTCTTCATTCACAGAAACGAAAGATAGATCCCACAGGTGAGAAAGGTGCATAGGGCAAGAGAGGCATGCTGGTTTTCAGCCTAAACTTGACACACTGAGGTGGCTGCATGAACGGATACATTGCTATGGTGGCAAAACCAGTCTCTTAGCTACCGCACATCAGGACTTATCGCACACTGTTAAGCAATCTTTTCAGAACCTCTAAGTAGAAAGCTAGATTCACGGTCTGGTGGAAAGAACTCCAAATGCTCTATGAGTAGACAGTTCCATTCATTGGTAAGTTGACAGCCTGCCTGAATGATGTTTCTCATCAATCAACATTTCACCCTTTTTGAAATGAGAAAACCAATCATGCACGTGAGTTTCCCCCCATAGTGCTGTCCTTGTAAGCTGTGTTCAACATCACAACAGTTTCTGTGGCCTTTTCCGGAGCAAGAAACAAAATTTTCCAGGTACATGCTGTTCTCTTAAATCAGCCATCATAAAACAAGGTTTGAGAGAAACTGCTTTTATGAAAAAATTTACTGTAACCAGAGAGATCCTTCCCAGGTGGTGCACTGGGTGCACTAACTCAGAGCAAGTTGCTTGATGCTCACCTAGCAGGAAAAATGTACACTATGAAAGCTCTGCTTCTGTTTTTTCTTTAATTTGTTTTGTTTTTGTTTTGGTACTGGGGCAAGGGTGGTACCCACCATGTCTATGGGACTTTTTAGAGGTGTGAGTAAAGGCATTTCCCTGTTGGGAAAGGTACTTGGGACCACAACCCCTTTATGCTTACATGATAATCCTTAAACATTCACCTGTTCCATTTGTGGGTTTGTTTTTCTTCTCACTTCTAAGTCCTAAGGAATTCTCTACCTTTACTTGAGCTCAAATCTTCATTTAATATTTTTTGTTTTAAATTCAATATATTAGGTAGGTTGTATATGTGGATCTAATTTATTTCATTGTGGAAGATCTAGGATTTAAAATGTGTATGAAGCTCCCACCAGGAAGCTTTATATTTTAGCTATATATTTTCACTTTCCTTCTAGAGTAAGAAAGATCAGGTTCTAATATTATCCGTCTTCATATGTAGGGTCTAGCAGCCTTATATATATATATACATACACACATATATTTAAAAACAAATAATCCACCCTAATTTAAATGTAATCACTAACCTATTTTCTTACTTATGGTGACTTTCACATGCTGAATAATATTGTGAGAACTTATTTTTATGCTTATTTTATGTCATAACCCATGCAATTTTGCTAGTTTGCTTTTCAATATTTCTTTTAATTTCCTAATGACTTCTAAATTTGCCATTTATTTTCCCTATATAAATTATATTGCTTTTTACTGCTATGAAGTTCCCAAAATATTCCCAAATCAATGTTTATTTAATGGCAGGAACATAGACAACATCTCTAAGACAAGGAGACGAGTTTAGTTATACCATATGAAGGAGCTTCTTGTAAGAGTTGTTACAGTCACAGAGTAAAGTCAGAACTGTTGGGAAATTTCTTATATTCAATGTTTCTCTGTTCTATTCATCTAGCCATTTGTTTCTTTGCTTATCTTCATCTGGAGGCTCCAAGCTATCCATTCTCGGATATGAGTTACTTCCCTAATAGAAAGCATACCAAAAAAAAAAATCTCTGGCTGAAGAACAGTTTGAGTTAATTATCTGTTTATCTGTTACTGACATTTTTGTTTATTTTGACTTGTTCTTTCGATCCCACAAATCTTGTGCCTTTATTTGCTAGAATTTGAGTTTCTACACCTTGTTCTGTCTTAATACTTCAGAGTTCAACATGAGGTCTGCAGAAAGGGTTAGGTAAATTTGCCTTGCTGAACTTTATTTCTTTATGTGTAAAACTTGAGGATCATAAAAGTCCCCAGTGTATCTCCTAGTTATATTGCACTATATTATATTATCTGAGTTTTATACATAATGAAAATGCACATGTAACATGAGTGCTTGTCAAATATTCAAACTTTGTGACATGGGTAGTAACCAATCTGAAAGGACACTGCCTGGGAGCCAGCAAAATATCTTCATGTGCTGGATACTGCCTGTTACTTACTGTGCACCAAAATGTTTGAGGTGAAATACGGGGTGGAGGGGAGGAAACTGCAGCAACCAGGTCTAGAAGTGGGTGATAGGGAAAGGCTTAAGAAAGCAGCTCCTTACCAATCAGATAATAATGCATTTCAAATGTTTTAACAACAATTTCAGTTACATTTTGTATACCAATCAAATATAAATCCTACTGAAGTGTTTTAAAACCGTTACACCTCTACCTTATTTCACTGGATCAACGAATTTGTATGCTGACTTTCTATATCTATTGGAAATGCCAATACAAAAATCTCACATAACTGATCAATTACCACAGACTCTAATTACAACTCTACTCTGTCCTCCATTGCAAGATGCTTTCTGGGGTTAGAGAGGATATACGTGAGGGGAAAGTCATATATTGGAGTAAATTAAATGACAAATACTTTATTAATATTTTCATTCACATGCTAAATTCTCTAATAGTAAAAATAATTATAATAGCCAATCTCGTACTCTTAAATTAGCCTTTCTTGAAGAGCAATTATGCCACATGATTTGTAATTGTTACTGAAACATAAATGTGATTTTTTTGTGTTCAATGATTGATTTTTTAATGAGTGTCCATTATGAGACAGACATTATGCTCAGGGCTGAGGATCCAGGCGTAAACAAAAAACACTCCTGAACTTCACGCAGTATATGGTTTAGAGTAATTTCAATTGCAATTATTAAAGATAAACTTCTAATGTGATAACACTAAATACAGGTAAACTTTGGGTGCATAGCCAGTGTAAAGGAAGGGTATTGTTCTTGGGTAAAATCTCCTCAGGTACAACGGTTTTACATTGTGCTCTGTGAAATTCTAAGAGACTTTGCAGATGCGTCTCAGTGGTTGCTGTGGAAAGTAGCCAAAGATCAGACCCACTTCCTAAACTAGAGCAGATGTATTCTTAGCTGTTTTACACACTATATTGAATTTGGGACAATATTTCATTTGAAGAAAGGGATTTTCTGCTAAAATATGAAGTTTGAAAGCCATTAATATGGTGGACAAAGTACTAATCTCAGCATGAAAATGTTTAAATTTAATTTCCAACTCCACTGCCCATTTATAATATGACTTCAAGTAACCAAACCACATCTAAACACATGACTGACAAACAAATAATTCTGGAATGATTCTGATGCTAGCATTCAGTTAAACTGTAAAGAAAGCTATGTGAGCTATTCTCTTCAGGCTGCTGTGTATGAACCGACTTCATCCCATGCTGTGATCACAAGAATTCTAGAACCACCCTACATCCATTGATGTGTAGGTATACCAAGGTTTTTCTCTTTGAGGGGCATAAAAAAAGAAAATCATAATAAGTATTACAATATGCTGTGGGAGCTAGGCTTTACACTTTACTTTGGATTAATTTTCATTTAATTATCAAAAAAAATTATGAGTGATTCTCCTTATTTTTAAACTGAGACAAAGGAGGTATAAAGAACTTATTTGACTTCCACAGTGACACAGCCTGGAAATGATGAAGCTGAACTGAAAAATTGAGGCATCTCATTTCTCTGCATTCTCAATATCTTAGTCATAATATTAAAGAGGTGGGAGATGGGAGGTGATGTGTATGTTCATATATATATATAATTGATACATAAAAATTTAAAATGCAATAAACACTTTGATAATAAAAGAACATGTATTCTAAGATCTAATGATTTACACAAGTCCCTCCTAATTAAAAAAAAATAACCTGCATATTTCACTAGTTGTGAACTGTTACTGTCAAAGCATGGAGAGATAGGTACACAGCATTATTCCAAGGCAGGACATAAATTACACCTAACTCCGACTAATGGGGCTGACAAATCTATGTGGGCAGACCCACCTCTCTGGCTAAGAACCAGGAGTTACGCTTGTTACATAGAACTCTCCAGGGTACCATGCAATCAGAGGTCACAATCGAGGCAACAGAAGCAATGTCACCATATCAGAGAATGGGCCAATTCAGATCTGCTCACTGACAGTCACTGAGGTCAAGGCTTGCGGCAAATAATTGTATTTAACAAGACTGGTCCCTGCACACTTTTTGAGTTGTCATCTGAACAAACAAGGCCAGGTCATCTATAGGTTAAATCTGAGTTCTTTTCCTAGGACTCAGAGTTTACTTACTAGTCTTAATCCTTTTTCATTTCAGTCTTACAAGTGTAATTTTCCTTTGATCAAGTAGATATTTGCTTGCTATCTGACTTCAAAAATTATCATTTAAAAGCATTCATCATTAAAATGCAGTAAATGCATAACTATTTGCTCTCACTTATTATTTTAAAATTCCTAATTGAATGATTATTTTCATAGCTTAAATTTAATATTTTCCATATATAAAGTACACACTACTTTAAAAAAACAAGGAAAATAGTTTATACTCAAAGAATCACATATTGTCAGCTAGCATTTATAGCATCAAATGAACCCTGTACATACGCAATTGAATTCAAAGAAAATTTGAGTGAAAAGCACAACATTTTATAAATACTATCTATTAGAGGTAGCAAAGATATGTGGAATAATACTTCACTGTTTACATTAGACACAGGGTATATAATAATTCACATTGTCATCATAATAATTTTATAGGATTCATAAATTATTACCACTATTTATTTTCAGAAACCTAAGAACACATAAGAATTTTTTCTTTATTCTTAATTTTAATCTGTCATTAACTGAACAAATATTCAAAACATCTACGGTTATAGTGTTCATTAGGATATTAATATTTAAACATTTTAAGTTATTAATACATATTGAGGTTATTTTGAGAATGCATGTTATTTATTTGACTATATCTTTATTTATTTAAGGAATATAACTGTATATTGGATTTTCCTTTGAACAAAAGATAAATCAAGAATCTCAGGCTTTGTTTTGATTAATATTTTACTGTAAAACATCTTTACATTACACTTTAAATCTCATGCACATACTCTAACACATTCAATTTCATGACAAATTTGCAACTGGA
Source organism: Nesogale talazaci (assembly GCA_004026705.1). Taxonomy (NCBI): domain Eukaryota; kingdom Metazoa; phylum Chordata; class Mammalia; order Afrosoricida; family Tenrecidae; genus Nesogale; species Nesogale talazaci. The sequence goes on along the minus strand of PVJH01001008.1, from coordinate 89,650 downwards.
ATACATTAATAAGTCAAATGATAAAACTATAGGACTAAAATTGACAATAGACCAACACTAAGTGAACAGTATAAATTCCGTTTTGTTTTTTACCCATGATTTACACACTAAGTAATCAATATAAAAGCACTGTCACCAAGTGTAATGCATCACATGCTAAGCTTCTAAGATAATGCTTTCTCACTTCCTAGTCAGCTCAATAGCTTTTATTTGTAGATTTAATATATTTTGGATTGCCTGATAGAAAAAGTGAGGATTTATTTAGTTTGATAAATTATTAGCTGATCCTTATGTAAAGTACAAATTTCAGGTTAAGGATCTCAGACTAAGTGGCAAGAGTCATTTCTTAAAGTTTAATTTTTCTTATATATATTCTGTTTCAGTCTAATATATTATTAGTTCCTAAAATGTCCGTTACAATGAAAAAATATCAAATATATTTAACATTAAATAAGGAAGAACTTCTTAACCTCATTACAATTAATGGTTCATACTACTTGATTTCATATCAAAGGTATAAAAAATCAACACATTATAAAAACATATTCAGTCAATTACATTTCAAATCAGCAAAATAAATTTATAAGTCATCCTTCCTTTAATTCAACTGTCGAAGACATTTTAATAGGCCAGATATGTGATTGCATACAACCCCAGAACAATCTCTGAATGTACAGTTGACTTTTTCTTCTCTTGATTTTTACCTTTCTGTAACCATTAGTTCAAATACAGATAGGGAATATTACATAGGCACATATAATTGGGATTAATTTTTTACATCAGTTGGTCTCAAATTGAGTATTTCAAATGATAATTCTATTATATCAGCTTTATTTACTTGCTAGCCTATCTTAGAATATGACTTATCTTAAAAGCATGGAAATGAGAAATTGTACTGTGAGTTAATCTTTAGAGACACTTGGTTAGACTTCTCTTAATTTATCACTCAAATGGGAAATACAGTCAATAATTTTGATGGCTTTGAATATGATTGGCAGACTGTGCATTTTACATACCCTTTCTCCTTTTAAAGGTGGAATTTTAGACAAGGTTTTTCTTTATTCTATGGTATTTGACTTGTTTCTAAAATTATCTGTGTTTCGCACTCTGAGACCTGGGTCACAACCTTATTTAGGGACAGGAAATAGTTATCAGGTCACTTAGTGGTCAAATGTAAAAGGATTTGAAATGGTTCAGCACTTAGGACTCTATTCATTGAAATGATTGACTTCTAAGAAGTTTTTAAAAGTTGAACTTTCTCTACTGGATCTTGTTAGATTATACCTATACGATTACAGCATTTTAAAAAATCTATAGTTAGAGTATAAAGAAGGAAGATTGAAAACAGCTAGTACATTCACATACTCAAATTTTCTGCCACACAGCTTTTTATGCCTTATACATCTCAAAAATAGAAGCATTCTTTAGTATATGGAAGATGCCTTAATTATCAACTTATCTGAATTTATGTCAGTTGTTTATAGCACAACAAGTGAAAGTAAAGGATAGAACACCATATTTTACTTCTCAATTTAAAATCTGTGATTGCAACTTAGTGCCATATTTTATTTTTTCCAGTAAAATAGTAAAATAATAAAGCACTAATAATGATCAGTCCAAAAATATATTTAAAAATTATTTTTAGTCACTTGCTATTATTTCAAGTGAATACAATATATCTCTGATGATACAACCAAGAGTAACAGTGAAAAAATGGGACAAAGGATGAAAATTGCAGTGGAATTAGTTAGCACTACATTGGTCTACTTGGAGCTCATGATCATTATTTATAACCAGAATGATCATTTCAGAGTCTCCAAAAGATATAGTGTATAATTTTTCTGCAAAGCGAAATTCATGACTGGCAAAGAAATATTGCTAAAATGTATAGGAAGTCATTTAAAAGAATTAACTCAAAGTACTGCCTGAGTAACTTACCTTCAGAAGTCAAGGATAGAAAATTATGAAAATTGCATCACAGAAAGGTGTTGCATACTCACTTATACACTTCTATGTGATCACTAAAACTTGAGAAATTGATGTCTTATTTCACGAATGCTGAAGAATTTAACATTATCATTGATGGACAGGAGGTTAGAAAATTAGGCACAGATTTTATTTTAAGTTTGATTTTATAATAAGAAACTGGGCCATTAATACGATGTAACCAAAGCTGGAGTGGGTGTACTGGAAGGCCCCTGCAGTCTTTTACAACTTTTCAGAGGCTGCAGTTGTGAACTGGGTTTGCACTCTGCCAGCAGAGCCGCTCTGACCCATGGAGAGCACTCCTTCAGATCAACACTGCCTCGGGCCTTTCTGCTTTCTCCAAGAAGTCTTACGTTTCAGGCATCAAGTTGAATTTCTTCTGGAGATGATTAACCCAAACCCATGACAGATTTTTTCCAAGATATCCAACCCTTTATGTTTATTTTATCCTGGCTCTTTTTTGGATGTACTGGACACAAGTAACTTACTCATTTTACATGTTAAAGGGCTGGTGGAGAGCCATTAATTCCCTTAAAAAATGAGAAAATATTTCAATGTGCAGGGCTCGACTGCACGAGCTCACGTTAGCTACACGCTTTAAAATTGTAAGAAAGATGTATCTCTTCCACTCCAAAATTTTTAATGCATTTCATCACATCTTAAGATAGGGATCTTGTACTTTTGGGGAAATGCATTCTCGCAGTGTATTAAAAAACACAATGTTAGATGGATCAGTTACTATTTCCATAAGCCCAGTTTGTCGGGGGTTTCAACTAACCTAAAACTTGGCACACACAACTTTAGTTAACAGTGAAATAAAAATATGTAAAAAGGTCTATTCTCCCTCTTATATACCAGCCTCTGGAATTTATTTGTATTTCTTTAATTATTTCTTCTGATCATGAGTTAGATGAAGTGTACAGAAATAATTAAGATGCTTTATGTACTTAAAGTGATTCGACCCCTTTTCTCTAGGTGAAACTATTGATGGTTTTTAAACAAGAACATTTTTCCTTCTTTGTAGAAACTCAGTGCATAGGCTAAGATTTTTGTTTTGCGAGAACACAATTCCCAAGGGACTTATATTTTAAAAAGCAATAGGATTTTAATTATGATAATGCATGTCATTTTCAAATATTTGTAATGCTAAAATGCTTAAACACACGCACATATAACAACATAACAATCATTTTATAATAATATGTTTTAACATTTGCTCTTCTAATATCAGGAATATGTAAAAGGTAAAAGAAACATAAAATTACATTCTCGGGCATTTTATATATAAGGTCTTGCTTTCAATGCAGTGTCTAGTAAGTAGGAAAAGCAATTTTAAAAATGAAACATAAATACTAACTTAACATTGTATGGCAAGGTTAAGGCCACATTTCATTAGATGGACATTTTTATACAAGGACATATGGAGATGAATGAATATGAACACAGCATTATATAGGATGGGGCAGCAGTTCGTATAGATATATATACAAAACAAAATAATTTCCATTAACTATAGATGTGTTATTCATAAATGATAAATTTTGGCAGTTTGCAACTTTTAGTGATATAAACAATGAACTTACCATTTGTGTAATGTTAAAATGTTGACTCTCTGGTAAAGTAACATTTAAGTTATTAAGATTAAATGCAAATTTTCTTGTAATCATAATTTACTTAACTATAATTTAAATATTATTTGGTATAATCTTATCGCTGAATAGAAAAAAATCACATAGCTTAAGGTAGCTTAAGAGCCACATATTGTTAGATATATTATTGAAAATATTAAGGAATAAGGTCATCTCCATATATTGCTGACAAGTATTCAAAAATGCTTAGAAATAATAAATTCATGATCACAAAAAGTATAAAAATCAATTAACTGATGAAGTTCATAAATTCCAAAATTGTTAGGTTTTTGCTCCCTACTATTCTTTTGGAATACAATTACAAAATAAATCTATTTTATCTTTACAAAGCACATATCAATATCTGAACCAAAATATTGTATCTCTAGGTTAGGGATAAAACCAAAGTTAATTTTTGTAATTAGATTTATTATAGGAATGTTTAGAGATATTAGTTTCTTCTTTAATTCATGCTTTAGTAGGCTACTTAAGTTCAAGACCTCAAATGGGGTGAAGGGAAGAAATGGCACAGAGAGCACATATTAATATATAAAGTGTGGTAGGTTAATGTCAGAAGCGTGACTGATTAGTTGATTGACATTAAAGTTGCCTATCAATCACGTCCATCTAAAATTTAGAGTAGGATGAATGGACCAGAACCTAGATCTTGCTAACTCACTCGGGTAAATGCATATCACCTAGAAAATACCTTTTCATGGAAAAACAACTGACTAGGGAGAATAATGAAATTTCCAAGTACACATATGCACGCACAAATTTTAAAATATAGTATTTGAAAACGTACTCAGTGACTTAAAAGAAAATGAGAAAATTTAACAAATATCACTGCAAATATCTACTGCTTTTGGACTAACAGACATAATATGAACAAGAAAAATAGCCAAAATTAATAGAAGTTAGTATACATTAAACATTGCTATCAGCATTTTCTGTGTCTTGATTATTTTAATCAATGCTTTGAGATGCACATTATTTTAATGTTTCATAGGCTTATTTTGCAAATTAAAAGGCCAATAACCATAAAATTAAATGTGTGTTTAAAGTCACACATCTAACAAGGGGCGCTGTTAGTAGGGATTTAAAGCTAGCTAGCCTTAATCCTGGTGGTGTGGTGGTTCTTCACCGAGCTGCACTCTGCATGGCCAGTGGTTTGAAACCACTGGTAGCTCTGTGGACAAAAGACTGGGTTCTCTGCTTTTGTAAACAGATGGTCCCAGAAACCCACAGGGGTCATGATCAGTCAGTGCTGAATCAAATCAGTGGGTTTGGTTTGTTAGAACCTTGCTCCCAGTAGCCTTGAGGGTTTAACTGTTCAGGGCTAAGCATGAACTGAACAGCTGGTTGTTCAAACTCACTGAATGGTTACCTGGGAGAAAGGATTCAGTGAAGAGTTTTCAAAAATATTATAGACTAAAAAACCTGTGAGGGCAGCTCTCCTCCATCACCAGGGGTTGCTATGAGTTAAAGATAAGCGCACTTACCGGCCCCCAACAGCAACCTCAGTCTGACCTTAGAGACAATTTTCTTACTCTTTTGATTCTACTATGATTTTTAAAACTCTGAAAAAAGTGAGAATATTTGGGTAAAGTTTGGGTAAAACCAGTACCCCAAATTCTATCAAAATACAATAAAATTGCAATGAAAGAAATATGTATCACTCAGATACTTAGGGAAAATCTACATATATCATGCTTGTGTTAATATGCTCCCTATCTCTAATGAGTCCTAATGGTGCATTGGGTTAAACACTGGACTAAACGAAAGGTCCATGCTTGAAACCCATCAGCTGCTCCCCAGAACAAAGAGATAGTCTGTTCCCATAAACTGGAAACTCTGCAGACTAGTTCTATGCTGTCCTATCAGCTTGCTACTCACTAGAATCAACCCAGTAGCAGTGGGAACTCCTCTGTATTCTTCAAACTTCTAGATCTTTTAAAATGAAGAGGAAAATGAGGCTGAGCCCCGGTGGCGTAAGTGGTTGAGTGCAGGACTGCAGCCCGCGGGCTTAGCGGTTCAAATCCAGTGGCTGCTCTCAAGAGCAGCAATCGGTAGCACCCACGACCACCAGTGGCAGTGATGTTATAAAAAACAAAAATGAAGAGAAAAATGTTTTTGATGATCACATTTACAAGATATACAACCTGATAGCTAGATAAACTTAAGTAGAAAACAATAAAATAGATCTTAAGGTTTTTTTTAAAGAAATCTCTGGTGTGGCTGGGGCCTGGGGGGTCTAGAGCTTGAGTGTGACCATGAGTGGCAAGTGGAAGGGAGGAAGGGGTCAGTTTTGTCACTGAGTCACAGCAAATGATAGGAAGAGTGTTTATGAACATTCGAAGATTTTCTTTCTTTAAGCCAGACATTATTAATTCAACAACCACTTATCCAGTGACTAGTACACTGCTGCTGTTGCTAGGGACACTTAGGTCAGTCCCGACCCACAGGGATCCTATGTACAATCGAAGGACACACTCCCTAGGCCCGGGCCACCTTCAACATTGTTTCCATGCTGGAACCCATTGTAGCTGCCACTGTATGAATCCATCTCGCTGAGGGTCTTCCTTTTTCATTTGAACAAGAATGCTCTCCCTCTTCCGGGACAGGTCTCTCCTGACAGCATGTCCCAAGTACATGAGACAAAGTCTCACCATCTTAGCATTTAAGGAGCACTGGGGCTGTGCTTCTTCCAAGAACTATTTTTTGGGCAGTCCCTGGTACTTTCAGTATTCTTTGCCAACACAACAATGATTCATACAGACGAGTGTATTACTACTCATGATGAGGACAGGGCAAAGCCAACCAAACCAACTGCCTGTGAGTACATTTCTACTCAGAATGATCTTGTAGGGTTTCCAAGGTTGTGAAAATTTATAGACACAGATAACTTATTTTTTTTTCCTGATGGATGTGAATAAACCAGATAACAGTCCAATGCTTACCTGAGGGTATCACTGGGGTTACTTTGGGAATGGGAGGTAACAGAAATAGGATAAAGGCTTGGACCCTGATATTGAGAAGATTTATATCTAGGTGAGAAAACAGATAAAACAGTATTATAGGATAGTGTCATGGAGACATGAACAAAGGTCCATGCGGAGGATTGTGGTATTAGGGATGTGTTGCAGGTAAAATGTCGCTTTTCCAAATCCTGTTGTAGAAGTTTGAGAATTGACCAATGAAAAAGAATATGAAAGACAAAGGGAAATAGCATCAAGGGACGAATAACAGGGCATATTCTGGAAGAACAAATGGTTTCTTATAGTTGGAGATATATTGAAATAATTTAAAATAGAGATTATTCAGGAGATGGGAACAATGATGTAGACTATGTTTGACAGGTTAGGACTGGAGTCTTTCTAATGTACACAAGAGGAAGTTAGAAAGATGGTCCAAAGTTTTAAGCAAGGGTGTGCCTATGAAGAATTAGAGAGTAGGGAGTAGAAGTGTATATAATAAAATTTTGAGAGATGTCTGGAGACCATAAATGAGGCTTGTTAGAATGATGTGGAAGGGGCATCTGACCCCTTCTGACTTCACAAAGGATCAGAAGAATCAAAAAAACATCACCAAGACTAATTCCTATGAATGGAGGTCAGGTGAGATATGTCCCCACAATCCAATCTTCTTATCAAAGCTGGAAAAATAATTTTTCCAATGGCAGTCACTACTTCTCAACTTCGTTGTTGTTGATAGGTGATATCAAGTCTGTTCCACTTGTAGCAACACCATGTAGAAAGAAGGAAATCAGTGTCAGGTTCACAATTGTGCCTATATTGGAACTTATTGTGGCAACCACTGTGCCAATCCATCTCATTAAGCGCCTTCTTCTTTTTATTGCCCTTCCACTTTACCTAGCATGGGGTTCTCTTTCAGGGACTGGTCTCTCCTCATCACATAGTCAAAGTTCAAGAGATAGAATCTCACCATCTTTGCCTCTGAGCAACATTCTGGTTATACTTCTTTCAAGACAGATTGTTCTGTTCTTTTGGAAGTCCAACAATATTCTTTGCTAACACCACAGTTAAAAAATATATCTATTTTTATTTGATCTCCTTTATTCAATGTTCAACTTTCAAGAACATATGAAGCCAATTGAAAATACCAAACTTGGGTCAGGCCTACCTTAGTTCTCCAGTAAAACCCTTGCTTTCCAACACTTTAAGCCAAGCAGTTTTACCCAATACAATGTGTCCTTTGATCTCTTGTCTATTGCTGCCATAAGCATTGAATGTGGATCCAAGTGAAAGGAAATTCTTAACAACTTCAATATTTTCTCCATTTAGCAAGATGTTACTGCTGGTCCAATTGTAAGGATTTTCATTTTCCTTACATGGAGTTGTAATTCATACTGATCCTTAATCAGCAAGTGCTTCAAGTGCTCACATTCAGAAATCAAGGTTATTTTATCTGCTTATCACAGGTTGTTAATAAGCTTTCTACAATCCTGAGGTCACACTCTTTATATAATCCAGTTCCTCTGATTATTTGCTCAACATACAGATTGAAAATATATGTTGAAAGGATATGACCCCGATGCACATCTTTTGACTTTAGATCATGTAATAGTCCCCTGTGTTTGCATAACTAGAGCTTGATCATGCACAGGTTCCAAATGTTATAGAATGCCCATCCTCTCAAGACTATCCATAGTTTGTTACGTTTACATGGTTGAATAGCTTTGTATAGTCAATGAAACACAAGAAAACATCTTTCTGGCATCCTTTGCTTTCAGCTAAGAACCATGTAATGTTAGAAACTATATATCCCGATTTCAGGTATGCTTCTGAATCTGACCTGAAATTCTAGGAGCTGCGTGCCAATGTACTGCTGCAACTATTGTTGCATGATCATTGGGAAAATGATATTGTTCCATAATTTAGCATTCTGTTCAGCCACCCTTCTTTAGACTGGGTAAAAATGTGGATATCTTATATTCAGTTGGCCAAGTAGTCTTTCAAATATTTGTCATGGATGAGTGAGTGCTTGCAGTGATTCATTAGCTTTTGGGGCTAAAGTTTTAAGTGCAGCTTGGATTTTTACCTTCAAAACCATTTGTCCTTGCTCAGATGCTATATCTTGAAATGACTAAATGTGAAGCAGTTCTATTTTGGCTCAGTGGCTCTGTGTATTATTTTCATCATCTTTTGATGCTTCAAAAATTGAGTTTTGAATTTTTCTTGAGTTTTTTTTTCAGTTTTAGATATACTGAGCATAGTTTTTCATTTTGGTTTTCTAATTCTAGGTTTGCACATTTCCATGACAATATCTTATTTTTTTGTTCTCTTGCTGCTCTTTGAAATTTTCTGTTCAGCTACGACTTCATTATTTCTGTCATTTCTCTTATGTATTATACAATTAAGAGCATATCGCAGTCTCTTCTAACATCCATGCTGGTATTTTCCCTCTTTCCTATCTTTTTAATCATCTTTAAATTTTTCTTTGTTTGATACTTTTGATGTCATCTCACAGTGCATCAAATATTTTGTCATTAACACATTAAATTTGTTCCTGAGATGTTCTCAAAATCCACTTGGAATGGACTTGTATTTTGGCATTGTTTCATTTTCTTCAGCATCAATCTGAACTTACATATTAACAATTGAATTGGTTTCAGTCAGCCACATGGCCGGTTTTAGCTGCTGATATTGAGCTTGTCCATTAGTTTCTTCCAGTATTACATAGTCAATTTGATTTCTGTGTATTCCATCTGAAAAAGTTCATGGGCATACCCACCATTTATGTTTTGGGGACAAAGTATTTGCTACCAGCATTTGCATACCACTTTTCAAAGCACTTAGACATTTCACTCTTGTAAGCCTTTAAAAAACTAAAGTATTTGCTATCAAAAAGTCATTGGTCTTAAAAAAATTTGATTATGTGATCATAGGCTTCATTTTTATCACCAAGGCCATATTTTGCAACTGCTATTCCTTTATTTTTGCTTCTAATATCTATATTTTTATTGTCAATAATTATCAATGCATCTTCACTGCATGTATGATCAATTTCAGACTGAAGACATTGGTAGAATTCTTCAATTTCTTCATCACTAGGCTTTTATGGTTGGTACTTGTATTTGAAAAATAATTGTATGGATTTGGCTTCTTTGTAGGTGGATAGATATTAACGTATCACAGCTATCAGCGCACTTTAAGACAGATCTTGAAATGCCCTTTTAGAGGGCAAATGCAACACAATCCCTATCAATTGCTTCATTCCCAGTAAACATATGATATTCTGATTCAAAAATGGCTCAATCCTAGAATATCTATCATTATACATGCCATTCCACTTTATGATTTCCAAATTTCCTAGATTCATTTTTTTACATTTCATGTTCTAATTATTAATTGATGTTTGCAGATGCTTCTTTTGGGTGTGTCCCATCAGCATATGCAGGTGTCAAAGGTTTTAATCCTGTAGGCTTCACTTCATCCATGTCACTATGATCCACTCTATTTTGAAAAGGCAGTCTTTCCTCAGTCATATTTTGAATGTCTTCTTCCACGAGGGGCTCATCTAGAACTACCTCTGACAAGGTTCTGCTTCTAGTCATGAGGTCCTCAGTAACTGGAAATGTCTCAATACTAGCCATAGGGTTTTAAGTGGATAATTTCTCTAAAGAAATTACTTCTTCTTTATAGTCTGTTAATCTGTAAGCTCTGCTTTAAACTGTTCATGTTGGTTGACCCTGCTGGTATATGAAAAACCAGTGACATCATTTTGATTATGATAGCAATATACAATACACCAACGGATGACAATTTGGCAGACAGGTAGAGAATTTATCTGTTGGTAATGACAAGTCATTACAATGGCCACACAGGATTCAGACAATCCTCAGAGATGTGAAGTTTATTAGGGAAGTTAACATGTTACAATTCAGTATCAGAAATACTCAGATAATGGTTCTTCCAGCAGGAACAGATTTTCTCAGAAATACCTACAGACAAACTTCTCTCTGTTCCTCAGCTGCCATCTTTGAGGCTTCTTAGTCTCTGCTCTCCTCTGAGAAGTATTAAAAGGGTACTTTATCACTGGCCAAAGCACTTTCCATATTATCATGTACCTTGGCCCAAAGGTGTTCAGTTTAATTCCATGGGCCAGCAATCAAGTGTGCCCCCAATAGTGCCTAGAGGAATTCTACTCTAAAGATGTACATCCTGTCTAAAGACACTCAGCTTTTTTCAGGTCATATGCCAGGAAACTGCCCTGTTTTATGCTCTGAATCTTGGTTTTGCTGCTTCCCCTCTTCCACCAACCCTCTGGTGTTCATAGATCCATCTACCACAAGGATGCTCAGTGTGCAAGGTCCAAAAGATGCACTCCACTGCCAACTCTTCTTTCTTGTTTATCGCTTGATTCCCTATTCCTGCTTCTGAGATATTCACTATATACCCAGTGGGATGGCAGAATCGACCAATTAGAGCTCCAGTTGTTTGCAATTACCATTAACCCTGTTGAGATATAGGTGATCAGTATGCTTTCCCAAAGCATAATTCTTATGTGGACAATATGTCTGTGACTATGATATGTTTTGGAGGGTTTGCTATTACAGGATTAAGGTGGGGCTAGGTCTTGACCTTAGTAGAGGGTGTGAACCAAGTCACACTCTTCATTCCCTTGGGGGCATCTTTAAGACTACTATGGTAGAAAGTGTGAATTAAGACACAGTTCTTCATTTTTCGTAGCTGTAGATTTGCAGCCTATAAGACCTATCTGAGATACAAGAGAAAGATCCTAGGATCTTGGAAGAACTTGCATAAGATCTTTGTCTGAAAGAAGCTACATCAGAGAATGTGTCATGGAAACTCAGAGGAGCAGCTCTAAGTCTACGGGATCCCTTATTCTCCTCAACTGACCATAGACTATGGAACTGTGGGGCAGAGGGACAGGTGGGCTGCTGACCGGGCCCATGGAGGCTCTCTCATGAGACTCAGGACTAGAGAGAGACTTCTGTGCTGGCTGAGGAATGATACTGCTATGGATGAATGACCGTTTCCTTACTGTTGCTGATCCTGACTTATAGTGATACATTAATTTCTCTAATAAGTCCCTTTAATTCTGTGTATTGACTTTGAGCTCTGTGTGGCCATGGACACAAGTGATCAAATCTAGCAGAGAAATAGAGTGCTGTGGGATGACAGTTGGTGTCAGAATACGGAGAGAAGATAGATTATGGAGGCATGTTTCAAGACATGTCTTTAGTCAATTCTACACAAGTCACAACGGCTCCTGTCAGAGCAAGTCAGAGATGTTCACTCCATTGCTATTTACAGATCTATGAATACATATCCATAGCGGGATTATATTATTCTATCAGCATCTTATTCCTCATTTGGCTTAATCAGACTTATAGGAAAATACAAAGTTCACTGATCTGCATGATCCACTGTCATTTGGTTACAAAGGTAATAACTAGACAAACCATATCAAAAATTATGCAACACAAGGATATGACAATATTCCAAAGCATTTGATATTGAAGGCAATGGTAGTTGTGGAATATTGATTATAAAAGAGAGGAACAGGAAGTAAGAATGTGTTTTTCTGAGTGATGTGAATAAACAGCTTATAATACCATAAACAGAGACAAGCGATAAAAGGAATCTAGCAGATAAGAGGAGTTGAATAAACACTAATACACTTCATGCTGAGCATGATGGATTGGAAGGGCCCAGAAAATATCAATGAGGAAAGGGCAGAGAAATAAATTTGGGTACCATTGCCTGTAAATGTGAGTTACATGAGAAGAGACTAAGTGTTCAACTTTGATCTTTCCATAATGCCATGGGGATAGAACTGATAGTCTACTTCCACTCCTTTGCCAATTTAAGTAAGTATCCTCAACTGGGTAAAAGTATACTTTAAAAAAATAATGAACAAATACCAAATTATATTCATCTTTTTATCTCTGTCTCTAGGTCTTAGTTATATATTATCTGACAAAGTAAACATTTCCTCTATGAGTAAATGAATATGTGGGCTGAGCACAGAATAGGGTCAAAGACAAATCAAATTCTAAAGGATACTGATGTTTAAGGGACAAGAATAGGCAAAAAGGCTAACATGGGAAGGTTAGATAAACAGAAAAAGAACTCAAAACAGAGTGGGAACAAAGATGTAAAAAGATAAGAAAAATTCTGTGGACAGAAAATAACACGGTAATAAGGCTAATTTAAGAATAAAGAGATTAATATTAGATATCTCAATGAGTATAGTCTAGATGAATTATAAGAAAATGACAGGGATAAACCTAAATTGTGAATAAATTTATCAAAATGTCATTTTGTCACATTATACATTTTAAATTACCAGTCTGTTTCTTATCCTGGAAAAGATTTTCTGTAAATATGACTGCTTTGTACTTGTTCCTACAGTCTCTAGTATTATGGAAGGAAAAATGAGAGTGCAAAAATACTTTTTGATGGAACAGCAAATGAGGATGAACACAAAGTGAGTAATAACAATACTGTCTAGATTGCCTAGGAAGTTTGGCAGGGAAAATATAGTGGTACCTTAAACAGAAAGTAGTGTGTTGAGCAAAATGAGTCAGTTTAAAATAGTTGAACTAGTGGAGTTAGAAATTTAAGAGACATGAAATACAAGATGACTTAGAAGGCAGGATATTATGAAGAATGAAAACACCCAAAGGAAACAGAAAAATATAGCTTCAGAAACAGGTGGGTAACTATTGATTGAGAAAGAAAAGAAATAAAATTACTGACAAGTTTGAAAAACTGAAAAAATAGTACCGATCACTATGCACTGTGCTAAGTACTTCACATGCTTCCAGCCATCCTCACATTACTGTGTTTTTGTTAGGTGGTCTCAAGCTGATTCTGGCTGCAAAGTGACGCCAAGTCTAACGGAAGGAAACACCACTCAGTTCTAGAGCGTACTGACGATAACTCCTGTTTGAATTTATTGTTGTAGTCAGTGTGTCAATCCATATCCTTGAGGGGTTTTTTTTATTCTTCTTTTTTTATGTTTGTTTCTCTACTTTACCAAACATATGTCTTTTTCCAGGATATATCTAATCTCTCTTGGAAATATGGTCAAAGTACATAAGATAGAGTCTAGCCATTCTTTCTTCTATGGAATATTTTGGCTTTAATTCTTCTCAAATCTGTTCATTCTTCTGGATCCACAGTATATTCAATATTCATTGCCAATATCATAATTCACACATATCCTTCTTTGCTCTTCCTTACTCACTGCTCAGACTTCACATGCATATTAGGTATCTGAAAATCATGGCTTGAGTCAAGTGCACGTCAGTTCTTAAAGTTACATCTTTGGTTTTTATTAATTTAAATCAGGCTTAGCAGATTTGTCTCATGCAATAAGTCATTTGATTTCTTGACATCTGTTTTCATGAGTATTGGCTATAGAACTAGGTAACAGGAAATCCTTGCAACTTCAATCTTTTATCTGTTTGCCATGCTTTTGCTTATTTGGATCTTCTGGACTGCATATCTAGATGCTACTTGAGACTTCGGATGCTAGCCCCAGTTCCGGACCCCAACTGCTTTGCTCTAACTTTCACATTGATGATGCCTAGCGCTCAGGCCGCCTTCTAGCCCCCACATGAACGGTACTCAGTGTGTGTAGTGCATAAAAAGGAAGTAATTGCTGGTCCAAGATAACAACTCTTTGATCAAACTCCTTGGCTATGCCTTTTCAGAGATAATGTCAGTTACTAAAGACAAAGGTTCTGAGATTATCAGGGTACAGACATCAGATTCTGCCCTAAATCACAGATGTTACTTTGATGACTATGTGCACCTGACCTGTGTCATGGTCTTTTCAATCACCTCAGATGCATCAGAAAGATGAACCACATCCCCCTTATGGAACCTTGATAACTATAAACTCTAGTATTGGTGGAGCTTATCAAATATACCATGGGCAACCAGAAGAACAAACAGGTCCACGTCAGAATAAGCTCAGCCAGAATGTTTCTTAGAAGTGAGGACGATGAGATTTTATCTCATACAATCTATCTGGGGGGACCAGTCTCGACAAGGATCTTATGATTTTTAGAGTATAAAGTCAGTGAAAACAAGAAAAAACTCTTAATGAGATGGATTAGAAGCTGCTACAACAAAGGAAAAATTGTGATGATGGTTAAGGACTGAGCAGTAGTTCATTCTGCTGTATGCTGTGTTCTCTAAGTCAGCTTTGATTCATTGTCACCTAACAGCAATGAATGCCATCTCATTTTCATATCTTTATTAATTGGTTTTAGATTTACTATTATATTGTATTTAGTAGAGATTACTGGTTCCAACTAACCAGGCAAGTAAAGCATAAGAGGTTAAATAATTTATGAAGAACATGTGATCATGATTAGACAAAGACTTATTATCATTACTTATTAAAAATAAGGACTTAAAGAACTTGCTGATGAAAAGCAAGAATTCACAGCTCTCAGTATGGATTATAAGTCAATGTAAATAAAATTAAAATCCTCACAATTGGATCCACAAGTAATGTGTCAATAAACCAAGATTGAAATTGTCAAGGATTTTATCTTGCTTGGATCCACAACTAATATTCATGGAAACAACTTTCAAAAATGAAATGACAAAATGAACTGGTAAATTAGCTGCAAAGATTTCTTTACAGTGTTGAAAAGCAGGGATGTTCCTCTGAGAGCAAAGGTGTGCCTGACCTAAGGCATGGCACTTTTCAGTTGCTTCATATGCATGTAAAAGTTGATCACTGAAAAAGGAAAACCAAAGAACAATCGGTGAGTGTGAATTATGGGGGCAGGTGAGGGATATTGAAAACACTGTGTACTGCCAAAAGAACTAATGAGTCTTTCTTGGAAGAAGTATCGCCAGAACTCTGCTTATAGGCAAAAATAGTGAAACTTCTTCTCACATACTTTGGACATGTTGTAAGGAGAGACCAGTCCTTAGAGGGGGGCATCATTTTGGTACAGTGGAGGGGCAGTGAAAAAGAGAAAAATCCCCTACAAGATGGTTTCATACAGTTCCTGCAATAATGGGTTCAAATATGAGAACAATTATGAAAATGATGGACAAGGCAGTGCTTTCCTCTGCTGGAGATGGGTTCACTCTGAGTTGGAACTGACTCAAAAGGTCTGAACAATATCATGTGCCTCAGTGATATTAGTCCATAATTTTTATTCTTGTATTGTCTTTGCCTGGTTTTAATATCATATCAAAGGCTTATATTCTGAAGGGTTAAATTCCCTTCAGAAAATTAGTTTGAGAGTTTGTCATGCTTTTCCATATTCTAGAATAGTTTGAGTAGGGCTGGGTTCAACATTTTTATTAAAGCTTAATAGAGTTCTTCATGAATCTATTGATGTGTGTGTATGTGTGTTGGGAGGAAGGATGTGTGTGCCAGGAATTATTTAATGACCTGAATTGTTACTTCTTTTGTTATGGGTCTGATAAGATTTTCTACTTCAGTCTGTGTTAAACTAGGTTGATCCTATTTTTCTAGGAATTTATTCTTTTCTTCTAGGCTTTCAAATGTGTTGAATATAATCTTTAAAGTGTTATATAGTTATCTTTTTTCCATTTCAGGTTTGATGCTGTCCATTTCACTTCTTATTTTTGTATTGGTGTCTTGTCTTCTTTTCCTTTGTCAAGTTTGTTGTTTTTTAATATTTTCAAAGAGGTGGTTGGCAAGATGGTGATGAGATAGGCAACTCATACTGGAAGCTTTGTGAAAATCAGTGAGTAGGGAGATTTGGGGGCCAACTAGGGGTTCTGAGGCTATCAGCTAATTCCCATAACATGCCAGAGCACTTCCCTGAACCAGGAGCTAACTTTCATTCCATCTTCTGGACTTTCTATAGAGTCCTGGAGACCCAGGCCTGCTTAGTAGCAAGTACTTATGTGGCTTATGTGGCTGTGGATCCCACTGTAGCTATTACTCCCAGTTGCTACATCCTGACCAATAGGCATTCTCCTCCTAATCTTCCCTTGCTCTGCCTAGTGCTCCCCCCTCACTCCTCTGTGTTCAGAGTAGCAGAGATTCACGCTGAACTGGCATATTCAAATCTGGACCATTTTCCCATCCACCCATCAGTCTGCAGTGCCTCTTAGCGACGAACAGACCACTTCCACCACCACCTCCACCACACCTACCACTCGGGTCATCTTCCTGTAGCCTGGCAACTGCTTGCCAAGCTTGCCAAGCACTCAGCAGAGGCTATTGCAGCTGTAGTTTGATATCTCTGAAACAGCACTCCCCCACTCTCTATGCAGGAATAGTAGAGCTACACACTAGCTAATGGACAATGCTTGTTCCTTTTCGCTGCCCACTTGCAGTGCCTCTCGCTGGGAACAAACCACTCCCACCCCCATCCTAGCTCCACCCTCTAAATTACATACTAGTGCACCAGACCAGCACTTTCCTTCAGAAAGCAACCTGCACAGCAATGAACAGTACTCTACAGAAGTCCCAAAGTTACTAGAGTGTGATACAGGCTGGCTTTAGAGTCTGATGAGTGAGAGGACAATCCAACCTGCTCTCCAAACAAGTTTCCTGATAGGGTAGGCTAAGATGAAGTGGGACAAAGGTGAAGCACAAACCTCCAGGGCAGTAGGTTACAGGCAGCCAGAGAAGCATTCCTACCAACTTTCCAAAGAGAGAGACCAGGGCTCTTTGACTCTCACAAAAATGGCACCAAGTTCCTCTAAAATGAGATATAAAGAGCAATATGTGCCAATAGTCTGAACAAGAAAACAGGAGGAAAAAAAATCCCATCTCAGAGCATGACCTGAAACTAATGGCATTCATAGAGAAAGCAGATGCTGATCTGCCACAGAAAGAAATCTTCAGAATATTTATCAGAATCATACAAGCTATGAGGGAAACAATACAGAACAATGATAGAGGCCATCCACCAAAGGGAAATGCAAGGCCTAAAGGATAATCAAAAGCAAGTAGCAAATTCACAGACACCACCAGCAGATTCAAAGGAACATAGAATTGCTATCAGTAACCTAAAGGATAACCAAGCAGACTTTAACAAACTAGAAAGACAATCAAACAAGGTAATCAGAGAAGCTGAAACCCCCCCAAGAACTAGGCCTGATTCTATGAAGAGGAACAACATGAGAGTAATTGGATTACCAAAACAAGAAACAAAGAAGAAATCAAAAGCGAGGGAATTCATAAGAGCAAAACTTCCCCAGCATAATGAATGAAAATCAGGCAACCATTCAGGAGGCCAAAAGAATACCCGCTAGACTGATTCCCAAGAAAAACTCATCCAGGCATATAATAGTTAAACTATCTAACTTTGAGGAAAAGGAGAAAATTAAATGAGCCACTAGGAGAGAAAAAAGCAGTCACCCAAGTAAGAATATGCTCAGATTTATCAGTAGACACTATGAAGAAGAGGAAAAAGTGAGTAACATATTCCAAATATTGAAAGAAAATAATGCAAGCCAAGAATACTCTATCCAGCCAAATTATCTATCAAGATGGATGGAGAACTAAGAGTTCCCAGAAAAGGAAAAACTCAAGGAATACATTAAAATAAACCCTGTCTTCCTAAAAACACTTGCCAACCCAGTATGGGCAGAACAACACTCCCCAAGCACAAATCAGAGACCACTACAAAGCACAATTCCATTCAGAGGTCCGCACATTGAAAACAGTCCCCAAGATAGTATTGGCTCAACAGTGGAAGGAAGGCAATAATGAACCATACACACATGCACAACAAACTGATAGATAAGAAAGGGAGGTAGGAAAATACCCAACACAAAACATGACATCACAGAGTCCAGAGAGGGATGTAATAATCCTAAATATCAATGGACTGAACTCAGCCATTAAAGGACTGAAATTAGATGACTGGATTATAAAATACAACCCATGGATCTGCTCCTAAAGGCGACATGGATAAAGATTACAGGGAAAAGTAGGCTGAGAATCACAGGGTGGAGAAAAATATACCAAGGAAATGGCAATTTAAAAAGCAGGGGTTGTAATCCTAATCTTAGACAAAATTGATCTCAATGTTTAAGCTATAACAAAATATCAAGAGGGGCACTACATAATGCCAAGAGTACAGTGACCAAGAATCAGTGAGTATATTAAATATATATGCACCCAAGTAGAGACCTGAAAAATTCATTAATCAAAAACTCCAAAAGATGAAAGAAAAAAATCAAAGGCTCAACAATGATAGTAGATGACTTTAATACACCATTCTCTGAGAAAGATAGCTCACTGGGAAATAAGCTTAAAAAGAAGGTTACAGATCTAAATTCTACAATTAGATGACTTGAACTGATAGTTGTTT
The DNA here is from genome assembly GCA_004026705.1 of Nesogale talazaci. Classification (NCBI taxonomy): domain Eukaryota; kingdom Metazoa; phylum Chordata; class Mammalia; order Afrosoricida; family Tenrecidae; genus Nesogale; species Nesogale talazaci. The sequence continues at coordinate 70,714 of PVJH01001008.1, read as the reverse complement.
TCAGAGTTCTCTACCCAAATTCTGAAAAAAAAATCACATTCTTCTTATGCTGGGACACCAGTCAAGTCTGTGTAAATTCAAGCACACGGAGAACATAGAGACTTCCCTCTTGGATCACTATGCCATAGGGCTAAAATTAAAAAAAAAAAGATGATTAATAAAATTAGGGCAAACAAATGGAGGATAAATAACTCTTTATTACAAAAGGTGAGAGTACTGACCCAGATCAGAGATGAAATTGGAAGTTTCTAGAAAGTCAGCCAGCATGAGACTATGATGTATGAAAACCTTTGGGACACAGCAAAGGCAGTTAACAGAGGAAGTTTGATAGCAATACATACACACATTAAAAAGGAAGAGAAACATATGATTGATATGCAAACTTTACAGTAATTAGAGTACAGTCAGAAGGACAAACATACAAATAGCAAAAAAAAAAAAAAAATTGAAAGAAAAAACAACCCAGAAATAATAAAGATCAGGGATGAGATACATGAGAGAAAAAATAGGAAAACAAAGGAAAAAAGAAATACAATTAAAAATTGGTTCTTTGAAAGGATTAACAGAGTAGACAGACTGCTCATAAAAGAAAGAAGGACAAAATTTCAACAGCAAGAATGAAGGATGAAACAGGGGACATTAAAATGGATCCTAATGAAATCAAAAGGGTAATTGCACACTCCTATGAAGTCCTGTACTCCAATGAATTCAACAAGTTGGAAGACATGGACAAATACTTGGAAAAACAATTTCTTCCTAGACTATTCCAGATGGATGTCAATAATTTCAAAAGACCCATGGCAATAGAATAGATAGGATTATCAAAGGATTATCAACAAAAAATTCCCCAGGACAGATGGCTTCACAGGAGAATTCTACCAAGCATTCAGGGAAGAATTGATACCAATACTCCACAAACTCTTTCAGAGCATAGAAAAAGGTGGCAAACCTTTGACTCTTTCTATGAAGCTAGTATAACCTTGGTACTTGAAACAGACAAGATTTCCACTAGAACTGAGAATGACAGACCATTATCCCTAATGAACATCCTAGCAAAAATTCTTAAAATAGGGACCAATAGTACACAAAAGTGTAGAACACAAATAAATCATCATGACCAAGTGGGTTCATCCCAGAGTTGCAGGGATGGTTCAACATATTAAAGACTACTAGAATTATTTGCCACATTGATATGAAAAATTTTAAGAAACACATGGTAATATCATTAGATGCAAGAAAAACATTTGAGAATATTCAATAACCATTCCTATTTAAGACACTCAAGAAGATAAAAATGGAAGGAAAATTCCTCAACATAATGCAAGTTATACATGGAAAGCCAAAAACCAACTTGATAGTCAGTGGAGAAAAGGCTAAAACAATCCAAATGAAAAAGGGGACCAGACAAAGATGCCCTTTGCCCCCACTCTTATTTAACATCATACTGGAGGTTCTAGCTAACAATATAAGGAACAGAAAAGATATCAAGCATATTTGCCTTGGGAAAGAAGAGGTGCAACTATTATTATTTGCAGTTGATATAATTTTATATATGGAAAATCTGAAAATATCCACAAGGAGAGAGTTGGCAGTGATAGAGTGGCAGGATACAGAATACAGAATACAATATCAACAATCAGACTGCTATCCACATAGGAAAAGACCAGGGAAGAGGCGACCAAAAAAAGTAGTACCCTTCACAATAGCCAAGCACAAACAGAAACATCTAGTGATATACCTGACAAAAAAACCCTAAAAGATTGTGCAAGTAAAACTAGAGAACACCATTACAAGAAACCAAAAGTGACCTCAACAAATGGAAGACTATCCTATGCTCACAGATTGGAAGATTCAATATAATAAAGATGTCAGTTCTGCCCTGGGCACTCTATATTTCTTGCTATCACGTTACAAACTCCATCATCTTTCTTCAAAGAACTGAGAAAAAAATTTACCAACTTCATATGGAGAGAAAAGAAGCCCAGAATTAGCAGAGAGCTCAAGAAGAAAGACAAGTGGGAGGGCAGCTGTCCCTGACTTTAGCACTATTATACAGTCACATTGTTCAAAATAATGTGGCATTGGGAATTACAGATACTCAAACTAATAGAAAAGAACTGAAAACCCAGAAATAAAATCATCAGCTTAAAGACAATTGATCTTTGAAGAGCCCCCAAAATATCAAATGGGAAGAAGATGCCTTCTTCAAGAAGTAATGCTAGGAAAAATGGATATCTGCAGAAAAATGAAGCAAGACTCTTACATCAGTCCATGAACAAGAAAAAAACTCCTGGTCATTCACAGATGTTAAGGTAAGGCCCCAAACTATTGGAGCCATTTATGAGGGAACTGGAACAAACCTGAGAATGTTGGCACAGGGAATACATAGTCTGTCAGTAATAGGGAAGGACACAAACACAGATGAGGCGCAAATTGATAAAGGTATATAATGAAGATAAAACACCTGTGTACATTGAAAGAATTTGTCATGAGAAATAAAAGGAATAAATAACATTTTTAGCAATGACACATCAGAAAGAAACCTTATTACAAATATCTACAATAGTGGGCTAGCTCACAATAAGGAAAACACAAAACGTCCATTGAGGAGGGCCTGAGCAGAAGTTTCACAATAGTGAAAATCCCAAGGGGCACTAAACATAAGAGAAAATGTTCTCGATCATTGGCCGTAAGAGAAATGGAAAGTAAAATAAGATACGCTACCTAACACCCTCAAAGATAGACCAATTTAAACAATCAGAAAGTAACAAGTATTGGAGGAGCTCTGGTGAGATTGAAATTTTCATTCTCCGCTGATGGACCTGTAGGTATGTAGAGCCATTATGGAAATCAATTTTGGTGTTATCTAAGACAGATGGAAATTAAGCTACCTTTCAATATAGCAATCCCCTTACTGAGCACATACCCAGAAGAAGCCAGAAACAAAGTTCAGTCAGTCATCTGTGCTCCAATGTTTATTGTAGCTCAGTTCACAATCACAAGACGTTGAAAGCAACCTAATTTTCTTTAATGCCACTTTTAAGGACATTATTTATTTATTATTTATTTTTAAATCCTTTTATTGAGATCTCATACAGCTCTTACTACAACATACATAAAGTCCATTGTGTGTCAAGCACATTTGTACATCTGTTGACCTAATCTTTCTCATAACATTTGCTTTCTATTCAAACCCTTGGCATGAACTCATTTTTCCCTCCATGCCTCCTCCCCCCTCCCTCATAAACCCTTGATAACTTATAAGTTATTACTTTGCCATATCTTACATTGTCCAATGTCTCTCTTCATCCACTTCTCTGTTGTCCACATCCCAGGAAAGAGGTTATATGTAGATCCTTGCAATCGGTTCACTCTTTCAACCCCAACCCCTTCACACTCCTGGCAGCACCCTCCCTGAAGGGATAATTTGTCCTGGATTCTCTATGTTTTTGGCTCTTATCTATACCAGTGCACCTCCTCTGGTCTAACTGGATTTGTGAGGTAGAATTGGGATCATGATAGTGGGGAGAAAGAAGCATTGAAGAACTAGAGGAAAGTTGGATGCTTCATCATTGCTACACTGCACCCTGACTGGTTTGTCTCCTCTTTGAGATCCTTCTGTAAAGAGAAGTCTGTTACCTACAGATGTGCTTTGGTTTCCCAACCTGTACACCTCCTCATTTATAATAATATAATTTTTAGTTCTTTGATGTGTGATACCTGATTCCTTCGACACCTCGTGATCACATAGGCTGGTGTGCTTCTCCATGTGGGCTTTGTAGCTTCTGAGATAGATGGCAGCTTGTTTACCTTCAAGCCTTTAGGACCCTAGACACCAGATCTTTTGATAGCCAGGCACCATCAGCTTTCTTCATCACATTTGCATATGCACACATTTGTCTTCAGCATTTGAGTCAGGAAGATGAATACCATGTAATGCCAATTTAATAGAACAAAGTGTTCTTGCATTGAGGAAGTATTTGAGTGGAGGCCCAATGTCCATCTGCTGCCTCAATAGTGAACCTATAAATATGTGCATGCAAATCTGTTTCTCTATCACACACAAACACATACACATTTATGTATGCACATACCTCTATTTAGACCTATATAAATGCCTTTGCCTCATCTTTCCTCTATTTTTTTTTTACTTCTCTCATACCCTACTAATATGCTCAACCTTCATTTGGGGTTCACTAAATTCTCTCGGTTACATTACCCTTGATCAATCCCTACCAGCCTTCTCACATCCTACTTGCCACTGATTTTGGATCACTTGCTTTTCCCTTGTCCCTGGGTTGGTCAACACCACTTCCTTTTCCTCACTTTTCCCTATCCCATATTCCATAGGAATCATTGGTCCCACCGTTTTCTCCCCCAGACTATTCATCCAGCCTATCTTATCTAGATAGACATGCAGAGAAAATAATATGCAAAAAAAAAAGACATAGCAAGATGAAGCGACAAAACAAAACAATGAATACAATAAGGAAAAAACAATGTCCAGAAAAATATATAAATCAATAAATAGAATAATAAAAAAGCAAAACCTGTAAATAGTTCAAGGTTTGTTGATTGACTTGTAGGAGTGACCTTCGGTTGAGCCCAATGGGGTGTCACACCCTGGCCCCCAAGTCTATCTTTGGCACTCACTCAAGACCTCCAAGCTCTGTCCCCCAAACCCCAGCTGCTCGGCTGCACACCAGTAGTGTTTTCCTCTGTGAGGTAGGCTGAGACCAGGCGCAATCCTGACGCTGTGCCTCTAGTGAAACAACCTAAATTTACATAAATGGACAGATGGATTAAAAAACTGGCACATACATATAACATACTGGCACATACATATGATGGTACAATACATCTCAAAAAAGCAGAGTTGAATGCATGAAGCACATCGCTTCATGGGAAAAATTGGACGAAATTATGCTAAGTGAAGGAGACCAAGCACAAAAGGACAAGCAAAACACGAATCTACTGAGGCAAGCTTACAAAGCAAAATGGGAATAGAGGGAAAGCTACTATATGTCTACATTCTTGAGGCAAGGTCCAGTGCCTACAGTAGGGGCCAGACCCAACCCAGGGGTACATATGGCAGCCAACTAAAAAGGAGGGGAAGAGGGCCAGAAAAAAAAACATGGGAAGGGGGGGACAGGACACTAACCCACCAAAAAGGAAAGTATTCTTTGTAGTGCCACAGGAGGAGGAGAGAAGGACCAACCTTCAACTTGCTGCACCAAGATGTGAATGACTCATACTGGCATGAAGCAGCAAATAGGTCTGTGGGGCCGCCCATAATCCCAATATGTGGACTCCTCCCACTTCCTCCCCCCCTTTGCCCATACACAAGGGCGCAAACTCAGAAGGGAGGAGACAGAAAGAGAGAGTAGAACACATCCTGGCCCACCAAGTCTCGAGGACAATATTCCTGCTCACAGCAGCCAGTGCACAGAGAAGACAATTGGGCAGCCCCCTATGAGACATGACATCCCTCACTGAGTCATAGCACTACAGGGGACAACAATGGAGACACAGTGTGGGAATTGTGCCTGATCTGACCAACACTCTAGGGTGAAACATGAAGGGTGTGTATCAGAGGAGCAAGGGGTGCAAAGCACTGAGGTCCCTGAGGAATCCCCAAAATAGACTTTGGGAGCAGGGCTTGGCACCTCATCAGACTCAACATAAAATACTCACACAGGTCAACAGACATACATGTAACTACAGGCTTTTCTCTTTTGTTGTGGTTTTGTTTTAGTTTTGTTTTTACATATCTAGATAAGATAGGCAGTATAAACAATCCTGAAGAGAAAACAACTAGACTGGTGGTTCAGAGCGGACACAGGAGAGAGGGAGGTTGGGGAAAGGGAGGAAGGCAGGAGAGCCAACAAACCCAGTAACGAGGAAGAACAAGTCATCTTTAATTGGTGGCAAGGACGGCGTTGGATTCCTGGTGAGGCTTGATCACATGCAACGTAGCCAAAAGAATTAATGAAAGCTGAATAGACGGTCGAACATGATAGTGGGACAAGAGGGAAAAACCAGGAGGCGAAAGACTTTTATAGAGGTCTAAATACAGGCACATACCTATGTAAATATATTTATATGTAATGACAACAACACGAATTTATTTACATGTGTTTATATGTTAAGTATTAAGGTAGCAGACAGGCATTGGGCCTCTCAAGTACTCCTCAATGCCAAGAAATCCTGGCATTATGTGATGTTCACCTTCCCAACACAGTCGTAAAGGACAAAGCAGGTAAATAAGCAAATGTAATGAAGAAAGCTGGTGGGATCCCACTATCAAAAGATATAGAGCCTAGGGTCTTAAAGGATTGATGGTAAATAAGCAGCCATCTAGCTGAGAAACAACAAAGTCCACATGGAAGAAGCACATCAACCCACAGGTTGATCATGAGGTGTCAATGGGATCAGGTGTCAGGCATCAAAGACCCCAAACCAACAATCATATCATTGTGAACAAGGGAGAAGGCAGAGGAGAGATTCAAAGTTCATCTGCAGACAATTGGACATCCCCTCACAGAAGGGTCATAAGGAAGGGATGAGCCAGTCAGGGTGCAGTATAGCACTGATGAAACATACAACATTCCTCTAGTTCTTTAAATGCTTCCTTCCCCCAACTTTCATGGACCCAGTTCTACTTTACCTATCCAGCCATACCAGATCATGCACACTGGTACAGATAAGAACTCACGACACATTGAATCCAGGATAGATAAATCCCTCAGGACCAATAATGAGAGTGGTGTTACTGTGAGAGTAGGGGGAAGGTGGGGAGGGGATAAAGGTGGCCCTGAGTACAGTGATCAATGTGTAACCACTACAACCATCACCCCCACACAGGGCGAAGAACAACAGAAAAGTGGGTAAAGGGAGACAGTGGTCAGTGTAAGATATGAAATAATAATAATCTATAAACTATTAAAGGTTTATGAGGAAGGGGGGAGCAAAATGAGGAGCTGAAACCAAGGGCTCAGCTAGAAAGAAAATGTTTTGAAAATGATAATGGCAATATGTTCAAATGTGCCTGACACATGAATGGATGCATGGATTGTTATAAGAGCTGTAAAAGCCCCCAATAAAAAAATCAAAAAATAAAAGTAAGAAAATATTTTTGAAGAACCAACTTTTTGTCTGGTTGTTTTTTTCTACTTTTTTCTGATCCATTTATTTCTGCTTTAATAGTTACTCTTCATATTTTTTCTGGTGAATAGGGTTTATTTTGGCTAGTGTTCTTGTTCTAAATTATTGAAGACGGACTAATTTATTGATTTATATTCTCTCTTCTTTCGATGGGTGCAGGTATTGCTTTAAATTGCTTGTAGGGTACTGATTTTGCTATATGCCAAAGGTTTGTTATGTTATTCTCATTTGTTTTTAAGGTATTTAAAATTTTCTTTCCATTGTAACTATTCCATGAGAATCTTAAAAATGTATATTATGTTGTTGTTGGGCAGAGTGTTCATATATGTCTGGGAAGTAAAAGTGATTAATTATTTAGGCCTTCTGTGTTTTAATATTGAGGTTTTTTTTCCCAGTTGTTCTGTTCTTCTTGGAAAGTGGGGATAGCTTTCCCACTATTGTAGCATTGCCCAATTTTTCTCTTCCATTTGATAAGTTTGGTTAATGTATTTTGAGGGTGTTTCATTGGGTGCATATATATTTTTATGTTTATGTCTTTTTGTTCAATTGTACCTTTAATTATTGCATGCCCTTCTTTGTCATTCATGATGGATTTTGTCTTGAAATTTATCAGAGACTTATATGTCCACTCCTACTTTTTGATTTCACATTAGGCTAATGTATACTTTTCCATTCTTTGATTTTTAATCTATTTTTTGCCTTTGTGGCTAAAATGTATTTCCCACCAGCGGTATATTGATCATTCGGCTTTTTGATTCACCCTGTTACTCTCTATTTCCTCGATAGGTTCATTTAACTCATTTTCATTCATTTATCGCTGTTATTTTAAAATTTCTGTTTTGGGTCTCTTTTGTGGGACTTCATGTCATGTTTTCCCATGCTACTATTTTAATTTTTACTGGATATTTGTGATTTTAATGTTTCTTTTGCTGAGGTTGGTTATGATACATTTTAGAAATCTTTATATCCATGTCTATTTTGAGTGATACTCAGAGGAAATGGCACTGTGAGCCTCCCTTACTGAAAAGAAATCTCCAGATATTCTGTGGTTGCAGGTCCATACCCTCGATGTGTCTACGGCAACTCAATTCACAGTTACACTAATGACAAGCGCTTGCTAAGTGCTGATAAGTTGGCTCTAACTAATATAGATTGTATTCAAGACAGAATAAAGCAAACACTTGATTCTGATGTGGGCAAAGTTTCCATAATTGTGAGCATCCCTTCCTAATCAAGTCTGTGTAGAAAGTAGTGCTGATTCCTTGGTGCCAAATACCAATCAGACACCAGTGCACAATCTATGAGATTGATGGCCCCAAATCAGGTAGCAATCTTGATGTAAGCTTTTGCATCTTCTCACCATGTTGTGGGTTTCTCAGCCTCATTTCCTGTCCTACTGACTTGGGCGGTGGCCAGGGAGGATGGGGGCATGCTGGTGAATGGAGAAGAGGACGCTGATGGTTTGGGAGACTGTGCCACCCAGAGGGTGTCACCTGTAAAGGGTCTTTCGATAAGAAAGTAACGCTTGCAGTGGCATACACTCCCCAGATTCCTCCCCTCTGGGGGCTTTGCTCGACAGGGGGGCCCATTCTTAGCGCATCTTTTAGGGTTGCCACAGTCAAAAGTGAAACAGGCACTTTTAGTACCGATGGTGTCGGTATGCAATGCACACCAGCAGGGCAAGAAAGGAGAAGATTTGTGCCGATGGAACGGTTTGCTATTTGTGACTTTGAAGAAACCTGTATCCAGGGCTGTACCCATGCTTTAAAAGAGGTATCTGTCCTAGGACCAGCACTCAACAATGAGGATTTTTCCTTCTGGTCCTGCTCTGTAAATAGCTCCTTGTTTGGATGGGGAAAAAAAAGTTCTAATGTCCTCCCTTGCCTGGATGAGCAAGTGGGACTTTCACTTGCAGACTTCTCATAGCTCAATGGCTGACCTGAGCTACGGAGGAGGCAAAGTTTGCTCCATAGTTCTAGGTACTATTTCTGGCTTGCTTCTGGCTTGAGCACTAGGTTTTGAGACTTGAATTGGTAGCTTATCGCTCCACATTTTACGGTGTCTGCAACCCATGGGTCAATGGTGCTGATTTGTGAATGAGGAGAATCTTCCAGGCTCAATTATGAATTATGCATATGAGATTTGCTCAACACCATGACGGAGTCATTTCCATAGAACTGTGTGAATTCCATTAAGACTTTGCAGTGAATGGCAGAACCTTGGCATGTGAGGGTATACACTGTAGGAAGAGTGGTGATTAATAGTAAGGATTACTCCATTGAATAATATAGTATTTTGAAAAAGTCACATTTGGATATCTTTAACATTTGCCCCAGTGAAACCTGCCTTGTATTCAATCTTTTGAAAATAAATTATATGCGGTTATCTATAAAATTTTGTCCTTCAGAAGCTTATGTTTTAATTGATGCTACTTCTTTGTTGTTGTTTTCATAAGCAATCCTGGGGATTGAGCACTCAACTGATAACTGAAAGATCAGCAGTTCCAACCCAGTAGACTTTCAATGGGAGAAAAATATGACATTGTTTTTTCATCAAAGATTTATACCTTTGGAAACTATATGAGAAGGTTATACTTTCCAAGGGTCACTAAGAGAAGAAACTGAATGGCAATGGGTTTTAGCTTTGCTTGGGTAAGGCAAATTTCTCCATTGACTTTCAAATACTTACTCTGCAAGGAACTTTAAAAAACATTAAAATAATTTCCCTCATCTGCAAACTATTGGAAGAATTCCTGTTTAGATTTTCTAAAACAAATTTGCTAAGAGAATAACTAAGGTTCTTGGCACAATGCTTACCAAGAACTACAATTATATAAAAACATACCCAAAACAAAAAACCCAAACTCACTGCCATGTGATCAACGGTGACTCACAGTGACCCTATATGGCACAGTAGAATGTCCCCTCTGGGTTTCAGAGACTAAGTATAAATAACTCTGTATCAGAATAGAAAGTCTAATCTCTCTCGTGGAGAGCTTGTGGTTCAGAACTTCTGATCTTGTGATTAGCAGCCCAACATGTAATCCACTATTTCACAAGGACTCCAACAAGTGCAATAAAGACTATTAATTGTTCATAAGGAGCAAAGAAGAGAATATTTTAAAAATTACTGCTGTCAACCACTCTCTGAATTATGATCCAATTATTATAAAAGTAGTATATCTCATATCATGCTCACAACAATAAGGTTCAATAAATTTCCAATTCTCTAGTTCAGTGGTGCTCAACCTATGGGTCTTGACCCCTTTGGAGGGTCAAATGATCCTTTCATAGGGGTAACCCACTTCACAACAGTAGCAAGATTACAGTTATGAAGTAGCAATGAAAGTAATTTTCTGGTTGGGGGGGGTGGTCAGCAGAACATAAGGAACTGTTTCAAAGGGTCATGATGTTTGGAAGGTTGAGCACCACTGCTCTAGATGAAAAGTAATAAGAAACAAGGACAGCGAATAACTTCCCTTACATCATGCTCCCATTTGCCTGTCACTTTGTCATACTGTAGTTACTTGCATGTTGCTGTGATGCTGGAAGCTATGTCACTGGTATTTCAAATGCCAACAAGGTCACCACAAAGGAACAAATTTCATCCAAACTTTCAGATTAAGAACAACTATAAAGAAGGAAGAGGCTCTTCACTTCTGGGGGCTTACCCAGTGAAAAGTTATGAGTAACATCATAACATTCTCAGGTATGGTGCTGAAATATGAGTCTCTCTGTTTGAGAGGTACACAAATTTGACTGAAGAATAGCTTCCTCTACAAAGTTGACTCAACTTTAAGAATGTGAAAAGTGTAAGGTCTTGGGACCTTCATCTTCTGATGGAGAATGGGAAGAAATCAGAAGAAACAGTTGTAAACAATCATCAGAAATCTTAACATGGAATAAAAGAAGTAGAAAGCTATGTAAGTGAACAGTTGTTAAAAAAATTAAATGAAGCACATACCAATTGATATATTAGGTATAACTGGGCTGAAATGTACCAGCTTTGGCCACTTTGAATCTAAAAATCATATAGCTTACAAGGCTGGAAATGACAAATTCAAAAGGAATTGCATCACTCATTGTGAAAAAGCACTTTCCAAGATCTGACTTGAAGAATACTTCTATCTGTGACCCAGTGATAACTATGAGGGAGCTCAGTTAAAACAACGATTATTAAAATTTAGGGCTGAGCCCCGGTGGCGTAAGTGGTTGAGTGCAGGTCTGCGGCCCGTGGGCTTGGCGGTTCAAATCCAGTGGCAGCTCTCAGGAGCAGCACTGGGTAGCGCCCACGACCACCAGAGGCAGTGATGCCAAAATAAATAAATTAATTAATGAAATTAAAAAATAAAATGTATGGACCAACTATTAAAAGGCTCAGTGAGAATTCAACGGAGAGAAAGAAAGAATTCAACCACTGAGAAGCAAAATCTACAGGAGAGAAGAAGTTAAAGTAATTCCGTTTAGTGTATCCAACATAATTCTGCTTATTCTTCTATATGAGAAGATCTAGCTTTGACACATTTTAAATTTGTTCTACTTTTTAATATTTTCTTCCTCTTTTCTTTCTGCTTTCTTTTAGATCAAGGTTTTTCTTTACTTTGTTACTATTGTTGGTTTTGTTTGTAGTATGGTTTTTGTATGTGAAATCCAGGATAGCTAAATCTATAGATAATAACTGGAATCATGGTTTCTTGGGGTAGGGCAGGGAAAATGGGGAGCTAATAACGAGAAATACAAGAAAGAAGAAAATATTTTAAAATTGATTGTGGTGTTGATTGTACAACTTCTTAATAGGACTGAAATATTGAATTGTACAGTATGTGAATTGTATGCCAACAAAACTGGGTGGTTATTGGGGGGGGGGCAGGAAACTGATACCAAGGCCTCATGTTTAAAGAAAATGTTTTGAAAATTACGATGGCAACATGTATATAAATGTGCTTGATAAAATCGATGTATGGATTATAAAAGCCCCCAGTAAAATCATGTATTAATTAAAAAAAATCGATAAAGAAATTGAAGAATTCTATCGACTTCTTATACCTAAAATTGATAAGACATGAAATCAAGATGTATTGATAATTAATGGCAATCAGAATGTACAATCTGGAAACAAAGAAGGAATAGTGATTGGAAAATATGTTCTTGGTAACAGAAATGAAGATGTTAGAATGTATATGGTGGCCGTGGACATGAACTTTGTCAGATGTAATACTCCGGAATCAAACTGACTACATTTATGGAAACAAATGATAAAGGAGCTAAAAATTGGCAGCCAAAATAAGGTCAGGGATTATTGTGAAAAAAAATCATAAGTTTCCTAAATGAAAGTTAAAGTAGAAGATGAAGAAAATTTAAACAAGCCCACAAGAGCCAAAATATAAACTCGAGCATATCCAACCTAAATTTCAGGAACTTGTTTGATTTATTTTTTGCACTTAGGACCAAAGAGCTGTAAGGTGACATCAAGAACATATTATATATAAAAAATAACATATCATTTAAAAGACCAGAGAAATGTAGTGAAGATATTCTGAAATTTAATCCTGAATGTTGAACAGCTAAATGAAAGCAAATGAAAGAAATAATTAAGTAAAAGAAATAAGCATCAAATTTCAATGGACAGTTTATGAAAACAAATAAAGGTATTATAGTGAAATGTGCAAAGACCTGAAGATAGATAAGTGAAAAGGATGAACTTGCTCACTATATCTCAAGATGAAGGAAATGAAGCTAAATTCAAGCTTCTAACTACAATGCTAAAGGAATCTATGGGCAAAATATTGAATGGTGCAGATCAAGGTACAATGAAAACACTTAGAGTCACTGTATCAAAAACATATATACAAATATGCTTGATATAATTGATGTATGGATTGCCATAAGAGCTATAAAAGCCACCAATAAAAGAGAGTAGTTCAACATTCATCAATTTTCAGAGGTAGAATGTGATCAAGTACTGCTGGTACTGATGGAAGGAGTCTAAGCTACATTGGAGGGATTAGTAAAAACTAAATATCCAAGAATTGACAGAATACTAATCGAAATGTTTCAACTAGTTCACGAAGCCTTGGAAGAATTCACTTTTCTATGCCAAGACATTTGGCATACTTGAACAACTAACTGGAAGAGATTCATATTTGTACTCATTACAAAGAAAGATAATCCAATAGAATGTGGAAATTATTGAACAAAATCATTACTATCACATGTGAGTATCTTTCACTCAAGATCATCGAACAATGGTTGCAGATATACCTTGACACCATTCAACCAGGATTTTGAAAAAGATATGAATCAAGGTTTATCATTGCTGATGTCAAATTGATCTTGGTTGAAAGCAGAGAATACCAGACAGGAATTCACGTGGGCGTTATAGACAATGCAAAAGAATTTGATTATGTGAATCATAACAAACTGTGGGTGGTTTTTAGAAAAACAGGAATTCCAAAACATGCCACTGTGCTCATTTGGAACCTGTACAAAGTCCAAGAGGCAGTCTTTTGAATAAAACAAGGGAATATGATATGATTCTAAATTAGAAAAAGGGTGCTTCAAAATTATATCCTTTCATCAAACATGTTTAAACTTGTGTCCTGAGCAAACAGGCATAGAAAATGGAGTACATAAAAAAATCATAGAATCAAGTTTCAAATACAAATGACAAAAACTTGAAGCTGAAAATGAGGAGGACGTCAAGCACTTGGTGATGTGCATTAAGGACTACCACTGTCAATATTGATCAACTGATAATAAAGAAAATCTAAATCTTAACAAATGGATCCATAGACAGGATGATGAAAAACTGAAAAAATGTTGAAGATATCAAGGATTTCATTTTGCTTAGATCTGAAATCAAAGTTCATAGAAGGAGCAGTCAAGAAATCAAGTGATGTATTGAGCACCTCTGCAATACAAATCCTGTATAAAGTGATGAAGAGCAAAGACGTCACTTTGAGCACTAAGGTGTGTTTACTTAAAACCATGATCTTTTAAATTGTAGCATATGCATATTAAAGTTGGATAATGAATGAGAAAGATTACAGAATTGATGCATTTGAATATGGTGCAGGTGAAGAATATTGAAAGTACCATAGATTGATAGAGGAATAAACAAACCTATTTCGAAAGTTCAGCCAGAATTCTCCTTAGAAGTGAGGATGGTGAGACTTCCTGTTGGGTACTTTAGGTGTGTTGCCAGGACAATCAGTCTCTGAACAAGGACATCATTCCTGATAAGTAGTAGATTATGTTTGGTAGGGTACAAAATTCTCACAAAAAGAGGAAGATGCTTGAAAAGATGGATTGACAGTATTGACTGCAACAGTGGTCTCAGATCATGGGTGCTGGCACAGAATTGGGCCGTGTTTCCTTCTGCTGCACAGATGCTTTCTAACAATTGGAACTGACCCAATAGCCCTTAACAGCAACAATGCAGCCATACAGCTAATAAATGGTGAAGTCAGTATACAAACTGTGTTAGAGGAACTCCAGAGCCTATACTTATTTAATAAACTCAGTACTACTTATAGAAGAATGATATCACGTTTCACATTGGACAGTGGGATTAGTTAGAGAGCTTCAAGATACTTAATAAATAAAAACACATAACAAATAAGAGGCCACGAGTGGTTCTCAGTCTTCTTTCATAGGAGAATTCATGTTTATACATGAATTTATAACCTCATTTATATGAGGTTAGTGAGGTAGCAGGTGTGGTCAGTGACACGTCAGTACTGATGGGGTCAATGGTTTACATGATAGTTTATGAATATGTAAAAATGTATAGTCTTCTATAGGCCACTATATGTAAATCATGACTTTGCACTATTCCTAGCATATTTATATTAACACTAAAGTAAATAAATACATCCTATACAAATAAATTACACCCTCAATGGTATAATTCACATTTCATGCAGAAAAGAGGATATAATAGAATGCATTAAAAAGTTTTGCTTTCTTCATTGTGAGGTTTGTGTTTACTTAAATGGCCAACACCATGTCTGTCTCTGAACAGTCCTTTTCTCAAGCAACAACCATCCTATCAAATAGGTGTATCTGTGGAGTTGTTGATTGATTTTAGCACAATTTTGACTCTTCTATTTTCTAAGTGGCAGAGTAAAGACTATAACAAAGAGATGGATCATGACTAAAATCAAATCCCTATTGTATATTCTAACTTTATTAATTGTATAATTTAATATCTTCATTTTATTAAGATATATCAATAAATATTTATTTGACTTTGCAATTTTTAAATATTAAAAGAGAAAGAATGATAAAACAGTTTGGCACCATCTATTAATTCATCCTTTCCAATAATTGTAACATTTGCTTTATCTACATTTTTATCGCTGTCTCTTAATGAGTCTAAGCCCCATGTCTTTCACCCCTAAATAATGTATAATCAAATCTTAAAAAATATAAATTTTATGACTTCCAGAGTATTTGTTAGTCTGAGATACTACAGAAATGAAATTTACACCTAAATAAATCCATTTTAATTGTGCAGGAATATATATAAATTCTAATATCTGTAGAAATGCAAAAAGTATTGAAAAATCTAAATTGCTCATAGTTATTCAGATACTTTTAGATATTCTAAGTAACAAAACAAGAGTGTCCATAAAATTACTTAAAAATTAAATCTAAAAGAAAGTATTGGTAAATTTGTTTTGTCATGTTTGCAGCTTATTTTCTTTGAAATATTTTAGTTTAATAACACTACATCCATAATCCTTTTGAATGTCAAAATTAGAAATATATTCTACCACCTCAGTATGCAAACTCTTCACAACATGAGTTTTGTAAGCTTTATAGATAGAAAGTTATTTTAAATCCCACTGTATATTTTATAGTTCTTTTTCAGCAAAGGAATTATTATTGTTTTTATTTTTTTAATTAAATATTATTTTATTGGGGGCTCATACATAGTTTATTTTTGTTTTTAAAGAATCGTTTTATTGAGGGTTTGTACAACTCATCACAATCTATCCATCCATCCATCATGTCAAGAACATTTTTACATTTGTTGCCCTCATCAGTCTCAAGAAATTTGCTTTCTACTTTAGAAAGGGATTGTCTTGAGTTTGGAATACACATCTATCAGTTCATGTGAACTTGACAATAATGTTTAGATTTAGATATCATTATTTCCATGCTGAATTATTATTATTTCCATGCTCAATTTCATAATGAAATTGAGTCTCAGAGTCACACCACTCTGATGAATCTACTGATGTCTTTCGTCTTTGCTCAATTCTATGATAGAGGACATTAACTTAATAAGACCCTGCTTATGGAGCTGAGTCTTTTCTGAAGAGGAGAATGCATAGAAATCTGTACTTCCCCCATCCCATCCATGCATTGTTTTGAGCACCATTTCTTCCTCTTCTACCTTCTCCCTAACTCGCTGGTACTCTATCTCAGGTGAGCAGGACTTCCATTAGAAACATAATAAACAATCTCACTGCCATCACATCGATTCTAAATAGTGACGCTATAGGACAAGGTGGAACTGCCCCCAAAATTAATATATTGGCAGTAGAATAACATAGAAATATAATTTTAATATGCAATCACTCCACTGATAGAGACCACTGGTATCTGTTAGTCTGCAATAGAAACAAAACTAGTAATGCCAATGAAGCAGTATGACTTTCACATAATTATGTCAGTAATATAAATTTCATGTAAGCATTGATACAAATAATAAATTATCTATACTAATGTATGAGTGTACACAACTTGTATTTTAGCTTTAAGTATAATAATTCAACTTACATTTAGCATATATAATTTTTGAGTCTAGAATTTACTGAAAATATTATAAATTTGTGTTAAATAAAAATCTCATTCTCATTTATGTTTTTTAAATTTCTAAGTATCTGTGATTAAAGTCATACCTTCAACATAACCATCTCTTTTGGGTTGTGATGTCTTTTGTGATCTTGTAACAGAAAGTTTACTTTCATTGTTTTGGAATAATGCTAGTCGCACAGTAGGACCTATACAGAACCAAGAACAAATGAAAGTTTTTTTTAAAATGGAGGCTTTAAAAAAGTGATATATATATATATTCTATAAGGTTTTATGAAATTGACAATGTTGCTTTAAAATATTCATAACATAAAAAAGAAAACAAACATTCATCTGTTACTAGTTCTCTCATCAAGATATTGGAAGTCAATAGATACCATAAAACACAAAAATAACAATGTGAAAACATTGGCATTCAAATGCTCTATCCATAGCATCATTTTATTACTTCAGAAGTTACTAAATTGTTTGTCATTTATAATTTTCTTAAATTCATGGCATTTCTGCTGATGTACAGCAAAATTTCAATAAATGTATAATTAATTAAAAGCTTTTATTTAGAGAACAATCATAGACTCTCCTTTTTCACCACCTAAGCTATAGGGTCCTAGAATATAGGGAAGCAAATAAGACAATGGACAAGGAAGAATTAGAAGAAACATGGTCTTATTAAATTAACAGATTAAAGAATGGGTTATGCTATTGCTGTAACAGATGATAGTGCTTGCATAAGAAAATGTATAAATTTTATATGTTTTACTCCAAGGATATACTGAAATAGTTCATTTAAAAATAACTAAGATGACTATAAATAAAGTCCTATCTATTTTGGCATGAATGGTTGTATGGTATATAAAATTGTGGTTTGGTGCAGTTACATTCTGACAAGGGTTTTTTGCTTACTGAAGAAGTATAAGAAAATAACATAATGAAGTCAAATAGTAGTGATAAAATAAGGCATGAACTTATAAGGTTGAGATAGGCAGACAGAAATCACAATTCAAGACAGAACACATTTTCTTAATAGTTTCCAATATCTGACAAAAGTAAGACATTTTAAGGATCTCGGCTTAGTATGTGTTGATGTTAGGTGTTTTGGAGTCGGATCTGACTCACAGGGACCTGTGCACAACATCGGATCTGACTTATAGAGACCCTGTGGACAATGTCGGCTCTCACTCATAGAGGGCCTGTGCACAATGTGGGATCTGACTCATAGCATACAGACTGAGTAAGCATGGTGAGAGTGCAAAACCCTGGCACACACCTTAACCAGTTCTAATCTATTCAGTATTCTGCTTTCCTCTTTGCTCAACCACCTCTTGACCCAAGTACAGATTATGCATGAGCACAATTAAGTGCTCTGGAATTCCCACTGCAATATAATTAAATAAGCTAAGTGAAAAATGACATTAAATATTATAATGCCCAAATAGCATATTTTAATTCATTTCTAAAATAGAATGATTTTAAAATGTTTCTTTAAAATGTTTGCAGTTATTTTCTTGTGTGACTAGTTTAATAATTGCCATTGTCTTACTAATAAGTAGGAGGTACAACTGTCAGAAAATTCACATTTCTCAGAATTATGGAAAGTACTATATAACTTTTAGAAATAGCCTATATTTATAGAAGACTTATGTATTATAAAACTCAGGTGCTTCTATGGAATGTGTGAGCGTAAAATAAAAATACATCTATACAGATTTTATATATTATATAATTTACATATATGTGCATATATATGTCAAAAGGAGCTTTAATCAATCAGGGGAGGCAAATTACCACAGTTTACCAAGGATATACCACAGGATAGACTGCCAATCTTTTAAAACACTAACTTGATCATCTTAGCTTTCTTTTTTTTTTTTGGGGGGGGGCGCATCACTGCCCTCAGGTGGTGGGAGTAGGAGGCCCAGCCTTTGCTCCATTGAGCTGGAATCGAACCTCCATCCCAGTGGGCCGCAGTCCCGCACACAACCACTACGCCACCAGGGCTCAGCTCTCTTCTTAGCTTTCTATTTGAACTTTTTTTCTAGGTAAAGGTAGTACATTCAGATAGATTTAAGATGCTACCTTCAATTTTAATTAGTTTTATCACTCTGGAAGAATTATTCATAGTCTCTGCCTTCTTCTCTGTCCAGTTTAAATATTCACTTTGAAATATTATTGTGAGAATTAATGAGATAATGGGTGAAAACTATAGGTGCCTCCTGTGAAGTGAAAGTATGTGGCATGCCTCTTCAGTCTGCATTACTCCTTCAATTGACTGGCTGAAAGCATGCCAATGTGGTGGAGAGAACGCTATGGCAATTGGTCAATGTTATCATTTCATGGGGATAAAGGGAGTCACTTCAGAAGCAGGAACATGAAATCTAACACCAAGACCAAAAAAAAAAAAAAAGAGAAGGCATTTTAGACAACAGAACTATACATTTAACATTTCTATCCTGACTTATAACCTCTGAAACGTCCTCATTATCCACAATCATTATTTCAGTTATTTCGGAGTTGTGTGTGGTCATGGTAACAGATTATTCGATGGAGCAGAGCAGTGGAGTGCTGTGGGAGGAAGTCAGTGTCAAAGAGGGTCGAGAAGGTTGGGAAGGTAGAGGCATTTCTGACCTACGCCTCCAGGAGCTCAGCCTTCCACAGAGAGGAGATGGATTCTCTTTTCTTCTGGGGAAGTTGGAGGAGGTCACACATGGCCCTAATGTCATATCTGCTGGGCTCAAAAGTTGCCAGCTATTAGGTATGTAGTTACAATATAAATAAAAACATTCCCAATTTAATATGTTCATGGAAAATATTTTATAGAGTAAGATGAGATGTATAAAGAATACAAAGGTCTATATTTGACTACAATTCTAATTTTTTAAAGTTTTTATTGTTGTTTAGGTGAAAGTTTATAAAGAAAATTAGCTTTCAACCGCTCCATACAATGTTTGGTGACAGTGATTGCCCACAATATAACAGCAGTTCTCCCACTTCCTTTCTTTGTCCCCCACTGTCATGTGTCCTTCTTCCCTGTAGATTCTGGCATGCAAAGCTTTATTCTTGGGCAAATGCTCTCCTTTTCCTCTTCCAAGTGTGATGAGTTGTTCTCGTGAGTTTGTATGTTCCCTGTGGTATTGTTCACCTATGGACCTGTCTATTGTTTTCCTGTAAATCTAACGCTGGACGTGAATTCAGTTCTAGCCGTGAAAAGAGATAAAAGCCAAAGATTCAGTTCCAGCCATGTCTCATTAGCCAAGAAGTCTGTTAAAGACTGAGTTTTTTCTACATGTTTCTCCCACAATATCCAAAACTTCTTATGATTATCTCTTTCAAAGTGTTTGACTGTGGCAGATGGGCACTATCTAGTTCTAGTTTCAGGTTGTGAATGCAGAGGTTGGCACAGTCCATCACAAGTTTAAACTGTTTTCCATGTGTCTTTGATTTTCTGCATTATTCTTCAGAGATGAAGAAAGACCAATGGTTGCACCTTCCAGACTGTTACAAAGTTTTTAAGACTGTAGTTGCTATTCACCAAAGCAGGGCATACAACATTGTCTTTATGGACTATGTTACCTCAATTTACCTTGATGCTCCCTGAGATCATGGTCTTGAACTCGGAGGCCAAGTCACTTCCCTTAAGATATTTGGTTAAAATTCTAATTTTAGAACACTGCTTTGTCTGTATAACTATTATTAACTTTGTACATAAAAGTCAGGATATATATATACATATAGAAATATTTGTACTGTCAAAATATTTTGAGAAGTGAATGACCAGCTAGCTATAGCTCATCTTATCAAGAGAATATTTATTACGTGTGAAACCCTGGTGGCAGAGTGGTTTCTATGATGGTTTGGATAGCACAAAGTCAGCAGTTTAAACCCCCAGCCATATGCTGCATGGGAGAAAGATGAGGTTTTCTACTGACTCTGAAAAAAAGGTATGGTCTCAGAAACTTACAGGAGCAATTCTACCTATCATCTATGGTCAATATGATTCAGAATTAACTGAATGGTAGAGTTTAGTTTGGTGTTGGATTTTCTAATGAACTTTGTATTTCTTAACATGCATATTTGATTTGCTAAAATATGCACATACTTTTATAAAAACTGTTAGATGTACAAACTGGTATACAAATATATTTTTTAATTTCACTACTGATGAAAATATTAAATAATTACTGACTATTTACTATATTCTGGGCATTTCTTTACTCACTCACTGATATCTAGTTGAGTTGATGCTGACTAATAGCAACGAGACCCTAGAGGGCAGGAGAGTAAATATTTATTGGAGTTGATAGGACCTTCTTGCTTCCTTCAGAGCTGCTAGTAGATTTGAACTGCTGACCCTGCAGTTAGCAGCCCCACTCCTAACCAGTACTCCACCAGGGCTCCTTCATTAAGTTCTTGAATTCAGTGGAGAACAGTCTCTACCCTCAAGGATATTACAACTTATGTGGGTTTTTCTTTTGCTCAGAGCAAAAAAAAGTCACACTCAATCAAAAATGCTTCTTCTTTTTGGAAACTAGGAAATAAGACAAAATAAATCAACAATGCACTTCCTTTTGCTACAGCTTTGCCTATCGAGTTGTGTGTTGATCACCTGACCCATTATCATTGAAATTATCCATAATTACTTTGTCATTGAAGCCTGACCCCTTGCTTCCCTATCTGACTATAATCCAGGAATTGCTTAATTCACATTAGAAAGTTCGCCTTTTGAAATTCAGCCTGACTTAACTCCTGGGTATGGATAAATGTTACCAACAGTCATGCAGTCTCAATCTGTTTATTCATAAAAATAAAATCACAAACATTTAGTGACAGCTTAACACATACCTGAGACTGTGAGATGTTCTTAAACAGTTACAAATGATTCTTAGTCCTAGCTGTGGTTGTACTTTGACAAGTAAATTAGGCTTGGTTACTTTAGCCTGCTCTTTCTTTTCTCTATGAAATTGGATATCGATAAGTATTACAATTGTAAGAGAACTGTACTATTCCTCATGCTTACAGTCTTGACCCTTAAGCTTCTTACCAGCTGCTTCCCACCAGAATGTCTATATTGCAAACTGCACCTCCCTGGGGACACAGCCCATCAAAACCAATCAGCCACCGCTTTATGGAGCCTGCTCTTCTCAGTCTTGGAGCCAGTTCCTCACACTACCTTGAGGTTAGTGCCTCTGCATGTTTTCAATAAACCAATGACCCTCACCTTGCAGGTGATGCTATGCATTACAGTATTGAACTCTACACTTCTCTGAGTACCTGCCAAATTCCAACACAGGTCACCAAATGCTAAAATTACTGCTGTGTATGAGGCAATTATTTATACTAAATACACACACGTATATACATATATAAACAAACTACAAAAATAAGGTCATCATTTTCGGGTTCATACTTATGCCCACCATGTCGAGAATCACAACAGCTATTTAAGATCAAGTGACCAGACGTCCCGCTTTTTAACAATTTAACAACACTCCACGGCAATTTAAAATAAATACATTACAATACTATTTTTGCATTCTATGAAAATTTTTGTTGCTCCATATAGACCAAAGTTTTATTAAAGAACATCCCCCACCCCACCCCACCCCAGTTAATGGTATCTCGCTTAAAATGTGGTCACTTTAAGAATAATGGTCATCAGAACCCTCACCCAAACTCATCGTGGTAATTCCTTAGTATTTTTTACTCCACCCATAGCTCTTAAGTATATGCCCTATCTTTTTTTTGTCTGTTCAGACACAATTTCCTCAGGAACTTGTTCCCTCCTAGTTTCCCAAATTTGACTGATCATTGAAATCATGAAACGACAGCTCCCTGGCCTCTTGTTTGCAAGCTAACGCATCAGATTCCCTAAGG
The DNA here is from genome assembly GCA_004026705.1 of Nesogale talazaci. Classification (NCBI taxonomy): domain Eukaryota; kingdom Metazoa; phylum Chordata; class Mammalia; order Afrosoricida; family Tenrecidae; genus Nesogale; species Nesogale talazaci. Next base: position 47,855 of record PVJH01001008.1, on the reverse strand, counting down.
AGAGGATTCCAGGGATCTGGAGTTTCACTAGATTTCTGGTGACCCCAGAGATCAGCCAACTTGAGGGAGCTAGATATTTCCTCCTTACCTGGTTTCCGTAGTATCATGCCCCCTCTGTAAATAGCACAGTTATACTCCACTTCCTTAAGTTAACCGACTCCCTTCTCCTTGCCCTACTTTCAATCTCACCTTAAATAAATAATTTTTGGTTCCTATCATTAACTGATGTAGATTTCTGCAAGATTAGGAAATGTTAATTGCTTCCTAGCCAACAACTTGGTAGCTAAACTTTAAGGTAGAATGAAATTTCCGTGGTCAAATTTTGCATTACAGATTATATACTATGTACACCAACTCTGCCTACTCCTTAAGATCCACTGCTTTGTTATATTGTAGAGGGACATGGATTTTATTTTATTAAAATCTATAGTTGTGCTGAATCGGAATTGACTAGGAAATGGGTTTGATTTGGCTTGGCTTTTCCTCTGACCCTTCCCTTCTACCTGGCCATGCCCACTAGGGAGGCTCACAGCTGTCTGACGGACAATGTTGCCCTCTTGTGGCTTGAAATGTTCAAGTTAATACATGTCACACATCAAATTTATTTCTCATATAGGAGGGCTTTGAAAAATGTATTTGAACATTCACTATCTTTTCATTCCATTTCGAGATATTTTTGAAGCCCTACTTGTATGTCTAAACATATTTAGTTAACTCTTTCTAGAGTATAAGACAACTTAAATATTCAAAATATTATTTTATTTTATTAGTGAGTGAAAATGTAAAATGACAGCCATAATTTTAGTAGACTCAAACAAGCTAATAGCATATCACACAGAGATATATATAAATTAAGAGAAATAGAAGTAGTACTAGAAAATTCTCTATGCTGCAAGAATAAAAGCCAAAGCCCAAACCAAAATCCCCATTGTTTTCCCGATCAATTCTGACCTGCAAAGAACCTCAAAGTCAGAGGAGAACTACCCTGTTGGGTTTCTGAGGCTGTGCCTGTTAAACAGACAGCAGCACCTTCTCCGAGGAGGGAGTCAGCTCCAATGCAGAGCCCAGTGTTAAACGAATTGCTCTTCCCTTCAAAATGATGTAACAGAAGTTAATTATGATAAATGGAAAAGACTGTACTTATTTTCTTTTTCACTTGTCCCACCTTTGATCTAATCTTGAATGTGTCTAATCTGCCTAAGTGTTGTGAGGAGAGTAAGGGGAAAGGGTGAGAAATCTAAAGACCATCACGACTTTTGACATTTCCCCCTTTAAATATGGAGGAAATAAAGACTAGTCCGGGTTCATCAAACCGGAGCATATTGATGAAACCAGGCCAAAACAAAGTCCTGCCCAGACGCCATTATTGTACCAATGCAATTCTGTTCCCTACCATTAGCATTATCATAACACTCCTAATAGAATTACACAATTGCTTTTCAGGATTTTCACCAAACAGGATCATGCTTAATGACCACTATGAAAATGTGAAGTTTAAGACGTGGCTGTAACTTAGGCATTCCTTTTCATATGTTAACCTCTCATGCCCCCTTGTGACTAATGAACCAAAAATCAAACCCAAACTCACTGGCACAGACAATTTCGACTCAAAGTGATCCTATAGGACAAAATAGAATTGTCCCTTTGGGTTTTGGAGGCTATAACTCATTTGGGGAGCAGAGTCTCTTTTTCTTTGTGGTGAGCAGTCCAACAAGGAACTCATTATGACAACAGGTCCGTTGTGACTAATAAACAGAGTTTTACAACTAAAGCAATACTTTTCATGCTGTTTAAACAGATGCTTTTGATGTATGAGTCCCTATTCCTAAAAGAGCTATGGTGGTGCCATGGTTAAGCATGCAGAGGCCAACCAAAAGGTCCACTGTTCAAACCCTCCCCGTTATTCTCCAAAAGAAAAGATCTGGCAATGGGCTCCTGTAACGATTTATAGTCTGGAAGCCCTCTGAGCAGCTAATTCTGTGAATCAACTCAACAGCATACAAAAACAGCAGCATACATTCCTTAGTGAATCATGTATCCAAAAGTATTATTTACTAAGATGGATCTTCAAAAATACTCCCAGAATATTTCCATTGCAAGAATTAGAAGGAGAAATCTACTTTACTCCAGAAACAGATCCATGCTGGAATCTAGGAAGATAAAATGGTCCTTGGCTTGAGCACTGAAAGCTACTGCAAAACCTGTACATATCGCAAAAGAAGGAAACCTAGCAAAAATTCTTGAACACCAATGTTGTTGGAGATCATCAAATCATCTCTCACTGATGGATACCATAAATAGGTGACAATTGCTTTTCAAATATTTATTGAATCAATTCTTAAACTTCTTCTGATATTTGAACTTATCCCAGGAGTTTCAGAAACTACCTTTCTCAGAACTTGTACTCAAAGAATGTTTATTGATACTGTGGAAGGTGAGTCGGGAGCATACAGGAAAGCATTAAATGAGTTTATCAAACCACCCTGATTTATTACATTATATTCCTAACTAATCCCCAGGGCCAAAACAGGGTCTCATTACTGTTAGAAGTTTGGAGTTACTATTTCACTGAGATGATTGTCTAATAGCACTTAGCAAACAATGCCCTGAGGCACTTAGTAGGAGTTTAGAAAATAATTAAGAGTTGGGGAAAGAAATGAGAACATTTTCTATTCTTAAAAATGCTTAAAAATTCAGTACTTTATGGCTGATATTTTAGTACACACATATAATTTCACAAAGTAAAATAAAATGTTTAGATAGCTATAACAATAGGAAAACATTTTTAAATACACAAATTAATCACTAATAAATTATCAATGGTTACTTAATGGTGGGCCAACAAACTGCACACGCTCCTGAGAAACAAGCAGTATTTCAGCTACTGTTTGTTAGACTATTTCTGCTTAATAAATATATAAGTATATATCCTTAGAATATTTCTACAGACTTATTCCTTAAGGTAACATATAAATGTAAATGTAACAATATACTTCTTATACAACTTATATTTCCTTGAGCTAAAACTGTTAAGTATAGATTTATTTTTGTTCTCATAAATAATGGTAATATATGGAAATATTTAACTGACAATAAAATCTTTAGAAAAGCATCTAAGGAACAAAAATCTAAAATACTACAACATAGATCAGGTTAATAATATTGAGCCTATGAATCCATAAATAATATATATACATACTATTAAGATTATAAGACCTACTACAAAATAAATTTAAGACTATAAGCAAAAATACAAATAATTGTAATAGTTTCCATCAGAGATGCAGTATCAAAATAACCTGCCATTCCTTGCCCTGCCATCTATAAACTACATCACATATTAAGTAATTAAACTAAAATGATTAGAGGAATCCAGAGAAAGGTAACTGATGTGATGAATCATCTGGCAGAAAGAAAAGCATCTGTGAGCATTTCCCAAGTTCTGCAAAATCAAGAAAAACTTAAATTGTGTTCCTTTTTTGTTCCCAAACAAGTCATGTTGCACTGTCTTCCTTATCAACATTCCTGTAACTGATGCATTTATTTAACTGGTTTATTGAACAACCAAGTAATTTAAAAACACACAAAGGAATAAGCACACGAAGGACACTGTAGAATCAACACTTTCCAAACCAATACAGCTTAGAAACAAATTATACCCTAATTCTCAGGGCACAATAGATTCAAAAATCAATAGCAAAGTAGAGAAGAGATTGAAAAGAGCAGTTAACAGTATAGCAAATTATTTAATGTAATAACATAATTTTCCCCATGTTTTCTTAAGTTTTTTCCACCATGAATCCTTACCATAGATATATTCATATTGAACAATCATTTCTGCTCATATTAAATATAACTGGGAAAATATGGCTTAAAAGAGTTAGTCTTCAACATTACACATATGGTTATTATTCTCAAAGCGTTGATTACTCACCTTTCTTTTCCCTTAACCTCTTTGATTTCATTTTCTGAGCTCTCTTCAGCATTTGCTGAGCAGTAGAAATATCTTGAAAGCCCCTATTAAAATATTAAATTAAATGATGAAAAAACAAATACAGCAATATATACCTATTAAAGAAAAATCTGACTTAATCAGATGATTGATATCTTAAAAACTGATAGAGGTATTCTTGAAATCTTAAAAATGACAGTGTAAAATATGTCACATACCATTCTTCGGAAATTTTTTTTTCTTTTTCAGATTTTAGCAAACTTTTTCTACCAGCCTTTAATTCAGGTGTCCAAGATAAAGTCCTGCTTTCTGATCTGGTAATAGATAAAAATGCAACTTTCATTGATTCCGCATTAAGTATGCTAGCACTATTCAAAACGACAAGCTGTTTATCCGGCCTCAAACATGGAAATAAAATCCGCTCAAGTTACAGAAAACTCTTTATCTTGAAAAGTAATAAAAGTCCTCCATTAATTTTAAATGTTTACATTTCAATTACTTAAAGCATATTTCAATCCTTTTATCAAAAGGAATGCAGCACAGATTTTTATTTTTATTTTACTTCTTATCTTTTTCTAAAGAAGTAAGCAAAGATCTACTTTTTCCCTTGACACTTAATTACATTGTTTCAATGACATTTAGGATTATTTTCAGCTGCTGTCCTACTCCTACCTGCCACATTTCACACACACTAAAAACTCCATAAAATCATTCTTATACTTTTCAACATCAAATATTTTCCCTCTTCTAAAACAAGTCAATTTTCACATTTTTCACATTTTATTTTGCATAGGGAATTCACTTTTTTCATCATTGATGAGGAGATCTTCTACAAGAATAATTGAACTTACCTGTCACTAAACTGAGTGTGTTCTGGTGAGAACATGTTTTCTTTCTCATGGCATAACCATGCTTGAGCCGGATGACTTGGTAAATTAAGTGATGTGTCATCATATTTATATGCTCCAGAGTACTATCATAAAGAAAATGTAGGTAAAATATAAAATTCTAGCATTTACCTTATATTACATTTACATGAATATTACCAAGGAGTCTCATAAAATAATACTTATTATAAAATTTTAAACTGTATCAAAGTTAAATTTAGGAAATATACGCAGTCTCCTTTGATGTAGTGACAAGAGTTATGTGCCCTGGTATAATCTGCATATACAAAATGATTTATTGAAAAGATCTAAAAAAAATCTTAGAAAACAAAAACTTCAAAGATTATCAAATAAATAACAGATATTGCAGTTCATTGACCTCTGACTGAGAATCTTCAGCTGTTGCCCTTTTAATGCATCCTTTTTGTATTCTTAAAGTGCTGTCAACTAGTGATTTTAGTTTCTTGCCAAATATGCAGCTGAAGCACATCATTTTTTTTTTTTTTGCTACTGTGAAATAAAGTGTTGAAAGAAATCCAAAATAAAGAAAAAAATAGAAGCAAAGGAAAGAAAAGCGACATGAAAAATCGCATCTGGGGATGAGGAAGAAGTCAGGGGCTTTTAAAAATAATTGTGTTTTTCAAGTCAATAAATTGTATTATTAATCACTGCAGCATAGCAGAACCTTAAGAAACGAGCAAAGATCGAGCACTCTGAAGTTTCTGTGACATGTTACCTTTGGCCAATGCAGCTGGTTCGGGAGAAGTTGTGTTTGTGAAGGGAAGCGGGAGGAATCTAATGCTAGCCACTCTTTCTCTAAGGCAGCCTGCACAAAGAATAACATTAAGTTACATACAGTTTAGTGTTTATGAGTTTTACAAAGTATCTTTCAGATTGTCTTACAGTTTAATAATAGGAAGGAATAAATCATAATTTATATTGACAAAAAAGATTATTAGCTGCACTTCCACCATATGATCCATTTCTTTAGTGCAAACATGATAAAAAAACAAATAAAACAGGGACCACTTTCTGTCCTCATAGCCTAGAAAAAGGGTTGAGTTCTATAAAAGGCGCTGAGAGCAGGTCGCATGTTGAACTTATCCCGTGTGTTTAACTGTTTCATAACTATGCCTCTGAGGCAACTTTAGACATAGCAGAGAAAAAAACATTTTTCCAATGCAAATTATATCAAACTTCATTATGAAAGCATATTATTTAAACATATGAGTGTCAATTTTTCTATAAACAGTCTATCAGGTAGATTTTGATTTTTTTTCAAATAAAAATTATTTTGTGATAATAAATATAGCAATATATGAAACAATTCTTATTGTCATTATTTGTATTTTATTCAATTTTTAAGTGACAAAATTATATATCAAAATTTTACTTTGGAAATTATCTTCCTTAAAATAACTTTTCTTAAAATATTTTTCCTCCCATTTAGCAATTTTCAAAAATTCTTTTTTTCTACAATGGAACTATACATGTTATACTAAAATTGGATAATACTAGTTAGGATATAATCTAAATTTTGTTTGCATGAATTATCTAATATGGCTGAGAGTAAATTTTTCTGGTTCTGTAATATTTTTTATCTTTATGTTAAAAGATAATCATAGTATCAATTTGTTTTTCAAAGAAAATTCTAAAATTAATAAACATATTTATGTTTGGCTTAAAACTAGAATAGTTACATTGTGAGGTAATACTATTTTCCATTTCAGTATTCCTTATTTTGCGACAACTTTTTGAAACATTTTATAGGAAGGCAAGGTTAATCAATCCTGACTATACACTACATTGGTATATAGTATTATAGTAATAAATCTATTTATTCTTAGTACAGCTTTCACATGAATATGTGAAAAAACTTTTCCTTATAGCAGTCTTTCAACATTTAACAAACTCTTATTACTTGACTACTTATGTGAATAAAATATTTGTATTCAGTGGATAAAAACATTATCAAATTCCTTCTAGTAGAGATTATTAAATATATGTCAGAGTAAGAATTAGAGGGGGGAAACTCATTTATGTATAAAAATATCCAAAGAGTTTTTTAATTGAATGAAACATATAATAAATTGAAAAAATAAGGTTCCAAATGAGTAGTTATATTTATTTATAATGGATATATTAGGAGTTTTAACATCAAAGAACCAGTATGTAGTTTAAGAATTGTTATTTGATGCAAAACTGTGAATAAGATCCAGAGCTCAGAGTTTTCATTCTTTCTTTTATCTAATAAAAGAAAGGACATTCCAGATGTACCAAGGGAAGATCAAGGCAAGAATAAATCTATTTTTGTGTGCTATCATCAAATCAATATATATAGTCAGGAGAAAAGCACTACCATGAGGAGATGTGAAGGGGTTAGGACTGCAAAAGTTAATGCGCCACCTGAGAAGTGGTTGTAGAAAAGAATCAGGGTTGCCGGGTTAGGGGCCTGCTTTTTATACTGGATCTGGATAAACAAAGAATTTTATTTCCCCCCTAAACACCTGCAACACTACCTTCTCTTAATGTTATCTGAGATCATACTTGCTTTCTCTCTCTGTAGCAGGACAATATTGTACAATGCAAGTGACCTGTATCCAGATTACATCGATTTTGATAGGGATCTTTTTCTTGGAAAGGTGATATTATGTCTTGGACAAATTCCATACCTTTACAGCTATATATAAAAATGCATAGAACTTTCATAATACTTTATTGAAACTGAAAACTTTGAATTAGTTTTGAGAGTTATGTCCAAAGTTTTCTAAGTTTCCAGAATAAGTTTTGAAGCAATATCTCTGAAATTTCTAGAAGCATACAAGAGAAGTTTAGGGTAAAATGCTAACGATGCTTTTAGCAATAATCACATAGATATAATAATCACAGATATAATACCAATACTACTGAATTATGTGAGTTCAAACATATAATAATATCAAATATATTTGGCATTAGATTATTATCAAAAAAGAGTAAAAATGTCAAGAGGAATTGGCCAAGAGTTTTAAATATCCCACTGTTAAAAGAATGTTAATATATCATGCTTACCACTGATCATTATAAAAAGTTCAGTTATTGCTCAAGAAAAACTTGTGTTCATAATTTCTCTAACCACTCCAGATATGGAAGACTTCTGCCTATTGTAAGAATATTATTAACTTACCTATATATTAAAACTGAACTTGAACTTGGCAGGTATGTAACTGTGTTCTCATTTGATCAGACACACATGTATTTGGGTTTTGATCAGGAAAGCAATTGTTCTATTATAATCCAACTTTGACTAGAAATTAGAATTATCAAAAAGAGGAGCTAAATAGCATGCATATGTTTTGTGTATATGTAAAATTTTTCATGTTATCTAATATTATCCTTTCATCGACACATAAAGACACTACGACTAGACTTGCCTTAAGCTGTAAGTCAGTAGCTTGTAGGTTTCTGACAGTGACCCCAGAGCTGAAAGTTGCCTACCTTGAAACAAATCCTATGTATTAATAATTTTTATTATCATTTCTTATGGTAGGTGCTTAAATAGGAAAACAATTCTCACAAGTATCTCACATCTATACATCTTGTGACAACTCTAATGCCAGGCTAGTTCTCTGTTTATAAAATTGTATTTGTAAATTAGATATTTACATATTTCACAGCTTCAATATTTTCAGTCACCTCATATGCATGTGAAAGTTGGATAATGAATAAGGAAAACTGGAGAAGATTTTCTTTATGGATTGGAATTCTGATTGTGGCATAGAATATTGAAAGTACAATGGACTGCTAGAAGCACAAATACATCTGTCATTAAAGGAGGAGGATGAAAATGCTCTTTAGGTCAGATAGTAAGACATATCTCCCATACTTGGGACATGTTATTAGGAGAGCTCAGTCCCTGCCAAAGGACATCAACATCAAAGATTTGGATTGACACAGTGACTGCAATAACACACCAACTCCCCTGGTCTCAGCACCTCTCAGCTTTACATGGAAAAAAAAAGATGGTGGCTATTCTTTGAGAAAATTTCTCTACACGCCTTGAAACAAAATTACAGACTCATTGGGACCTTTGTTTCAATCAAGTTTTTCTAAAAGACTCAACCTGTTTGGGGGATTTCCAGTTATATTGAATCTGATGGATTTGGGGGCTGTTGCCAATAGCATCATAGTTTTGCTTGGCATGCAGAAATATACAGATAACAGATAACTCCCTTTTGGGGCTGTATAGAGTGGAAGCAAAACGCTGCTTCTAATAGAATGCTTCCAGATATGAATTCCCATGGAAAGGGCCCAATCCCTGATGAAAACGGCGGGAACCAGGTCACTAGTGGGGCCTGGTTTTGTACTTGTGATTCACAGGTTATTATTTCTTGTCAGAATTATGACATTAAAAACTATACAATTTTATCTAGTAATGGAAGAAGTCACAGCACACAATCGCTACGTCTACCTGCTCCAAATATAGTCATCTTAAAACCTTGCTGACATTTTTAAGGATTATTATTCAACAAGCTTACACCAAACAACTGTGGTTCTACATTGATATTCAGTAAGGGAGTCTATTTTCAGGCTTATCATTCATATTGTCCTTAAATGGCATGGAGTTGTTTATGACTGATAACATATATATATATATATACACACACATACATACATACATACACATAAATCAACAATACTCAGTACTGTAACTCCTCATAATCAATCACTGCCTTCTCGGAGTCCATAGTTGCAGTTTCTATGCCAAGTCATCTCCTGGAATCCATTCATCGTCCTCTTTTTCTACTCTATCACACATGATGTCCTTTTTCCAGGTCTGTATCTTCCTTGAAAACATATCCAAAGTGTATGAGATAAAATCTTGCTATTCTCCTTTTAAGGCTCATTTTGGCTATTCCTCTTCCAAGATACATTTGTTAGTTTTTCTGGCAATCCATGTTCTGCCAGCACCATAATTCAAATACATCAATTAGCTTTTCTTTCTCTTTTATTTTCTATCTTTTACATGAAGTGACTGAAAATACTATATCTTGAGTCAGAAGCACATTACAGCACTTTTTACTCAAAGAAAAAAATCCAACAATGAGATAATAGCCTGAATTTACACCCCCCATTTGCCCAGAAATGTTGGTAAGGAATTTGGTCGCTGTAAGAGTTAGGGTTTTTTGTGCCAACATAGCACCTGTAGGAAGACATGGATGTCCATCAGGTCACAGCTGGATGACTTCCTTTATCTTGGATGACACAACCAAGATAAATGGCTCTCTGGGGGCCAGCCCCTCTCTGTACTTTCACAGTCCTGTGGGTAAGCTGCTCTGAGACCAGAGAGCCCTGTGATGCTTCTGCCCCTAATAGATCCACAAGGCTATGCACCCACAGGCCTGAGATCTTCCTACATTCTGCACCATTGCATGTGGTAGATTGAGTCTAAAGATGGTCTATGGACTATTATCAGACTTATGGACTATTATCAGACTTACAGGCTTGATCTGAACTTGGTTATTTGTTTGATATTTAATTACTTCTTGATATATACTTCTCTCTTACACATATATGAGTGCCACTGGATTTATTTCTCCAGTCATGTGACCTCACACATTATGGTACCTTGGGGGTGGGGTGCTAGAAAAACAAATCATGATGATGGAAAGTGGAGACTTGTTTGAACTCTGTCTCATCACAGTTTTTCTTCTTTGGTTAGCTGGAGGTCAGATAGGGCCATGTAATTTACTGGGTTGTTTTCTGAAAAGAATACGGGAAGTTAAAGTTTTGATGCTTTTCTTTGGTTATTTCTGTTTGAAATGGTAAAAATTAATATGATAAATGTAAATCTTGAGCTCAGAAGATGAAACCACCTCTTCAATATCCCTGAGGCCATACTTCTTAGCCAAATTGGCTTACAAAAGACTTGATGTAGTCAGAGGCCTAAGCCACATTGCATCTGAATGGAATAGTTTGGCTATGGAAGTAATGAATTTGACTGTCTTAAGAACTGAGTTTAGGATCTGAATGTACTAAGTTTATACTGATTTCTTCAGCCTATTATTATTGATATATAATGTAGAATAAATGATAATTGGTAAATATGAATAGAGAATTTCTAAGTCCACTATCTTGAGCCATTAAGTTGTTTCTGTTAAATCAGTATAGGTGTTGCCTGCAAAGAATGTTCAGAGTTAACAGTTAGAGAGAACCTCCTAGCAAACAGGAAAGCTCTCCAGGTGATGAACTGGAAATGAGAGTGGGAAAAAAGCGCTAGAGAGCATGGTTGAGTCTGGTCATAGGAACCCAGGACCTAGTTCTACAGGGCCTAGAGGAGAAGGTGAGAGTAAGTTGGCTGATCCGAATGTAAAGAGTTGTGCAGAACCTGAACTGATGGCATGACCTAGCCCAAGGGGCCTAGGGTTGTTGAGAATTTGTGCCAGGGCTCATGGTCAAGAGGCAAGGAGGTCAAAGGCCACCCTGGTGAGGCTAAGTGAGATAACCAGATCAAGCTGACCAGAACCCAACCAGGTGAAGATAAAATTTTTAAGTCTGTAACTTGGTGCATATTGATCCCGACTTCATGGGTGGCCTATCCTGATTTGACTTTGCTGATGGATACAGAATCACAAGATTCCAACTGGAATGAAGATTCTTTACATCAAAAAACATTCTCGTCTCCTCAGAGCACCGGGTTGATATAACTAAGCAGTATAGACATTGGATATTCACAGTTGGAGGGAAAAAGATATGAAGTGGCTCTTTTTCATGGGTGGCAGAATATTTTAATAGGATTATGGTATGGGTGTTCACATAATTGTAATTATTAGGCACAGAACATTTTGGTTTTTATCACTTATATTATGTTTTGTACACTTACAGAATACTTTTGCTTTCTTCACGGATAGCATGTGTGTCAAACTAGCAGCCCATGGGCCGCATGCAACCCCTGAAGTAATTTTTTGTGGCCCAAGATGCTCTGAAATAAAATGAAAACAGAAAAAAATGCTATGAAGAAAATATGAAGAAACTCCTGAGCACTATTTTCTGCATAACATTTTTCTATTTTCATTTTACTTCAGAGCATTGTAGGCCACAAAAAAAAATTACCTTGGGGGCCGCATGTGGCCCCAGGCTGAAAAATTGAGAGCTCCGACTTATGGAGATGAGAGTGGCACATTTAAAGTTGTAGGCATTTTAGTTTTATCTTGTTGGTCACAAATATAACTTTACTGTTACTCTTAAAATTATAAATTATATATTTATATAATTTAAAATATTATATATTTTAAAATTTAAAAATTATATATTTTAAAATTTAAAAATTATATATGGTTAGAGAATTGTGAACAAGTGCCAAGTTGTTAAGGGATGGACTGTAATAGTTTTTGTGCCAACTTGGCACCTGTAAGACCATATTGGTGGTGTTTACCCTGTCAATCAGGTTGACGCTTGATGGCTTCCTTTGGCTCTCTGGAAGCCCCCATCTCTCTCTGATTTATTTTGCTGCTAGATAACAACTCTGAGACCTGAGAAGCCTGTGATGTGTCCACTGCTACTGGATCCACAAGACGTTGCACCCACAGACCTTCGATCATTCTGCATCATTGCATGTGGTTGTGCGAGCTTAAGATGGACTTATGGACTGACTAATATTGAGCTGTGGGCTTGATCTGGACTGGTCTGGGATGTTTGCTTGATACATAATCACTTCGTGATATAAAGCTCTCTCTCACACATCTCTGAGTGCCACTGTCTCTCTAATCAACTCAGCCTAAGATTCACTGAATGTGGCTAACCACAAAAAGGAATCATCCCTTCATGGATACTTCCGATGCATTACTCAGGATAAAAGGGGTGAAGTGTTAAATAGATGTGTTTGATCAGGATCCTGTCTTAATAACTGGTGGCCATGATATACCAGTTTATTTATATTTCTTTCCTCTAATGTGTTTAATAAACCCTTAGTGGTCTTATTTTGTGGGACTAGAAGAATAAAAGCAGCCCATTATTTAGTAGGGGAACATATTCAATCTTCCCTGAATGCAGGGAAGGAAACTCTGGTAAAACTGCCTGAATCCTCCCTTCACTGGGAAAATGTACCATTCTCCGATGGCTACACACACTTTAAATTATCTGACTTTGGGGATAACTTTACTCACTCTGTTGCTCTGACAATAATTTGATCACCATTCCTCTTAACCTTATTCAAATGTAGTTTAGAAAGAAGAGGATGGCCACACATCCTATGCCTTACTTAAGACCCACTTCTGGGTTATCTTCCTGATTCTCAGTTATTCCAAATGCTCTTCAGAAAGTATACGGGGCTTTAGAGATCATCAGGTGTTTAAGGAATATCACCTTGGCCCTGGACAACATCCCAGGAAGCTTCAACTCAATAACGAGGATTGTTTTAGATCACAGAATAGCTTCAGACATCTTTGCAGGCCATTGGAGTTATACACTCATGGAAGATTTTCCCATATAGAAATAAGGGGTATATATTGTAGAAGATAATTTTCCAAGAATCTCTCACATATCTGCATGACTTATGAGAGGGTTTGTCTTGAACTTTATTTTCTAGGATACTCATATGGTTAACTGACTATGATGATAGACAGTTTTGGTGTTTTCCATTGGGAAAATTTTATTATCCAGCATAACAAAAATACTTATTCCCTCTAGCTCAGAAGACAAGAAGGTTTACTAACAGCTCTTTGTAAGTTATGGGGTTTACTAGACTTGGGACTCCTTGGATGTCACACACACCATGTGTACACTGAATACCCTGGGCCACTCCTGTGGGGCTTGCTGGGCAGTAGAAGCCAATGTGAACACAGAGCATCTGTGGTGATAAGTAAGCATTCATCTGTCTCAACTCAAGTGTCCGTTTTTCACCAGGGCCCACAAGAATGAGGGAGCCTAACTTACTGGCTTACATGCATGGCAAAAATCTCAGATCTTTCATGCTATTTGATACATAATCATTAATTCTTATATAACCTAAATTATACTTTTAGACAATTTTGTCTTTTGGTACCTTCTTGGTTAAATGTTTGTTAAATTTAAAACAATTTGAAAGGCAACCAATTAAATCGAAGGAGAAACTCCATGTTGATTTATCCAGGACTTAGACGGGAGTTGGGGAGAATGAGTAAAAGTGCTTATTACCACATTAGAAAAATAAACAAGTAATACCACTGCAGGTTAAGAGAACGTTGACATAGCTAGATGATTTTATATTTGCTTCTCTTATAGCAATTAAAATTTAATTATCATTATCTGAATATGTTTATCTCAACTTCTAAACTAGAGGTCATATTATACTTGTCTATATACCTATGCTAATACTAAGCACAGTGTCTGCAACATCCTAAGAACTGAGTAATTTTTGTCTGTAAATTATAACACACCTAAAACTCCAGAACAGAAGTATGAACTTAATGCAAAAGCAAACTAGAAACTACAGTGATCACCTGTGACGCAGTGAATTACTAGATCTGATTCTTTTAACCAAAATCTTTGTAACTTCCATCATGCAGATTTCATGTATTACCTCTTTTCCTGAGGGAGCTGGATAAGAGAGGGTGGAGGAAGATGCTGATAGGGTTATATGATTCCATTGTGGGTGACTGACTGTTCACAGAATTATGCTTGTAAAAATTTGGAATGATGACATGGGGCTGGATCAAGTTTGTCGTACTGCTGCACATAATGAGCCACCTCAGAAGTCTGGGTGGGAGAGGAGAATATTTCACTGCCTTCAGGAGAGATAGGTCAGAACTAGAAAGCATCCACTGGACCCTGATATCCCTGCCTACTGAACGTCCTTAACCCAGGAAATAGTGCTGGGACACCAGGGATGGTGAGAGCAAGGAGAGAAGTGAAATAATGGTAGCAAATGCATAATACAAGAGCATGAGACAGAGGACAGACTTCCTGGTCCTTAGAGTGAGAACGTTGATTGCCTTTGAACAGAAGGAGACTTTCAAAGGTTACCACCAGACACTTAACTGAAGAAGCCAGATCTATAGTCCCTCAGAACCACTCTAGTGCCTGAAGGCTCAGGCTTTTATGGTAGACTGGAGTGGCCTTTGGACATCGGCAGTCAGTGCTAATGGAGTTTTGGAACACTTGCCTGAGCAAAGCAGAAACCAACAGGTCATGTGGGTAAGAGAATGAACAACAGAGAAACAGTTGCTTGAGGACATGACCAAAAGAACTATTCCTTGAGTTTTCTTATCTTGAATTGTACCTGTTCCCTGCTCCCACAGGACTTTTATATATGGGATAGTTAGGGCAGTGTGGGGGAGAACTTTGAAATACAGGGTCACTATGGTCATTTGATTATGCCACTTGAAGTTGTAAAATAATCCTAAGAGTAAGTAGTATCATACTTTATTTTATGGAAATGGTGAAACAGAGTAACAATAGCATCCTGAGAGGTACTTAGCTGTAGTTTCTAGCTCTCTTTCAAGCTAACCTCCACATTGTAAACAAATTCTTTCACTTAACATAAATGATAGTTAATTTTCTTGATTAAAGCGCAATAATAAATTTCTACCAGAGATGTGATGGAGTGGAGTGCACTTTAGACCACTTCTGGCTTCCCCATGGTCACAAAGCAGGGAATTTCCCCTAGAGTGTATATCTTGAGACAATCTTTTAAGAAACAAGTAAGCTCAAATTATTTCACAAAACAATGACTGACACAATAAAACATATGAGACCAACATAAACTCATATAAAACTCAGTATATAAAACCTCAAAAGAAAAGACTATTTCAAAAATTATAGGTCCAATATTTTCTTGAGTAAAGAAGCAAAATTCCTGAGTAAATAGCTTTTAAAAAATAAGCTCATAAACAAACAATTGTCATAGCAATTGAAAAAAGAAAGAATACTGCTTTTATTGTTCATAACTTGATTAAAAATATCCATGAGACTTGGAATGATCAAAGTACTTTTAACAATGTATATGACGACTGGTTCAATATACAAAAATACATTTAATCTTCGAACAACATGGGTTTCAATGGCAGAAATCCATTTATACACATAAAAACTAAAACTTTTACACATAAAAAATTAAAACACCATGTGCTGTTAATTAGCCAATTACCTCGATGTGAGCACTTCATCTCTCCAATAAATTGTGCATCGCCATAAAAAAGTGATCCTTTATAGTTCTTGCCTATTTTTCATCATGCTTAGTGCAATATTGTAAATCTTAAATAATACTATCAGACTCATCTGAAGTGTCACTAGTAATGCTGGGAAAGTTGAATGGCTACAGAGGGAGTTGACTGCTAGTTGAAGGAAAGGGAATTCAAAGTGAAGACCACTATAGTAAGAGCACAATACACTTATGAAACCTCCACTGCAGATATGCTAGCAGACACAAAGACTTTGCACTTTGGGGAAAAACCTTTCTATCTCGTATAGAAAATGTTACTTTTATGTGTGTGCAGTGTATGATATATACCATGCATAATAACTGTGAACTGACTGTTGATGTTGTCAGAATGACTTTATGTCAACAGCAGGCTATAAATAGTCATGTTGTGATAGTCCAAAGTTATATGCAGAATTCAATTGTGTGGTGGGAAGTACTATCAGTACATCTAACACTCATGTCTCTCAAGGGTCACTGTACTTATATTTACTGATTTAGCATTCTGCCAGAAAGTACTAAATACATAAGAATATATCTAATCAAAAATACAAAATAAAAATAAAAAAAACAACTACCTAGCATTATAGATAGGACATATAAATTACTTCAATAAATGGTATGATAATCTATCTTCATCAATTGAAAATGAAATATTCAGCATATCCCCTTAGAAGCTGTTTCTTTTTTCTTTTTGAAAGCATCCCCTAAGACAAGTATATGTATTCCTCCTAGCTCCAAAATATGCCCCCAAAGTACATGAGACCAAGACGTGACACGCTCACTTCTAAGAATCATTCTGACTACTTCCAATACACATGGCTTCAGTCCTTGGTAGTTTGCGACCCATTTCATATTCTTCATTTGGAGAAAACAAGTGTAGACACAGTCAAATGGGGCTCAGGTTGTTCAAGCACATGGAAGCTACAGGGGAGAAGTTGTGAGTAAATTTGTATAAAAGTTGGCTATCTTGTGAAATACCTGAATCCTAATTTAGAAAAATTGTATTCAGTTTGGTAGGCAACAACTAATTACTTAAATGTTAAGGAAAGCAATGATAAAATCAGATGTACTGTTAGTTCATAAACACTGATATATAATGTGCATAAATCATTGAGTTAATGAAAATATATACAAGGAAATTAGTTAGGAGTTTTCTGTATTGAAAAGGACAATGGCCATTGAGGTCAAAGTTAGATTAGGGGCTTTAAAAATAGAGATACATTTGAAATTTGCAATAGGAACAAGATATATTATTGCTTGCCTGTATTTATACAGTTAGGAGAGGGAAAACAATATGAGGGAAGTCAAAAGAGTAAGAATATGGCTACAAATCGTTAAAAAATTAAAACTGTAAAGCTATTGTTACTCAAAAGACTCTCCATCTAGGACTATACAATTATGGAGTGTTTCCATAACTCTACACTTCCCAAATAACCCTGTGCTCTCTGAATGACACCATGTCAGTTTTGACATCCTCAAGGGAGAAAAATGCCATCTTGCTTGATAGAGGAGGAGGTTGGCAAGAAATCAGAAGACCCCAAACGAGGTAGATTGACACAGTGGCTGCAACAATAGTCGAGAGCATAACAAATGCATTAATAATGGTGCGGATGGCACAAAACCAGTCGATGTTTCTTTTTGCTCTACATAGAGTAGCTATGAATCAGTATAAACTTGAAGGCAACTAACAACAGCTTTCTGAGCTGATCCATTGGCCTTGAATATATTTATTTATCAATTATTATTAATCATTTTATTGGGGACTCTTATAGCTCTTAAAACAAGCCATAAATCAATTGTATCAAACACATTTGTACATAAGTTGTCATCATTTTCAAATTTTCCACTTGAGTCCTTCGTATCAGCTCCTCTCCCAACCCCATGAATCCTTGATCAGTTATAAACTATTATTTTCCTATCTTACACTATCCGCTAGCTCTCTTCACCTAAATTTCTGTTGTTCATCTTACTCAAGGGAGGGTGGAAGGGTTTTATTCAATCAGTCCCCACTTTCTCCTCCATCTCCCCACCTTCCCCCTACCCTCATGTTATTGTTTCTGAGGAGTTTATCTGTACTGGATTCCATGTGTCAAGAATGCTTATCTGTACCGATGTGCATGTTCCAGTCTAGCTGGATTTGTAAGGTTGAACTGGGGTCATGATGTGGGGGTTGGGGTGGGGGTGGAGGAAGCATTAAAGAACTAGAGGACTGTTGTGCTTTGACTGTGCTATACTGCACTCGGGTTGGCTTGTCCCTTCCTTGTGACTCTTCTGTGAAGATTATCCAATTATCTACAGAGGCACTTGGGTATCCATCCTGACCCCTCTTGTTCTCATTGATATGATTATTTTGAGTCTTGTGATGTCTGATATCTGATCCTGTTGACATCTTGTGATCACCCAGGCTGGTGTGCTTCTTCCGTGTGAGCTTTGCTTCCCTGCAAGATGTTGGTCTTGAATTTAAATGATCCAAACATCTCAGAAGCCACTATTATGAAAACATCTCTTCAGAAGTCATTATTTTGAGGGCCTTGCTCTTTATATTCTAGTGGTAACTTCAAGTATCTCCCTCAACTGTTATTCCTATGTTAATTTCTTCTTTCTTCAAAGACTGAAAGATGTGTTCCTTGTGCTAGCTGATCTTTGCACAACCCTTTTGACATGAAGCTGAAAGCTTCTGAAGGAAAAGATGTTTTTTTACATCGAAAATACCAAACTGTGAGATCTCAGCTTCCATAATTATTGCCTTGTTGCTAATTTTATGACCTTCCATCCGTTTCTGGACTTGAGCTAGAGTTTCTTCTTTAGTCAAGGATTATGGTTGGCTTAATTTTGGCTCTCTTGAAGATTTCCCAACTTTCCTGAGAACACCTGATTCATCCAATAACTGTTGTTTTATGTGGGCCAGGCACATTCCTGTAAACTTGTTACAAAGCTTCAGAGAGGTAGGAAGATATTCAATTGAGTTAGTTAAAAATGTCTACACATAACCTCCTATTGGGAGGATGGACATTGGAGGAGTGGGGGAGGGGGCGGGGAGAGAGACATCAGGCAGTGTAAGATAAGACAAAACAATAATAATTTATAAAATATTGAGGGTTTGTGGGAGGGGGAGCAAGGATGGAGGGCAAGGGAAGAGGCTGATGTTGGAGAATGTGGAAGGGCAGATGTTTGGAGGATGAAGACAGCAGCAGGCATGTGAAGGTGCTTGGCACAGTATCTGTAGTTATGTATTGTGAAAAGCAGTGTACAAGCCCCAAATAAAATGATTAAAAGATGTCAGCTCGATCTCAAATAATTTTTCCATAATGCAAAATGTATCCTTTTTTTCTTAAGATATCTTAATGAGGCTAAGATGTTTACAGCTGAGGGAACGTGTCTGAACCATCCACATTTCTTTAATAAAAGAACTTTGGATGTGTGAACTGGAATTCTAGTAGCAAGACTTGGATTTATTTTCAAAGAAACTGAGGAAATCATATTTAGATTAACTTATTTCTTTTAAAATCAGGTAAAATAAATGGAATTTTTTAAGACAACCACAACACCACCAACAAAAAACTTACAAATTAGGAAGATAAACCAGAAAGTTTTTCATGCCACATATAAGTGTATTTTTAAAGCATTTAAGTTCATTTCCAGTCAGATGGTTTTTCATTTTGACTGTTATTTCTAATGGAAATAAACATATGAGTGACCTAAGAGTAAATAATTTCTTGTAAAAATAAATTAAGAGGAGAGGGTGTGAAACATTTATTAATTATACAGTTCTATTATTAACTACACATTTCACTATCTTACCATGATTTAGAAACATGCTAATTAGCAGTAGGATTATAAAAGTATTTTCTAATCAGAATAGAATAATAACTTCTTTTCAAATAAAGTTGTGACTATATTAATAGAGTAATTCAGACTTGAGAAATAATGTTCTCTCATTACAATAGTTTCATCTTTATAGTACCATTAATGCAATTTTTACCTTTTAACAGAAATCAAAAGTAATAACCACCATTCATAATTCATTATTGCAATAGAATTTTGAGATTCTTGGTCAACTATGCTTTCAAACAAATAAAATACGTGAAACAGATTTTAAATCACTGATTGAATTTCAAACATCATTATAGTATTTTATTTTATTGTTGTGCTCCCCAAAAGTTTATCTATGAACATTGACTAATAACTGTCATGAGTCATGAAATACGTATATTTTAAGCATTTATAGATGTTAGAACTATTGTTAACTCATAGGCCATAACAATCAGGTAGTAGATCGGTTTGGCCTGCAGAGGACACTTGAACCACAGGCTATAGCACCTAAAACCAGAAATCACTTGTATGTACAGCTTAATCAACTCTGAATACAGCAAGAATCCAACCTAGAAATTAAAATTTACCTACATTAGTGCTGCTTTTCTTTTTAATATAATATACACTTATAGAGTAAGTGTATAGAACATATAAGTGTTATATAAGTGGTCCCTGTTATTTAGAACAATTTTCAAAAACAAATTACTCCTTCCATAATATAAAGAAGCAAGAAAAATCTTTCCAAAGCCCTCATCCAGTATAAAAAGTTCAGTCTGCTTCACCTTGGTAAAGGGAAAATGATTTATTGCTGCATTTGCATGAATTCATTTTGCACCTCAGTAGTTCTCAAACAGAAATTACATTTAGCATGAGTTTTTTTTTAAAAAGGTATTAAAACAATACATTTTAAATTGGCCAAGGTCCATGAGCTTAAAGGAAAAGAAATGGTATAAAATGTTTGTCACCTTTTTCCTTTTAATTTTACCAACAATTTCAAGCATTGAGACCTACTGGTCTCTTGACCCTTCCATGACCTGATGAGCATAAGTCCCTTGGTAGCTGCTCGCTGCTCAGGTCATCTTTTGTTTAGTGCTTCATTTTAGAAGACCATTTCCTTCAACTTCAGTCCTCTGTGCTTCCCATGATCTCACTTCATTATCACCACGAATTTTATCATCCTTAGCAAGTTGAATGTATACTTGCTTTTAAGAACTAGCCAGATTTTGTTTCTCAGTTTTCATTCATTCTTCAGCCTGCTTATCATGAAGTATCCTTAGCAACTGGGAAGCATGCAGCTACAAAAATCCTACAAGCTGTGCAAGGTCTTTTTTTGTTTCCCAAGTATTGTTAATTTTCTCTTTTTATTAATGCATTCCTTTTCAAACATCTTTGCATAATTTCTTTTTCCATAGATATAGTCTGAGTTGGAGCTAACTGTCCTTGAATTTTGTGTATCTCTTCTTCACATGCCTGCCAGTCAGCCTTGTAAGCATCTTTTCTCTGAATCAGGAAGTTCCCTCCATATCAGGGCAATTTTTAAAAACCACTTCTGAATTTGGGGCACCTGAGTTCTTAGCTGTAAATATGGGTAGCTGCTCTGTAGACAACTGAAGGTATGAACTCAAAGGGTGGATAACCACCCCCGGTGACCGAAAACCATCTTGCATACACACAAAATCGAGAGGAAGCAGAGTGGACTTCCACAGCCCACAAACAGCTCCACTCCAGACTTGCCCAGCACACTTGGCACATTGCACATCCCTGTGAGAAGTGCCACGGCATTGTGGAAAATGCAGGGACCATATCTCCAGTTTGTAGTTTCCTGGCATGATAAAATCTCCACCATGACAATTTGGGCTCAAGGATACACCTCTGGAGTTTTTTCCATTATAATATTTTAAAGTAAAAATAGTTTTCATTCATGTGTCACATGTGTAGCACACAAAAGCATATGATCACATTTAACTCTTAAGAGTTAGGTAATGTGATATCAATCTTCAAATTTCAAAATTTTTAGGCAATTCATTAAAACGATCAAGCTGACTTTGATACAATCAATAACTTATAGGTTGTGCTCTGCATTTTAAAAAATGATTCAGTACAATCCTCTATATCAGATAATATCTTTACTAGCATCACGTGGACCTGGAGTTCTCTGTCCTAGGTTTCTAAGACTGTTAACAGTTTTACAGAAGCAGACAGTCCTATCTGTTCTCCCCAGCTGCTGGGGGGTTGCTGTTAACCTGGAGTACGCAGCCCCATTCACAACCCACTGCACCCTCCGAGCTCCTCAACAAAGACAAGCGCAGGCTACTCCACACTGTACACTGAAGGTATGCTGCTTATGCACTGGGCTGCTCACCGCAAGGTTGGAAGCGGAAAACCACTGGCTGCTACTTTCTTCTTTATTTCTTTTTTCTTTCCTTCTACCCCACTAACATGCTTTCCCACTGGTCACCTCTCAGGAATCGTTCTCAGACACTTTTCAATCAGGCAAACATTACCAGAAACACTATACCCTCCTGACTATCAACTTCATAACCCTTGCTATGCTCCCATGTCTGTCATTATTGACTCACTGTTCACTTCCCCCCACCTTATTCCCCCAATGCTCCCAGAGCAATCAGTCCCATCTATGGCTCCATGGGATTGTCTATCATTCCCAATTTATATAGATTCCAGTGAGTGGATGTGTGTGTGTCTGTGTGTGTGTGTGTGTGTGTGTGAGAGAGAGAGAGAGAGAGAGAGAGAGAGAGATATCCAAGTCTGTTATTCTAACCTAGAGTAGATGAATCTCTTTGTAAAATAGTAAACAGATACTATTGTAATGCCTCAACCAAATCCCTTTTTCTTTTAAGGTTCCATATTCCTGTCACACTTACCTAACAGCACTTGTACTCTTTTAATCTTCAGCATTTCTGTCCCAAAAGCATGTTTCTTAAAGTTCCCATTGCTCTTCCTTACACCTTTAGACTTTCAGTGTGGTCTCTAGTGACTAACCCCAACCAGTTTAGGTAAGGTGCCAAAATAACATACATAGGTATACAAATAGTGCAGTAGTTACATAATCTGGTATCAATTTGGGATTTGAGAGGATTAAGAGTAAAGGGGTGGGGTCTAGTCTGCCAATTGGGTTATAGCTAATGAGGTCCCTGAGTGGGCATAGCCAGCTTCTGAGGATTTTGGGAATTCCTGTATTTCCTCCTTGGAGAAGGGAGACACTCTCTCTCTCTTCTCATGCCCTGCAAGACATTTCTAAGAAGACACATGGACCTAAAAAAGATGCAGCCGTGGGAGCTGCAGAAGCCACATGGAGACCTCTGCCAGCGCTGAGATGCTTACACCACTGGATCCACAAGACTTCCCACCCATTGGTCTGTGATCTTCCAGCGCTCAGTGTCATTGCATGTGTTTTGTGAGTCTGAAAAGGACTTTATAGATTGGTATAGGATATATGAGCACAGTAAGTCCACAGTTATGGACTTACTCTGGACTGGGATGGGATGTTTTCTCAATATTCAACTGCTCGGTATATCAAGATCTTTCTTATACCCATGAGTGTCTATGAATTTCTCTAGTCTACCCAGACTAACACATATAGACATGTCAATATATAATATAAATATTTGTCTATTTGTCTATATATGTATATAAATGTAGATACAATAAGAAAGCAGATGGATTTTGGGCATCTACTACAATCTTACCTAAGCACCAGAATGGTCTGTTCCAATAATGTGGCAATGTATGATACTCACCTTTCCGACATGATTGCTGAAGACAAAATGGGTGCATAAGCAAAATGGGTGCATACAGCTGATCTGCCTTGCTCTTAAAAGATAAAGTTTCTGGGGCTTTAAAGGCTTGTAGTTAAACAAGTTACAGTCTATCAGGGAAGCAACAAAGCCCACAGGGGAAGAAGCACACCAGCTTGTGCAATCATGAAGTATTAATGGGAAGAGGCTTCAGAAGTTCAAAACCAAGTAATCGAAGTGATGTAAAGGGGCATGCATATAGTGGAGACCCAAAACCCATCTGTAAGATAATTGTTCAGTCCCTCTCAAAAGGCCACACAGATAGGGCAATATATCTAGGGTGAAGTATAACACTGACGAAAAGCATAACTATCCTTTGGTTCTTTAATATTTCATCCACTTACTATTAAGGCTTCTGTTTCCTCTCATCAATATTCTTCAACCTATGTAAGCTGATTTGTATAATTAAGATCATTTGATGTAGGAATACCAGGATGGATGACCTTCAGAAACAGCCACAGGGGCAATGATTCCCTGAAGTATGAGAAGGAGTGGGGCAAAAGGAGAGCTGATAGAAATGATGACTGTATAACCCCATTCAAGGGGAGCGAATAACAGAATGTAGGTGAATGGACATATTGGAAGAAATATATACACATAAAATAATATTTATCAACAACAATAAGGATTCTTGGGGGGTAGGAGGAGGGAGGGTAAGGATAAAAGGGAGCTGAGAATTCAAGGAGAAAGAAAATGTTTTGGGACTCAAAAAGAGAAACTTTTGAAATGGATTTAGTAACAATTATATAATTATGCTCAATTTATTTGAATTATGGAATGTTATCACATCCATAAAAACTCTCAATAAAATGCTTATAAAGGAAAAAATATATAGTCTTGAAACTGCACATGGGCAATTGTACCTTGTCTTACAGGATTGGTATGAGTCAGAATGTGGCAGTGACTTTGCTTTTTCTATATTTTCTGTTTGTTTTTTTACTCCTCAAAGTATCCAGTTCTTGAATTACAAAGAAAAATTAAAGATTTTTCTTCAAACTTAAGGTTACTAAGACAAAAATAATCAGTACATGACACATAGATGCTGAATTGAATAACATATGAACAAGCACTGTATTGCACAACTGGCAAGATTTGAATAAAATGTATAACATCATAGTACTATACCAAAATATTCCCTAACGTATGCTCAATACTCATCTCTGAAAAATCCAGTCAAACAGTTCATGGGAACTCTTGTAAGTATTCTATGACTACTTTTGTGCCAGCATACCTCAAAGATATTACAGGCTCAATTCTAGACCCGCAGCACAGAGAGATGGGTTGCCACACAGAGTGTGCTGGACAGATAACAACAGAACATCAGAATGATCAACCGGACAAATGGCTAAAACCTTGTCAGGTGATCTCCCTTCGATGCATGCTGGGCCTGATCTGGTTTTCAATATTTTCTATTTTTTCCCATAATGGGATTTCTCGCAGATGCATTTTGTCATTAAGAATATACCTCTTGCGTTTTTGCTGTATGCTTTCCTTTTGTGTGTCAGAATATGAAACCCCAGGAGTGATGAGCCTATGGGACAGGAAGTAGAATAATGGTTCCGGGGTGTATCATCAGGAAGGGGACTGGGGTTAGCTGATGTCAAGGAGTTAAATAGAAGGAAAATAGTTTGAAACTGATTGTGGTAGCAATTGTACAATACTGCTGATATGAACCAACTATGAAATGATATGATGTCTGTAGTAGCTTCCAATAAAATAATAAACAAAATGAGAATCACAACAAAGCAAGTCATGAAGTGATATGATGTCTGTAGTAGCTTCCAGTAAAATAATAAACAAATAAAATGAGAATCACAACAAAGCAAGTCATGCATATTTTACATATATTCTATATACATACCCTATACTATAGTGAGTCTATTAAGTGTCTAATGACAAAATTCAAATATTGTGAGGTTGACCAAAATGTGATAGTGAAACAGTAAGAGAGCACATATTATTGGAAAAATGGCATCAACAGTCACACCCTGAAGGGTGTCACGGACATTCAATTTTTAATTTAAGAAAATGCATTACCTTCGCAAAGTGGAATAGAGTGAAGTGTGATCCAACATGGTACACTTGTGTGCTGTGGAGGAACCATACTGGCACAAGAGTTACATACTGAGCTGCTCATCAAAAGGCCTAACATCCCTCCATAGGAGGCAGACGTGGCAGTCTACATCTGTAAAAACTGAACTCTGGAAGTCTACGGAGCAGATCTGCCCTGTCCTATTGGGTCTCTGTGAAGCAGAAATCACTTAATGACAATTGACTTAGGTATCGTACACTTGAGGGTAAATGAAGGAATTAAATTATTAGTACCATTCATTCTCAAGTGTCATTTGAAAAAAATATAGAATATTCCTATTTGCAGGATAAACATCTGAGGAAAGCTGTTTAGCCTACACTGTACTAACAATTCTTTAAGACCAACATTTGTATCTTGCATTTATTACTTACTTCATCAAATGTAAAATCTTCTAAATCTATTTCTTCATATTCTTCAGAATCTTCATTCTTAATAGCTTCTAAAGCTGTTGTCAGTTTTTTTCGTAAAAGGAAGCCCTTCCAAACTGCCTAAATAAAAAAATAAAAGCATATTATATAAGGTTATAGATCAAACCCTACACCAGATTCTCTGTTATCCTGTCAGAAGATGAAACATCTTAGATCTTAGTTAATGGCTCAATAATCTGTTATCTGAACTTTATGTGACACTTAACTACAAGATAAATGAAATGACTGCATGTGTCTAGAGTTCTGAATCTCAAGAGACATTCTTCTTGGCAGAAAAGAGTCTTTAAAGCTCCCTCAACTACACAAGTAGGTCAACCAATTAATTATCTGACAATTCCTCCTGGACCCACACTAAACCAAGAAGAAAGAGATACAAAGGAAACCCAAGGTTTTTTTTTTTTTTAATTTTTAAATGATGATGTGCAAAAATCCCCCTAATGCGCATTCAGGAAAACTTTAACATGCAATCTGAATAGTAACACCAGTGCTAGTATCCTGGTTTATAATAAGTAAGTAATTTTCATTAAAATAAACTAAGCAAAAAACACTAAAATTGAAAACACTTAGACTCGAGCAATCATGGAGTGGGGATGCTTCCCTCGGAATAGCTATACATGCAACACAGCTTTAAATAATTGAATATGATTATATACTGCTAAGATGTGGTCATCAGAATATATTTTTAAGTGTATAAAACAAGGTTGAAATAAGTTTGTATTGCAACCTACAAGTTATTAATTAAAGGTGGTACATTAATAAGTAATAACCATATGTTGTTGTGACTATGTGCTGGTTACGAGGTTAAAATTCATAGTGATGCTCTACACATCAGAACAAAGCACAACAAGGTCCTCTAGTATACATATTTAAATAAATGCATACACACGTATGTGGGAAACAACTGGGAAGAGAGTGTGTGTGGGCAAACTCTCAACATTCATATGGTAAGGAGACTGGGCGGCCAGGACTTCCTAGGAGGAAACCTTTCCATGCATGGGTCAGAGATGCGCCTCACTCATATTCTCCTCAGTAAAAGTTATCCCCCAGGTGTTCCTCATAATAATGACAATTTTAAGGTGCTGCTTGCAAGCACATAGCTGCTACTCTGTACACTTGAAGATTAACTGTTTAAAGCCTATCTGCCTCAAAGCTATCTACCATCAAAAGAAATAACACCCTAGCGTCTGTCCCACCCTGAGCAGGGCCCACTCCCTTCAGAAAAGAATCATAGATTGATGCCCTGGAGAAGAGCTCAGACACTTAAGGTCAAGCCAATGCAGAAGATCAAGGTTAGGCTGCTATCTTTACTCTAGAGATACCTGCCCATCTTGATAGCTTTGTGCCTTCCTGTCACATGTATGTCTGTAGTACAACTCCTTCTTATACCTCCAATTCTACCTCCTCCTGTTACATGTAAGCCTTTTGTACAAGCCCTTCCTGTCATGAATGTGCTTACCATGACCTGTGTGACCAAGATAATATAAACTTATGCATGAGATTACATTACTCTCTTTCTCAGCACTGACCCAACTTCTGAAGTGATGACTGCAGGTGATCCCTTGTGTGCTCTATCTTGTCTGATGTCTCTCTAATTTACCACTCTATTGCACAACTTGGACCCCTTGGACCCTATCAGTTGTAGGGAGGCTGGTCCCTGAGACCTATAGACATATATATTTATTTTTTTAATGGAAGCATATCCCATGAAGATAGTATTCAAATGCTACATAGAGAGGTAGAAAACAGAGTGCAATATACAGGCATAGAAACCAACTTTCTATGATTATCTTTGATATTGGATTTGATTTTACTTGATGTTGGAAATATGCCTATGCTCAATATAACTATAAAATCAAACAAATATAAAATAAAAAATAATCCCTTAAAATCATTATATGTATGTATGTATGTATAAAGTTGTAGGCATATATATACAGTTCTCAAAGGCAAGAACAAAAGGATGAACTCATTATGACTCAGAAGAAATTGAGCCCAATGCCTCAGGTGAAGGACTTCTCTAAAGTTTTAAACTATAATACATAAGGTGTGTTTTTCTGGTGTCAAAATAATTCAAGTTGTACTAATTTCTATTTAACATATCAAAAATAAGAACACATATGTTATTAATTTCAAGATCTCTGTCTAATTTGTAGAGGTCATAATTTTTCTCTAAGTAATCCACCAAAAAAATCACTCATCTTTCTTCCCATATTTGAAATCAATTTGTTGGATAGATAACTCTCTATCCATTAGTATATCTGACATTATGTTTTTGTCCTCCAACAACTGGAAAGTTCTACTACTGTTGTTAGGTGGCATCGGTTTGGTTCTGATTTATCTCAACCTATGTACAACAAAAGAAAACCCTGCCCCATCCCGTGACACTCTCAAAATTGTTATTTTTGAGCTCATAATTACAATGAGTGTATAAATCCATCTCTTTGTCAAGGGCCTTTCTCTTTTGGGCTGCCCTTTAACTTTACTATGCATGGTATCTTTCTACAGGAACTGGTCTATCCTGATAAGATGTACAAAGTAGGGCTGAGCCCTGGTGGCGTAGTGGTTGTTCGTGGGACTGCGACCCACTGAGATGGAGGTTCAATTCCAGCTCACCGGAGCAAAGGCTGGGCCTCCTACTCCCACCACCAGAAGGCAGTGATGCCTAAAAAATAATAATAAGAAGAAAAAATAATAAAAATAATTTAAAAAGAGGTGCAAAGTATGTGATATGAAGTCTCATCATCCTTGCCTCTAAGGGGCACTCTGGCAGTACTTGAGCTGAAGTTTCGGCCTTCTTGCCTCTCAGAAGCTTTCTGGCCATGCTTCTTCCAAGAAAGATATGTTTGTTCTTTTTGCAGTACATGATATTTTCAAAAGTCTTTGCCAATAAAATATTCCAAATGCATTGCTTCTTCTTAAGTCTTCCTTATTCGTTGTCCAAATTTCACATGCAGATGAGGTATAATAGCCTAAGTCAGTCACTTTAGTCCTTAAGGTAACATCCTTGCTTTTCCTAAGTCCAAAATATAATAGCCTGAGTCAACTCAATACTATATCATTTGATCTTTAGATTGCTGCTGCTAGGAACATTTATTATAGATCTGAGCAAAAAAGGAAAAAAATCCTTGACAACTTCAATCTTTTCTTTGTTTACATGGTGTAACCTATTGGTTCTGTTAGAGGATTTTGTTTTCTTTACATTGAATTGTAATGAATATAGATGGTAGAAATCTTGTATCTTCATCAACAAGTGCTTCAAGCCCTTGTCATTAGTATATTACATGTCGTCAAGAAGGAAATCCAATCAATACATCTATTATTTAAATTTATACACCAACCACTAAAGGTAGTGATGAAGAAATTGAAGAATTCTATCATTTTAACCTAAAATTGTTCAAATATGCCATCAGAATACATTGAAAATTATTGGTGATTGGAATGCAAAATTGGCAAACAATGGCCAATGAACAATAGTTTAAAATTAAGACCTTGGTTATAGAAAGAATGAGATACATATAGAATTTTACAAGATAAACAACTTCATAACAAATATCTTTTCCCAACAGCACTATACACGAGGACTTTTCCAGATGGAATACAAAGAGTGGGAGTTACATAATCTGTTGTAAGTTTGGGAGTCATTAAGAGTGAAAAGGTAGAGTTTAACCTGTCAATCAGGTCATAGCTTGATGGCCTCTTTTGGAGGTGCCGAGAGATAAATAGCTCGCTGGAGGCAGGACACACTCTCGGCCCCTCTGAGATATACTTGTTGACAAACCACATGGAGACAGACTAATGGCCACCAGAGCCTTGGAGCTGAAGAAGCCAGGTGGAGACTCCTGCCAGCTCTGAGATGATGGATCTACAGACTTTCCATACACTGGCCTGTGATCGTCCTGCATTTGGCATCATTGCACGATAAAACATATGGGCTAATACTGAAATTATGGACTTGATTTGGACTGGGCTGGGATGTTTTCTCAATATTTAAGTGCTCTTGTATTTAAACTCTTTCTTATATACATCTGAGTATCTACGAATTTGTTTCTCTAGTGAATCCAGACTAACACACACAAAAATAAAATAGACTACATCTGTGGGAAGAAACGATGGTGAAGCTCAATATCAAGGGGTAAAACCAAGCTAGGGGCTGACAGATAACCAATATTCATATGTAAATATAGATTGATGCTTAAAACATTAAAACAAGACTAGCAGCCAAAATATGACTCTGAGAATATCTCACATGAATTTAAAGAACATGTCAAGAACATATTTGACATATTTAACACTAAAAATAAGAGATATGATGAGCTGTGGGAGGACATCAAGAACACCATCCATGAAGACAACTAAAGATTATTAAAAGGCAATAAAGAAAGAAAAGATTAAAGTGGATGTCAGAAACAAATCTGAAACTTACTCTTAATCATAGAGAAAGGCAAATGAAAGAAATGAGCAAATCAAATAATGAACTGAAAATTACAAAGGGCAGTTGAAGAAGATGAAATAAAATACAAGAAAATATGCAGCTACCTAAAATAAGAAAACAACCAAAAAAGAACATGAACAATATATCTTAAACTGAAAAAACTCAAGAAAAAAATTCAAGTCTTGAATTGTACAGAAAGCATCAGCTAAAACAGGGCTCCAGGAATTAATCGACTATCAATTGCAACGGTTCAATAAGCTGATGAGGTACTGGAAACAGATTTAACAGTATGCTAGGAAATTTGGAAGAAAGCTACAAAGCCATCTGACTGGAAATGATCCATATTTGTACCCATTCAAAAGAATGATAACACAATAGTATGCTTAAATTTTACAAAACTGTCATTAATATCATATGCAAGCAAAACTTGCTGAAGATCATTTTTAAAAGATTGCAGCATACACTGGCAGGAAGCAAACAGAGGTTCGGTCTGGATTCAGAAGAGGACATGGAACGAAAGATATTGCTCCCGAGGATGATGAAGTGGCCTAGGGTTCATATTATATGATAGCTGTTTTAAAATTTAGATGATCATAATCTAAAGAAAGACTAAATTGAGCTGCCTTCAATGATTTTATGTAGCATGCTGATAAATCATTTTTCAACTTGAAAGAAAAGCTGAATTGTTCTTATTTTTTGTTATGAATATAAATAGGAAAAATTTGAATTTTCACCAAAGGCTATATGATAGTCATCAGTCACTGAACCAAAATGTTGCCTAGTTAATGAACTTATCTTTATTTATATAAATAAAAGCAAAAGTTGGAGAGTAAGTTAGCATTCATGCAATTACACTAGGAGGTAGGTAGGACCAAAACACATCTACATTAATTAAGTAGCAGAGTATCATATTTAGATAGTAACTGGGATTTGTTTATCTTTCAGTTTCCTTGCTCAGTCTTCCTTCTATTATCACCACCACTAAGGAACCAGGAACAACGTTTTATATGCACTGCTCTCAAGAAGACATATCCATATCAATTCATTGATTATATTAATTTACATTATAGCAGAGTTAGTTCTCTTGGACACTGTAATTTCAATAATAAGAAACTAGAAATTTTCTTCAATATAATAATTTTTTTCAAGGCCTTGGATGTTGACTGTTCTAAATTTCTTGAAAAAAAACTTGATTCCTCTCTATTTTCCATAGACGGAATTCCATACACCAATATTATCAACCTTCAAAATATATTCCGGAATGTAATATTCTTTTTCATCTTTACTGTACTAGCTTGGTCATGGCACCATCAACTCTTGTCTGGACACATCAAGCCAAAAGCCATCAAACGCTGGTAATGCTACTTCTAGTTTTGTTCTCTGTCTTAGGCTTGGCTCTACAGAGAAGCAAAGTCAGTGACAGATGGATAGATAGATTGATAGTTGGATGATAGATAGGTGATAGATAGATGAATGATAGATAAAACTTAATAGAAATTTCTTATCAATGCAATGACATACAGTTTCAGACATGGGTATGTTTAATATGATTCCAGTCTGTGGGTCTAATGTTAAGCTAAAGGTTTTCCAACATGTGTAGCTACTGGGGCTGATAAACCAGGAAAAAGGAAATGAACAAGGAAGACAAAATGGGGGGGGTGGCTGGCTGGTAGATACAGAGACTAATGAGTCCAAGATTGGCAAGTCAAATGTTTAGCTCTTATGGTTCGCAGTATCAGAAGGCGATAGGGACAATTGATAAGTCCCAACAAATTAAGATTGCTGCACATGTGGCAGGATTCAGACAAGCAAGAAGTGAGGATGTTCTTCATAGTATCTACTTACATATATGAGCAAGGTCACATATCAGAGGCTGTGACCTGAGTAAAAGGTTTGTAATCCCTTCTAATCTTTGCGCAACTATGTGACTGCTCACAGTAGGACCTATCACGGAGTTGTTTACATTATCCTAGGTCACATTATGAGCAAACCTCAACTACAAAGAATTTCAGCTAGCTTGTCACAAAATCTATCACACTTCCATACAGTCTAACAACACAGAATAAATATTATCATGTCAGTCCATACTCCAATTCCTTCAATAGTGTGATAATTAAGGTTCTGTGTCAACTTGGCTAAACCCAGATTATTAGTGGCTTGGCAATTAACACCTAGTGGCCCCCACTCCCTGACCTTAAAAGTAAGCTTCCTCAGGGATGTGGCCTCCTTCCAATATAAAGAGGCTGTGGAAATGCTTGTTCTGCTTTTCGCTTGATTTGGATTTTGCATCTAACTCAGCTCATAAATCTCCAGTTCTCTGGATCTGATCCAATGGCTTGCCATATTGCTTGCTTATCTGATAGTCATCAGAATTCTGCCATTTTACCTGTCAACCATAAACACCTTGTAATCTGTAGGCACAAAGATGATCCATTCACCTTTGCAGCGACCAGTCAGTATTCTTTCTGCTCACCTTGGATGTGTGAGCACTCACAGTTACAAAAATTAGGAGATGCTTCCAGCTTAACACCTGACTTATGCATTTGGTTTCTGCTTGGGCTGAGACCAGCCTGCTTTTACAACTGAGTGAGCCATTTTCTGGAAATAAATTTCTCTCTCATTCTCCCTCTGCCTTGTTCGTCCATGTGCTCTTTCACTGTGTGTGAGTGTGTCTACACACGTAGGCTATTGTGGTGGTTATGTGCCATGAAGTCACTGGTTTTGCTTCTCTAGAAAACTCAGCCTAAGACAAATGGCCTCCCATGATTTGCCCTCTTTGGTTTTAGTGAGCAAAATGTTATTTTCTTAACATCTTTCCCATAGCTTTAGTAAAAGCTAAAGTATTTACCATAACCTATAATTTGTAAATCATATTCTTCTCCCCTTCACCCAGTCACACCCAGCTCTTAGACTCTTAAAACATTGTTGTTATGCTCCAGCATCTGTGTTTGGAACATAATGTTCTTTTTGTCCAAATTAATGTTTTCCCAGATAGCCAATGGATTAAGATACCATGGTACTGGACCTTATTTAATCTTCCATATCTATCTGTCTTATTTTTTAATGTTGCTATAACAAAAGTATCACAAGTAAACAGATTTAAAGAACATAAATATGTTCTATCAAAGGTCATGAGTCTAGTATCCAAATTAAGAACATCAGGAGATTCAAGAGAAGCTTATTGGTAGCACTGATATTTCTTAGCTTAATCTATTTTCCCCAGTATATATATCCTTCTGTGTCTAATGGGCTCTTTTAGAATTTAAAAGTGACTAGGTATAATATTTATCCTACACTAATATGATCTCATTAACATAAAGAAGAATACCCTTCCCTAAAATAATTCTACTCATAGGTTAATATTTCCACACATAATTTGGGGAAAACAATTCCATCCATAACATTATCCATATAAAATGATGGATTTCCTTCTAAAATTCAAAACTCGCTTCTTAATTTTATTTTCCTACACTATTTATCATCATTTAAAATATTTACCTTATTAGCATCACATAAATACATAGTTTGGCAGAAAAAATTCACTTTTTGAGGGGTACTCCTTGTATACTTGCTTCCTCTACTAGATTTAAAAATCTATGAGGGCAGGGATATTGACAGTTATGGTTCCTGTGCCTAGAACAATGCCTGAAAATGTATGCAATTAAACACATCAATAAAAAAATTAATCTAATCAGATTGAACTTTATTTCAAAAGCTGGTCCTGTGAAGATTCAATAAAGGCTTTTAATTTTTCTAATAATTACTGCATTGTAGTTATTTAATATAAGGGGTATTTGAAAAAGAATAGTAATTTCACCCCCCCCCACAATCTTTAAAATCTATTTTGAAATATGTTCTTGGGTATCACTGTAGACCAATGCTAACTGAAACATTGTATGTTTCTTCAGTTATGGAATAAAGTGGAATATCAAGAATTTAGCTCAAGTAATTTTTTCTAAGTTCCTACTGTAACCAAATTATCCAGGTCAATAGGGTTATTTTCATTTAAAGGACATTAAAACATCAATTTCTAAAGTAGTGTACTTTTACATTTCAGATACTCTTCATAATATTTATATATGTTGTTTTCAAAATTATATATTTTAAAATTTACTACTAAGTGATATATAATTTTTTTAAATAGGCATTAGAAACTGAGACCTCGCTGTTTTTATAATGGCAGTATAACTAGAGTAGTGGGTGTAATCATAGAGCATTTATGGCAAAGACTAAAGAATATTGAGAATCTATGTTCATAATTTTCAACCCCATTGGCTTCCTATCCCTTGCTATGGAGCTTACAGTGCTTTCCAGTAAAGTGAGTATATTTTCAACTTCATAATTGAGCTAGGCCAAGTGACTTGCTCTGATTAATCAAATGGTAGGAGATGGGACACATAGAGTTTTAAATATGAGTTTTAAATAGAGTTTTAAGTATGATTTTGTGTATCTGCTTGGCTCTTAGTCCTAAAAATAGTATGATTCAATTTTGATGTTTCTCTTTCAGCCTAGACACTAAGTGGAAGCACAGGCCACATACAATCTATATTCACCTGCCATATGAGTCAGAAATAAACTTGAATGATAGAGTGTTTAAGCACTTGATTACTAACCAAAAGGTTTGTGGTTTGAGTCCCCGAACCACTGCAAAGGAGACAGTCTGCTCCCATAAAATCTTTAAACTCCTTGGAGAAGTTCTGTTCTCTCCTATAGAATCATTAAGAGTTCAGAGAGGCTTTTCGGAGTCAGAAGTAAATCCTTAAATCTGTAAGCTACTGCTTGCTTTGGGGGGCTGTTTGTTAACCAGAATAACTCAGTGAAAGTGGAGTAATGTGCTGTTAGCAGAAGACTGAGACTAACCTGAATAAGAATAGCAGCCTTCTCCCTTTGTTCTTGGTTACTGAACATATGTTCTGTTTTACCTTCTTTTACATTCTGGGTCTTGATATAGGAATTGGGCTGGGATTTCATGCATCCTGTTGCAGCAGTATGTAGTCTTGTAGAAACAAGTTTGCGCACAATGTAACCCCGCCAATAAGCCTGGATTATTATTGTTGCCATACTAATAAGAGAAGGAAATGTTAAAGGTTTTAGTATTTTTATAAACAGGAAATCAAAATAAACAAATAAATCAAACTTACTGCCATTGAGTTCATTTCCATTCGTGTTGTTGAGTTGGTGCTGATGCACAGCGACCCCATCAAGCACAGAATGAAACACTACCTACTTCTGCAAACGTGTGCAGGGTTTCAGTGACTGTAATCTTTATGAGTTTAGACAGGCTCATTTTTTCTGCCATGGAGCAACTAATGGGCTTGAATCATCTGTTTTGTGGTTAGCAGCCTGTCTAGTTTCAGAGCATCACCAGGTTATCCTTATAAAATACATGTCAAAATAGGAACCACATAAATTACACTAAAAATAAAATAAGACTGCTCCTTTCATGTATCTGCTATCATAGAAATGCAAATAGTAGAGAAACCTTCATGGCTGAAAGAAATGAGTCAGTGGCAGGAAAAGAATATGGGTTAAAGAAGTTTTGTATATTTCAAGGAAAGTGATATCACACAGTATTTGTCTGATATTGAGTATGTTGATCCAATAAATTAGGGCAAGGGAAAGAAAGAAAAAGAGAAGGGACAAGTATACAAGTGCATCTTGAGTCAGCAAGAGTGGATAAGATCTGTATATTATGGAGAAGTTAATGCAGCACCATCCTGACAAATGTTTTTATGCTTGTGCCCATTATTACATCCTCTGGGTCAATCCACCTCCTTGAGGGTATTTCTCTTTTTTGCTGCTCCTTTACTTTACCAGATATGATATTATTCTCCTGATATTATTTTCAGACCACATATCAAAAGTATGTAAGATGATATTTTGTCACCCTTGCCTCTAAGGAGTAGTCTGGCTTTGCTTCTTCCAATAAGGATCTGTCTGCTCCTGGCCTTTCATGATGCTCACCTTCCAGAAATTGTCACTGAAAACAAAGTGTGTGCATAAGCAAATGTGGTGCAGAAAGTTGATGGTGTCCAGCTATCAAAAGATATAATATCTGGGGTCTTAAAGGCATGGAGATAAACAAACAATCATCTAGCCGAGAAGCAAAAAAACCCACATGGAAGAAGCACACCAGTCTGTGTGATCACGAGGTGTCAATAAGATCAGGTATCAGGCATCAAAGAACAAAAAATTCTATCATTATGAGTGAGGGGAAGTGCAGAATGGAGAACCAAAGCCCATCTGTAGGCAACTGGACATCCCTTTACAGAAGGGTAGCAGGGAGGAGACAAGACAGTCAGGGTTAGTACTTCCTCCCTCCCACTGTCATGATCCCAATTCTACCTTATAAATTCAGCTAGACCAGAGGATGTACACTGGTACAGAATTGGAAACACAGGGTATCCAAGACAGATAAAGCAGACTAACTGGACTAAAAATGAAAGTAGAGACAACAGGAGGGGAAGGGGAAGGTAGGGGTGAAAGGGGGAGATGATAACAATGATGTACATATAAACACCGAGGGACAAAATAAAAGTGAGTGAAGGGAGACATCAGACAGTTTAAGACATGACAAAATAATAGTAATTTATAAATTATCAAGGGTTCATAAGAGAGGGACTATAGGGGGAAGGGGGGAAATGAGGAGCTGATACCAAGGGCTCAATTAGAAAGCAAATGTTTTGAGAATGACGACAACAAATGTATAAATATGCTTGACACAATGGATGGATGCATGGATTGTATAAGAGTTGTATGAGGTCCCAATAAAATGATATTTTTAAAAAGATCTCTTTGTCCTTTTAGCAGTCAATAGTACTTTCAATATTCTTTGCCAGCGCAATTCACTTGTATCCATTCTTCTTCGTTCTTGTTTATTCAATGTCCAACTTTCACATGCATAAGAGACAAGTGAAAATACCATGATTGGGTAAGGTGCACATTAATCCTCCAGGTAACATCTTAGCTTTTCAATTCTCAAAAGATGGGTTGTGTGGCAGATTTATCTAACATAACTCATTTGATCTCTTGAATGCTGCTTCCATAGCATTGATTGTGGACTCAAGCAAGACACAATCTTTGACAACTTCAGTCTTTTCTCTGTGTATTATGATGGGACCTATTGGTTCAGTTGTGGGAATCTGTCTTCTTTACAATGAGTTACAATCTATTCTGAAGGCTACAATCCTTGGTGCAATCCTGTGAGTGTTTCAAGTCCTACTCGTAGACTAGAAAATCCTATGGGGTAGTTCTGCTGTGTCACATAGAATTGCTGGTCAACATTAACTGGCTAGCATCTAACAACGACAACAATTAAGAAGCAAAGTATAGTCAATGTACAAATTGTTGTCATCATTTCTTTCCACATTTCTATGCTTGATTTCAGAGGTCTATGGGACAAAAGTGATTATAGACTGGAATACCCAGCTTCCTCAGAGTTCCTTTGAAAGTTTTTAGTAATTTTGTATTATTAAGGCTGATATTTTCCTTTATGCTTCATCCTATTTGAGTTTAAGGCAAAGTGAAATTAAGTGATAATGTTTTTGCACACATTATCACCTACTTTTTTCACTCCTAAGATAGTAGTATTTAAGAGGATATTAGAAACACTTCTCAATTGCAATTGTGTTTCAATACTGTTTTATTATTATCATCAATATTGTCATCACAATTATATGTAAAGCCAGAATAAGTCTTTAATCTATTTTCTTATAAATAGAACAGAAGTCATTAACTAAATCTTCTGGTCCAAGATAAATTTTTTATACTTATAATACATGAGAAAGGTTCCAACAAATTACTTCCCTCTCATAGTATAAACATAACTTGGCAAAGTTTACTCTAAATTTAATTAATATTCAAATATTTAATAATCATCCATCCCATAATAAATATAAACTTTCATGTGTTGAACAAATTTGGTGACTTTTAAAGCACTATAATTGGCTCTAGGACCTGTGGGGGCATCACAGGCTAAACATCGGGCAGCTAAACACAAGGTCAGCAGTTTGAAAGCACCAGGTGTTCCCAGGGGGAAAGACAGGTCTATCAACTCCAGGAAACACTTACATTCTCATAAAACCACAGGGGACAAACCTGCCTGTCCAAGGATCACGATGAGTTGGAATCAACCCAATGAAAGAGAGAGGTTTTGGTTCATTTGCTTTGTCCTGTTTTTAATATATAATCGATGCTTTTAAGGAATCGTGGGGGTGCTCTTGGGTAAGCCATGGACCACATACTCTGCAGTCTAAACCCACCGCTGCTCCATGGAAGCTAGATGAGCCTGTCTACTTGTAGACAGGGTTCCGAAGATGCAGAAAACTTAGAAGGTTTTCTATAAGTGAGAATAGGTCCAATGACAGTAATTCCTGTTTTGCTTTGTTCTTAATAATAGGTACTATAAATATGAAAAAAATATTCACAAGGTACAGCTATAATAAAATGAAAGACTAGCAAGAATAAAAGATACCCACTTTGAAGACAGCATCTTAATTTTCTCTATAGATACATACAAGTTTCCCCAAATAATTGTGTATCTTTTCTAAAGCTGCCTAGTCATTTATAGCCAGATCCGTATCCCTCGATCTCCTCAAACAAGTGCTAGTGTTACACATATTGGGAAGCAAACCACAAGCTCTATGGTTCAAACCCAACAGTTTGCCTCCCAGAGAAAGATAAAGCTTTCTGAGCAGAAATGTAAAGAGGTAGTTCTAGTGGCCCCCATAGGGTCAATATGAGTTTGAATTGATTTGATTGCAGTGAGCTTCATTTTTTTAATTTATGTCCCCCAAAGAGCCCTGCTAGTGTTATAGGATAAATAGAGGTATGCTAACCATGAGGTTAGTGGTTCAAATCCACCAATCCCTCCACATCTGCTTTAGTGAAAATCTACAGTCTCAGAAACATATTACAGGGTTACTATAAGTGAGATCTGACTTTTCTGAAAGTGCAAGATGTATAAAAGCTTTCAAGAGGGGAAACAAGAAGCCAAAAGGTAAATGAGAAACATGTTCCTAGGTGACCAAAATGGATGCTGCTTCTATTATCAAACAAGGCAGGTAAAGAAGCCAAGTTTAAGGCTTACTGAATGTAAGGTGCTTTCCATGTGAACAAAACCAGCATTTATCATCAACATCATCATCCTATGTTCTTTAGCAAATATGTTACTGGTGAAATGCCCTAAGCATAATGGCATATATAAACCATGCTTAGGAAACTTCTACAAAACAAAAAAGGAAGACTAGATCACTGAAGACTAGAATTCAGCAAGTGGGTACACATTCTGTTTTGCCTTTAACATTAGGTTTTCAGTTTTTTATCCTTATCTCATCATGATTTAGGTATTTTACTTTTTTAGGTTAGGGAAGTCTAAATACTGCTTAAGAAAAAATGTTATAGGCAATGTCTGGAATGATTAATGCAAAGGCAACAAGTGAAAACAACTGAGAAGTTACAAATAAACAAATGATAAAAAATGCTTTTAATAAAATATTTAAAATTTTCACAATAAAATTTTTTTAGTAAAAAAAAATGTTTTTAGTTCCAGGACACTATTCTATTCAAATAAATCTTAAAAAAGATTGTGGAAAAGTAAAATTATCTGTCCTAAGATTTTATACCACTCATATAGGAGAAGCTGAATTCAATATATTTTTATTTCTTTCATTAGCATGACAATAAGACAGAAGTAAAATATTGAGGAAAATGACAGGGTAAGGTAAACACTAATGTCTACTGGTTCAATAATTAAAGCTAACCATTAGCTTTCTACAAGTGTTCAGTAGTGGGAGTGGAAGTGATGCTATTGCAATGATTTATGGTATAACTAGGCCAAATAAAAATAGCACATATTATTATTAAGTGGGAAGACTACTGTTACATTGTCAGAAGCATTAAATAACTTTTAAAAAATTAATAAACATTTTAAAATGAAATTAACTGCTTATCCCAAAACTTAGAAAAATAGTTTTGAGAACAATAATATTTCACATCTTTTTAAAAATTCATTTCAATAATTTAGACACAGCAAGAAACAAGTAGTTTCATATTCTTCATTTTAATTAAATAATACTAAAATATATGAGAAATTCTAGCTATTCAATCTCTACAGTCCGTAGTAATGTGTGTACATTTTCAAAAGTATCATGAAGAGGATGTGAAACATTCTATTGGTCACACCATTAAGATCACCATAAAACATAGCAAGCATACAAGAATAGTAGAAAAATAACTTATAACTTACATTTTTTCAGTATACTGAATATTTTGGCAATTCTTCATCAAAGACGTTGTTGACACAGTTTTTGTGAAAGGAATTCTGTTAGTAGAAATGTTGCTTGCCAGAGTTACTCCACTTCTATGGTCTATTTTTTCTTGATTCTTTTCTTCAATATTGTTACACGTGGAAGAATTTACTACTGGTGTGTAACCAGAACCAGAGTTGATCCATTTCTTAGCAATATTTGATGAGTCTGGCTTATATCTGTTTGCACAAGGATGGAGGACCTCATTTTGCTGTAAGTTGTCAGCTTTTGTGTGGACCAAATGATTTTGCTTGGCCTCGGATTCATTTTTCTCCATGATACTTGCACACATATTTTCATGTGCATATCTGTATTTTTTACTAAGTGTCATCAATTTCTCAAAATAATCACGGAGCTTGTCTGCACCTTCCAAGGAAAACATATTCCTGAACAGATAAATAAAGACACTTAATAAAAGAATTAAATTAGTAAATATTAAAACAAGAACAACATAGAACATTTCTGTTTGTGGCATGAAATGAAAATTAAATTTTCTCCAACATTCATTATAAGCTTAGCTCTTTTTGACAACATAAAAATTGATCTCACTTCTAACAAAATTGGAGAGCATTTGTTTATGTAATTTAGATTTACCAGTCCAGACAAAATGTCAACAATTAAAAAAAAAACTTTTATTCTAGGTATTTTTGGTTTAAATAAAAGTGAAAGAACCATGTTTTTACTACCATAAACTTTGGAAATCATGGCTGCCTAAATTTGGATAAGTTATTTATGAAATAAATCTAGAAGTATTTCTACATTGAGTCTTGCCATCCAAAATATTTATGCTGGACTTCTAAACAAAGGATTTATATCATTGGAAAATTTTTACTCCCAGTCTTCTCTGAAAAAAGAATCAACCAGGAAAAGAACTGAAATACTTTAAGACATGGTTTGCTGTGAATCTCTTGAATAATTATTGAGTTTCTATCTAATGGACTTACGTAACATTCGATCTGTCACGGATACAATCTTAGGCTCTCAAAAAGGTATAAAGAGCTTTGCACTTATATGAACCATATTCTTGGTTAAATTTTAATGTAATTTACTTTGTTTTTTAAGGATATTTGAATACTTTAAATTTATATTTTCTTTCCATGTTGAATCACAACCCCCCTTATTTTTTCTGAAACTGTGCATAGAACAAGTAAACACAACAAAAATTGAACATTGGAATTGGTTTTTAATGTTTATGGGTTCTTGTTTATGGGTAGTTGTTGAACCAGCATTTATGAACTAAACATATAAAATACATTTTACTCTTCATTTTCAATTTAAAATGATATATAAAAGTGACAGTAATGTTAAATAGTAAGAAACAATTTTAAAACCCAAATTTCATTATGAGAGATATCAAGTGTTATTTGATATACAAATTGTATATATTTAAGGAGATGTCTGATTAGATTTACACAAGTACATAAGTAAAATCTTACTAAATCTTAGTACTGCATAAAAGCAAATAATGACTATTTATAAGAGTTGATGCTATTTTTATAGTTGTGAGACTTACTTTAAACAATAAAGTATATTAAAGCATTTAAATATCAAAACCAACTCTTATTAAGATCAATATTAGGAAAATCTACCTAACACATTTAAGTGAAAATTAAATAATCTAATTTAGATATCCTTGTTCCAGTTATAAAGTAGTTAAAGTAAACCATTCATTCATGGTTCCATTGAGGATGGGGAGTGGAAATTCTCTGCCTCTGTCTTCTGAATGTATGCTTGTGTTAACTACAGTTTTGCCTGTGTTCTTGTACATATTTATTTATTAAATCCCTTATAATACTTGCTCTGTTGCTTTCCTACCATTTGCCTGATTTTTTCTTATGTTAAGCTGTGTAAACTTTGAGGATAGAGTCTAACAACTAGCAAACAATCTTGGTTGCAAGGATCAGTGAGCAAATTTATGAGTAATAATTAAATATCTGTTTGCCTCATCTGCTTATACTTTCATTTTATGCTGAGTCTAACATTTTCATATTTAAAGTATATTGTAAGGTATATTCAAAATGTATACAAATGAATTTCAAGAAAAAATATGAGGCCTGGAATTTTGTTTTCATTTGTTTTTTAAAAGACTTCAAATCAAAAAAAGATAATTTTATTAATCAGAATATTTTTCATCACATATATAAATTACATTATTTTTATTAAAACCAACATCAGAGCATAATATTACCCTTTTCTGGTGACACAGTTTTCAGAGAGTAAGTTCAATTCTCGAGTCTGGGACTGGCAAAGCTGCAGGAGGCACTCAGACTCTCGCAGATGGTGATCTTCAGTATGGTTGTCTGAATAACTAGCAACCATCTCACCATTGAGGATTCTTAAAGTAGGTAGCATTTTAAGTAGGGAATGTCTGTGAAAATATGGGGAAAAGGTAATTAAGAGCTTCATAAAACTAGATCATAACTAAAATAAATGTAGGCCCATGACTTATGAGTCTTAGTTCCAGTAGAACACTGGTACTCGATCCCATCAATATGCTACATAATCGGATTTCCACATGAAATGTTGGGAAATTTTTGCATCGGTGCTTGAACAAAACTTCAGAATTCAACCTGATGCAGGTGACTTTTGTAAACAAAAGAAGATCATGTTTCGGTCACTGGGCATTAATTGGCGTAGTTAGTACACATTGTTTAAACCATTGTGGTTGTATTGCATGTGTTTGAGCTTTTTGTACTTTTTTAGATAAAAAACATGGGTCCTAAGAAAGTTTCTTGAAAAGAATCTCATGATAAGGAACAAGCTAACCATGTTATAGATATTGTTGTTGATAATTTAGTAAACCCTTTTAGAAAACAGGTAAGGAAACGCCAACAGCTGACACATTAGACAAGATTTTTTTTTTACAGAAAGCCAGCCATATCCTAGTGAAAAAAGACAAGGAAGGGGGAAAAAAAAAAACAACCTCCTGAAAAGAAGCTACCAGTTGATTTTATAGAAGGGGATCCCCCTTCCAAAGAACAATTCTCTCTCCATCCCTACTCTCCACATCTGTGTCCACAGATCCAGATCCCCATCAATCTCAAGGTATGGGGCATACTGTACTTGTTAACCACTTTGTTAATGATGGGTTTCATTTAAAAATATATATTATTTAACTCTGAACTCATTTATTTTGAGATTTATGTATAATGGTTTGTATAAAAAGGCAAGGTTGGGGTAAAAACTTGGTGGTTGAATATGGATTAATCCATTGTCAGTTATTTCTTATGGGGAAAATTGATTTGGAACTTGACTGCATCACATCTCAATGCTCCTGCTAGAACAGATGAGTGTCGAAGTCCAGGGTTCTACTGTCTATATCTCTAGAAACACAGGTTTTGTGAAGATTCCTCTCAAATCTGTTACAGATCCTACAGTACCATGTTATCTACATATTTTACATGTTATGGTTAGAATGATATACCCTTAAATCTCTTCTCCTGACACAAATAAGAAGTCAACACAGGAGCACAAGCTAGAATCCAAATTACATAAAATAAGTATTTTACCTAAAATGTTTAGGGAGATTTCAAAAACTGAGTGGGGGAATGGAATATTTAAAAACATATTTGTCAGGCTGAGCCCCGGTGGCTTAGTGGTTGAGTGTGGGACTGCAGCCCACTGGCTTGGTGGTTCAAATCCAGCAGCAGCTCTCCAGGAGCAAGGTTGGGCCTTCCACTCCCATCAGAGGGCAGTGATGCCCCCCACAAAAGAAAACAAAACAAAGATTCAACCTTACTGGATTGTGTTTGCACTAAGTGAAGATTCATT
The DNA here is from genome assembly GCA_004026705.1 of Nesogale talazaci. Taxonomy (NCBI): domain Eukaryota; kingdom Metazoa; phylum Chordata; class Mammalia; order Afrosoricida; family Tenrecidae; genus Nesogale; species Nesogale talazaci. The sequence goes on along the minus strand of PVJH01001008.1, from coordinate 3,200 downwards.
ATATTGCAAATGTCCATCAAAATATTCAGTAAAAAATTATTCAAGATATAAAGTCAACATAACTTATTTAGTAAAATATCAAGTATAAAATGATACTTTTGAGATATGACAATAAAAGGTATTGAAAGTTAGAAAACACACCGCTATTCATCAGGGTTAGAAGAGCTATTTTAATTTAATAATTGGAATATAGTATAGAAAAACAGATATTAGACTTCAATTACTTGATGGAAAGAGCCCTGAAGAATAAGCACAGCCTAGTTTCTATCCAACCCTTGGTGACCCAGGATGTGTTGAATATACTACTGGGATTATGACTTCATTCTTTGAGACACACAACACCCAGGACTAAAATATGGTAATCCCACCAAGCGAATTAGGTTTTACCACAGATTCACCAAGAATTCATTGGATTTAAGGCTGAAACTCCCTAGTGTGAGATGACATCGATGACTGCTGTTTTCCCATGGTTACAGAACTGGTGGCCTTTACAATTTGATTAGGATCTCTTGCCTTGAATGTGCCCTAAGAATGGTGGCCTTGGAATGTCATGTAGTTATTACTTTAGTACCCTTCTTATTTGATCATGACATGTACTAATCTGATAGGGATAGTGAGTGAATATTATCGGAAGTTTTGTCAATCGCCAACCCCCATTGCTTGTGTAAATAGTGTCCAGTCACTTAAGAATTTACTCTGTACGGTTAAACAATTCAAGAAGTGTGGTTTGCAGCTGGCCTATACTTGTATCATTTCCTTTTCTCAACAGTGCTTTAAAGTTTATACCACTGTCTAAACAAATGGCAGCATGAATCGATTTACCTTATGGCCCATGGGGATGATTGATAATGTTCTCTAGCATACAGTGGCACTCGTGTCTCTAAGGTGAACCAGAAATCTCTATAATCTCTATAAGTTTGAATGAATTCAAACTTGTAATTAATTCTATATATATTCTACATATAATTCTATGTATAAGCCATATATGTATATATATGAATGAATGCAAACTTGTAATTAATTCTAGCCTCGATCTAAGAATAAATAGTTCTTATGACATAGCCCTACTTGATACTATCCTTCAGGAAGAGATCGCTGAAGATATGGGTGATATAGTAAAGTGTCGTGAAGAAATCAGATTATGCCTGTTTACCAGAAAAATAATGTCTGGAATCTTAAGCAACCATCTAAGTGATACACCAAGTTCCCATGGAAGAATCACCCCAGCCTGAGTGATTCAAGGTCGTGAAAAAATCCAAATCTGAAGGAGTCAATAGCATCAGAGCCTAAGTGGTGAAGGACAGGCGGTAAATTTGTGAAGAAAACCACAGCTTACTATGGAAGCCTCAAATCCATTTGCTTATATCCACCTTCAGGTTCAAAGATTAGGCCTCCTAGTGAATCCCCTCTGACCCTAACTGAGGGATGGGAATCGCCTTGTTATCACACAGGGAGCAGTGTCAATTAAATTCTAGCAGATGTCATTAGGTTAAAATGTGACATCATTTTCATTTGATCTCCATTTTAAGGTTATTCCAGCTAAGAGAAAGTGTAGGGGGAATATATGTGACTTAAGCTTCCAGTTAATCCCCTCTGACCATATCGCAGGGAAGTGCATAACATTGCGTTCATACAGATTGCATTGGAAATTATATTTAGATACAGTTAAAATTTAGCATATGATAATTTGATTTCCCTTTTGATCCATTTTAAATTTGTTCTGTTTTTCAGTATTTTCTTCTTTTTGACTGAGGTTTATCTGTTTTACTTTGCTATTGTTGTTTTGTATGCTTTTCTGTATATGAAATACTGGATAGGGAAGTCCATAGACACAATAGCTTGATTAATGTTTTTTGGAGGTAGTATGAAAAGTGAAGTTGGGTAGGAAATGGGGAGCTAATAAATTCAAGAAAGAAGAAAATGAATGTGGTGATGATTTTACAACTCTTTTTTATATGATTAAGATATTGAATTATAAAAATTTAAAATGAAAAAGACCAATATTCTAGGAAACCCCCCAAAATTAATTCTACTGTTCTATAGGGTCACTATAAATCAGAATGAGTTTGGTTTTGTATTCATATAGATTTAAATTGATGCTAACTACTTAAAAGGTTAGATAGGACCATAAACAGTAATGCATTTCTGTGGCGAAACCACGTAGAAAAGGAAGGTCAAATAGCTATATAACTTGATGAATATAATCAATATTACTACATGGTACATACACAAGTCTCAATAGAAGAAAAAATTAATATACCTAATAAAAAAGAAAAAGACACAGTTTATTCTAAGTTTGGGGCACCAACCAGAATTTTATCTGATATTTTGGTGGTGTCCATTCCAGAATTGAAAAATATAAGGTCTACAGTTTCTAATCTTTAATATATATATATAAGGGAAATTAATAAAGCAGGCTTTCTTACTATAAATTGATTTTATTACAAACTATACAAATGATTCTCCACTTTAGAGTATAATTATTTTCACTAAATAGATAACAGAAATATGTTGGACTTAAAAATTTTTTCACAAGGTTAGTGTAAGTAAATTAAGACACTTTTGTGTATGCATATTACAGGTCCATTTTGCTAAAAGAGGTGGAAGAAACAAGAAAAGAGAATATTCACATGGATGCCAGGACAGTTACATTCTTAGCATATTTAATATGTATCTCAGTCACTCTAAAGGTACCTTCATATGAAGATGACTACATTCATGTAAGCCATGTTATCCTTAAAGTCTGGCATCATCCCACTACTTACTTGCCTATTAGTTTGTCATACTGTGGTGACTTATGTATTGCTATGGTGCTAGAATATATATTACTGATATTTCATATACCAGCAGGGTCACAAGGTGAACCAGTTCCAGCAAAACTTCCAGAATAATAAAAGCTATGAAAATGGAATAAGTTACCAACTTTTGAGGTATTAGTCAATGAAAATGATATGAATAGCAGCATAACTTTGTCAGATATAGTGCCAGACTATGAGCCTCCAGGTTAGAAGGTACTCAAAATATAACCAAGAATGAGCTGTCTTCTCAAAGCAGAAGGAACCAAAAAACATGCATGACTAAAACCTTTGGGACATTCATTTGCTGATGGGGCATGACTCAATAAAAAATATATAACCATATGTTAAAAATGAGAACTTGTATAAAACATAAATATGGGAAGTTGAAAGTTGTCAGAAATA
>PVJH01001007.1:0-241540 GCA_004026705.1 Nesogale talazaci | reverse complement strand
AAAAAAAAAAAGAAAGTACATCAAACACAAACCAAAAAAACCAGTCCTTAAAGAAGGCATACTTCATAAAAAAAATTGATCCACTGGATTTCATATTTAAAACTACTTTTTAGAAGAAATTATTAAAAGAATGAAAAAATAAGTCACAGACTTGGGAAAATACTTACAAATCATATGCTTGATAGCAGACTGATATCTAGAATATCTAGTGAACCCTTACATCAATGATAAGGCAAAATATTTGGACAGGTATTATTTCAAAGACACACAAAAGCAAATAAACATATAAAAACACTGTAAATAATAAATTGTTACATTGATATAAATTAGACCATAGTGGCTAAATTCAATAGACCAATCATAGGAAATATTGCCAAAGGATGTTCATAATGCAGTGGTGCATTCACTTAGGCAAATATGTTAGTATTTTATTTGAAAGTTAAATATGCATCTACCATATGAATTAGCTCTACCACTTCTAAATATTCACCCAAGGGATGAAAATAGGTGTCCACTACAAGACTTAGGATCAACAACCCAAATGGCTATCAGAGAGTGAATGAGTGTAACAAATTTAGGTACATCCACACAATGTTACTCAGCAGTAAAAATGAACAGTTGACATATGATACGGAATAGATCAATCTCAAAATAATACATGTCATATGACTGTATTCATAGAAAATTCTATAAAATACAAACTCATCTATAGTTACAAAGTAGACCAATGGTTGGAATGTGGGGAGAAGTGCTGAAAAGAAAGGATTACAAAGGGAATGAGAAAACAGTGATGATAGAAATGTTTGCTTATTGTGATGATAGCTTCACAGGTGGGTTGTTGTACAAATGTCAACATTTTAATCAACTAGTCCACCTTATGCATGTGCAATTAGTTATATTTTCACTATACCTCAATAAAGCTGCTCAATAAAGAGTGGTTGATTTTAAAAATTTAGTCACGTCCAGCAAGATGGTTCTCTAAACAGACACACTACATGAATGCTTTTGAACAAAGATATGAGACAAACATGGAGATCTGCATCCTTTTTATAGTATAAGCATATACTATGCATTATTTGAAAGCAATAGCTTGAAGCTGAGATTTTTAAACATTATTTGTAACAGTTTTATTGACATATAAGCCACATAGCATACAATTCAATGGCTTGATAGTATAAAAAAGAATTGTGCAATCATGACCACAATCAATTTTAGAACATTTTCTCCTTTCTTGTACTTATTATTATTAGCTCCCCATTGCCCCTGAACCCTATCATATCCTAAGAAAAATCCAGTTATTGTTTCTAGATTTATCTATCCTGGATTTCATATACAGGAAAAAAAATATATATGTATACACACAAAACAAAATCAAAAAGCAATAACAAAATGAATGAGAAAATCCTCAATTGGAAAGAAAGAAGAAAATATTAAATCAGAACAAATTTAAAATGGGTCAAAGGGAAGAACAAATGATAAGCTGTTAAATTTTAGCATAGGTCTATTGATGCTAATACTTCCCAGTGCACTTACTGTCGCCCAATAGCAAGATGATTTGCATATTTGATCAATGGTCAGAAGGGATTCACTGGAAACTTAATCCATGTGGGAACCCTACAAATGGATTTCACTGTCATTCATAACCTTCTATAAACTGTGTGATCAGAATTTAAGCTCCAATACAATTACCTCCTCTGGCCTTGTATGTAATTATTTCCAATCCTTGAATAACACAGACTGGTGTGTTTCTTCCATGTAGACTTAGCTTAGCTGGCTGCTTGTTTTAAAGGAAGCCTTTCAGCCTTCAGCCGCATCCCTTCTGATTGCTGGACACCATCTGATTTCTTCACCACACTTTCTATAGCATCCATATATTTAGTGATCTCTTCAGGAGAGCAACTATTGAGTTGGGCCATGTCATAAGAACTGTTAACTATTGATTAAGGCTATGATTAAGTGCAAACTCAAAACCCATTAATAGATTTTTAGCTTATATATGTCCCTGGTTCATTTTAGCATTTTATGGGAGAACATTACAAATCCTCCCCTCACCACTTGTCTCTCAGTTTGTACTGTGGTGGCTTGAATGTTATTGTGGTGCTGGAAGCTATGTTATTGGTATTACAAGTGCAAACAGGGTCACCCAAAGTGAACAGGTTTCAATGAAACTTTCCGGCTAAGAACAGACCTTGAAGAAGGAATTGGTTGTCCCTTTCAGAGGAAGTAGCCACCAAAACTTACATGCATCGCTTTTACACATTGTCAGATCCTGAAAGTCTGATGAATGGAAGCAGACCATTGTCAGAGATGGTCTTGGAGCATGGGTCCCTGGGCTCAGCGGTCACTTCAAAAGTGCCTGAGAAGGGGCAGCTTTCTCAGAGTGGAGTGGACCATGGTGCCATGAGTGGCGTAAAGCCTAGAGGAGTGGAGCCATTGGGATCTTTATTTGACCATGGGGTACTACTCAAGGTAATGAAAGGTAACTGCAAAAATCTGCTAATGATGCGAATTTGGAATGTGTGAAGTATAAATCTAGGAAAATTGAAAGTTGTCAAAAATGAAATGGAACATATAAGGATCAATACCTCAGAATTTTTGTTATTGTTAGGTGCCATTGACTTAGTTCTCACCCACAGCAACGGTGTGCATGACAATAAGCACTGCAGGGGTGCATCATCTTCAAAGTTGTTCCGATGCTGAGCCCATTGTTGCAGCCACTGCGTGAGCTGACATTGGTCATTTTGAAACAGGATATCACATGATTTCCTATGCCAGGTTTGAAAAAGTCAAGAGGAATGGCATTGCATTCATTGCTGTATGTTGCCATCAACATTTCCAAAACAGTTTCTTTCTACTTGAGCGTTTGGTAGATGCTCTTATTTTTACACGTTCTCCCTGATCCTCCCACCCTCGTGAATCCTTGGAAAGTTACATATTATTGTTATTATTCAGTGCCTGATACTATTTGTTGTCTCACATCACTCATGTTTCTGTTATTCATCCCCCTGAGAAGTTGGCTTTATATCCAACCCTGTGCTGGGGTTCCCTCATTCTCCTTCTTTCCTCTTGCCCTCATCATCCCTCTACCCTCACGATATCATTACTCCAACTACTGTCTCTGAGGGTTTTATCTGTCCTGAATTCTGCGTCCTGAGAGTTCTTATCTGTACCAATGTGTGTACTCTGGTCTAGCTGACATTGTAAGGTAGAAATGGGTCTTGGTAGTGGGAGGAAGGAAGCATTCAGGAACTAGAGGAACAATGTGTGCTTCGTCAGTGCTATATTTACTGCACCTTGGTTGAATTGTCCCTCCTTGTAACCCTTCTGTGGGGGGATGTCCAGTTGTCTACTGATGGGGCATTGGGTCTCCACTCCAAACCCTTTTGTTCACATCAATATAATTGTTTATTTTGAATCATTTAATACGTCATCCCATTGACACTTCATGTTGGCACAGGCTGGTGTGCTTCTTCCACGAGGGCTTATTTGCTTCCCTGTTAGATGGCTGTTTGTTTAATTCTAAGCCTTTAAGAACCCAGACACCATATCTTTTGATAGCTGGGTACCACCCACTTTCTCCACCAATTTGCTTATGCACCCATTTTGTGTTCAGTAATCGTGTAAGGAAAATGAGTATCAAAGAGCGCCAGGTTCTTAGAAAAAAAAAGTGTTCATGTGTTAAGTGAGGCCTTGAATAGAAGCCCACAGTGTGTCTGCTATCTTAATACTATATATATGTATATATACACAAATATTTACATTAGCCTTCATCCCTTTAATGATAAATGAACATAGTTACATATATATGCCTGTAGCTATACCTCTGTAAATAGTTTTTGCTTCCTACTTCTTTCCTCTACTTTCTTTCACCTTCTTTCTGCCTCCTATCATGCTCACCCTCCATTCGACTCTCAGTAATTCCTCTTAGATACATTACACTTGATAAATCCCCACCAGGCATTATACCCCCTCCTTACCATCAATTTTAGATCTCTTATTCCCATATCCCTGAGTTTTTTGGCTCATCACTCTCCCTCCCTGTCCCCCTCTTCTCCCATATGACCCCGGGACCAAAAGTTCTGTTGTTTCCTCCTGGGGATTATTTGTCCTGCCTATCTTATATAGTTATACATAGGGCAAAAAAAAAAAAAAACACAAAGAAATCCCCACACCAATAGTTCCAGGTCTGTCTTCTGACTCAGGGTTGATCTTGAAGTACAATACTGTCTGTGATAGAATTATATTTGTGCACATTAAAGAAAATCCAATCAAGAAATAATTTTCAAATTTATGTCCCAACCACAGAAGCTAGTGAAAAAAAGACTGAAGAATTCTCTCAATGTTTTAGGTCAGAAATTGATCAAATGTGAAGTCAGATGCATTGATAATTATTGGTGATTTTGAATGCAAAAGTTGGAAACAAAGAGGAAGGAACAGAATTGGACGATATGGTCTTGGTGGTAGAAACAAAATGAGATCACATGATGGAATTTTGCAAGAACCATGGCTTGTTTATGGAAAACACCTTTTTGAGTAATACAAATTGCAACTATACACATGGACTCCTGCAGATGGAATATACAGAAATCCAATGGACTACATCTGTGGGAAGAGATGATGGAGAAGCTCAATGTCAGCAGTTAAAACAAGGCCAGGGGCCAAGTGTGGAACAGACCATCAAATGTTCAAATTTAAGTTCAGGTTGAAGCTGAAGAAAATGAAAACAAATCCACAAGAGCCAAAATGCGACCTTGAGTCCATCCCACTCAGGTGTTTGAGAACATCTCCAGAAGAGATTTGATGCAGCGAACACTAATGACAGAAGGCCTGATGAGATGTGGAAGGAAGGTAAAAAGATCATTTATGAAGAAAGTAAAAGGTCATTTAAAAGACGAGGAAGAAAGAAAAAATATCATTGGATGTTTGAAGAAACTCTGAAACTTGCCCTCAGAGTAAGAGTAGCTAAGTCGCATGGAAGAAATGTTGAGATCAAAGAACTGAACAATTTCAAGGCGCAACTCTAGAAGATGAAGTAAAATGTAATGAAATGAGCGAAGGCCTAGAGTTAGAAAACCAAAAAAGAAGAACACGTTCAGCATATCTTAACCTGAAAAAAAACTCAAGAAAAGATGTAAGTTTTGAGTTACAATATTGAAAGTTTCAATGAGAAAACTCCTAAATGAATGCAGAAAACATCAAAGAAGAAAGAATACCCACAGACACTGAACCAAACAGAACTAGGGAACATTCCACCATTTCAGGAAGCAGACAGCGTAAGCACACGAACCAATGGTGCTAAAGGAAGAAGTTCAAGCTGCATTGAAAATCTTAGTTAAAAACAAGGCTCTAGGAATTGATGGAATACCAATTGAAATGTTTCAACAAGCTGATGAAGCACGGGAAGCACTTATTCATCAGGAAATTTAGAAGTCAGCTATTTGGCCAATTGGCTGGAAGAGATCTATTTTTGTACCCATTCCAAGCAAAGAAGACCAATCAGAGTGTGACACTCACCGATCTATGTCATTTTCAACATTGGGAGTGTAGGGGTGGAGTCTAACCTGTCAATTTGAAGATAGCCAATGAGGCCTCTGTCTGGGCATGGCTTTCTTTTGAGAATTCTGGGAAGTCTTGCCGTATTTCCCAATTGGAGGAGAGAGACTTGACTCAGTCTCTTGGAGATGGTCTACCGACAAGACAACACAGCTGCATGCTATAGACCCTGAGTCTTGGAGACTGGAGGAGCCGCCGGAAGGGAAGCCACATGGGCTTACACTGATGGAACCAAACCTCTGGGGCTGGAGAAGTCATGTGGAGACTCCTGCTAGTGCTGAGATTCTTGGGAGGCCACGGGGAGACCCCTACCAGCGCTGAGATGCTTCTGCCACCACTGGATGCACAAGACTCTGCACCCACTGACCCGTGATTGTCCTGGCATCATTGCATGTGCTTTGTGAGTCTGAAGAGGACTGATGGATTGGTATCAGACATATGGGCTAATATCAGACTTATGTACATGGACTGGACTGGGTTGGGGTGCTTTCTTAATGTTCCATTCCTCTTGCTTGTATATAAACCTCTCCCTTATATACATATGTGTGCTAGTCTACCCAGACTAACACACAGAGTTCTCAAATTATAGAACAACATCATTGATATCACATGCAAGTAAATTTTTGCTGAAGATTACTCAACAATGGCTGCAGCAGTACATTGACTGGGAGCTGCTAGAGCAGCAGTTCTCAACCTGTGGGTCGCAACCCCTTTTGGGGGGGGGAGTCGAAAGACTCTTTCACAGGGGTCCCCCAATTCATAACAGTAGCAAAATGATAGTTATGAAGTAGTGAAAAAACTTTCATGATTGGTGGTCACCACAACATGAGGAACTGTATTAAAGGGTCACAGCATTAGGAAGGTTGAGAACCACTGTGCTAGAGGTTCAGGCTGGATTCAGAAGAGAATGGGACCAAAGGTATCATTGCTGATGTTAGATGGATTTGGGATGAAAGCAGAGGACACCAGAAAGATGTTTACTTGTGTTTTATTGACTATGCAAAGGCATTCAACTGTATAGGTCAGATCAGACTATGAGAAGAAAGGGAAGTCCAGAATACGTCATTGGGCTCATGTGAAGCTTGAACGTGGATTAAGAGACAGTTGTGTAACAGAACAAGGGAATACTGTATGATTTAAAATCAGGATAAGTGTGCATGGGGATTGCATCCTTTCATCATACTTATTCAATCTGTGTGCTGAGCAAATCAACAGAGAATCTGAATTCTATGAAGAAGAATGTGGGGTCAGGATTGGAGGAGGTTTTATTAGCAACCTTTGATATGGAGATGACACAACCTTTCTTTCTGACAGTGAGGAGGCCGTGATGAACTTGCAAAGATTCTAACATTCAGTATAGATTTCAAGTCAATGTAATAAAGACTAAAATTCTCATAGATGGACCAATGGGCAACATGATACATGATAAATAGAGAAACATTTGAAGTTGTGAAGGTTTTTGACTTGCTTAAATCTACAATACATGCTCATGGAAGAAACAGTCAAAAGTTAAAAAGATAGGTTGCATTGGTTAAATCTGCTGCTGAGAGTGTTGAAAAGCAGGGAGGTTACTTTGAGGACTAATATGCACCTGACCCAAGCCATACTATCTTCAATAGTCTCATGTGTTATTGAACATTGAATTTTCAATGTGGCAGTTGAACATTGAATAAGGAAAACTCAAGAATTTGTGGTGCTGGAGAAGAATATTGAAAATCCCATGAAATTCCAGAAGGGCAAACAAATATTTCTTGGAAGAAATACAGCCGGACTGCTCATTAGAGGCAAGACTGGCAAGGCTTTATTTATTTCAAATAGTTTGGACCTGTTGTCAGGAAAGACTAGTCCCTGGATACAGACATCATGCTTGGTAAAGTAGAGGGGCAAGGAAAAAGAGGAAACCCTCAAAGACAAGGATTGACACAGTGGCTACAACAATGTGAGGTGGTGCAGCTTTGACACAAGAGGAGCAGCCGAGCAGCAGCAGTATTAGAACCAAGAGTCAGCCTGAGGCAGAGCGGTGGCCTTCCCCGCACAGAGAGCCAATACAGCTGAGTGCTTTGGGGCTAGAGGTTGGCTTGTAGAGTGGGGTGCCTCTGGGTACTTTATTGGGGGGGGGTGGGGAAGCTGGGTTTGCTGACTTCTGCAGTGAGAACTGGTGCTGGAGCTGAGTGCCTTCTGGTTGATGCTTATACTTAAGTGACATGGCCTTTAGGCATTTATTCGCAGTCCTTAAAGAGCTTTTTAACATTGCTTGAGCAGGGCAGAAACCAGAGGAAGAGACTGAGGACCAGCGAACAGACTGCCCGTGGTCATGGGAGCAGAAACTCTCCTGACTGCACAATGGTTTCCTGAGCATTTCTCACCTGAATTGTCATCTGTTAACTTGCCTCAAAAAAGGACATGCTTGTGTCATTTGTGAGTTCCATGTGGCCATTGCAATGAGTTCTCAAACCTGACAGAAAGGTAGAGTGCAGGGAACGCAGTGCTCTGGGGAAGAATGGTTGATGTTAGAACTACTACGAAAGGTTGAGGGGTGGGACTACATCAGACTTTCACCTCAGGAATTGACCTTGAACACCTGATGTTAATGTTAACAAAAGCAGAAATGTTAAGCTGCTTGGCACAGTATATGTAACTATGTATTATGAAAAGCGATGTACGAGCCCCTAATGAAACGATTTTTTTTAAAAAGAAATTTCACTGAACTTTACAAAAAAATGGTGATGTTCCTTTCTGAGAGCATGTTGAAACACCTTACGTCATGGATAGATTTGGAGAGCATAATTAATCAACCACAAAAGGGCAATTACTGTATTGTATGAGACCACTGTTATTTTTAAAATTAAGAAACAGACTTTAATGGTTACCAGGGGAAGAAGAGGGAATGGGAAGAAATAGGCTAGAGCATGGGTCAGCAAACTTTTGCCCTGTTTCTGTGAGTCTGAAGCAAAGGTGAAAAACATTTAAGGGTATTATTCAGATAAAAGTGATTTCATTTGTTTGTAAAAATATATGTATGGATCCCGAACAATTTTTACATTGTTGTGAGGGACATGATTGGCTCTTTTGTCTCAAATATTTGCCAATCCTAGGGGTAGAGTATAGTTGCCCAAACTTGCTTGTTCTACCACCTCCTTTGAAGGAAAAAAAGATGACTCAGCCTACCTCAGACAATTAAAAACACTGTACTGCAATCCAGACTCCAGGATGAAGTGTATGCATCTCCCAAAAGGTAGCACTGGGTTGGAGAGGAAGTAGGTGTTGACTTAAGTGAAGGGGAGACAATAGCCTGCAAGAGGGAGATGGACAAGACAAAGGAGGGGTACAGGGTAAGCCACTGGAAGGCTTAATACGTTGAAGTTATTGAATGTCAAAACGATCTGATATGAAACCTTCAGCTAACTAACAATAGGCTTTTAAAATAATGATATGCAAGTATATATGTAAAAAGCTGGACCCCAGTGGCTAGATACTTGGAACACAAATTCAAAATTATGTCTCAATCTTCACTTTATCCTGCCTTTCCAAACTGAGGTCAATATCCCTGGGTCCACTGCCCAGCTTGACAGGCATATGCTTCCATCCCAACCATCGGTCTAGGTGGGTGGTCTTTTCAGTTTTACTGTTCTCCTCCCTGTTCCTTTGAATCTAGAATCACTTAATAGTTTGAAGGGAGTGGTTTTAATTAACCCATAGAATTACATCATTGGAAACAACAGGTGAATAAATACAGGCATACACTGCAGCATCTTTTATTTTGTAAGATGAGCTATCCAAATGAAAGCAGGTTTAAAAGCTGCAGAATGGCATGAGCAGAACTGTGTGAATTGGATGTTCTTTTTATTTTATGAATGACATCTTAATATATAACCCACTCTTACTCTTAGAAACAAATTCTTATCTGATCTTTTTTAATCTATTGTGCTCTTAGAGTATTATATTGGCTTTTGGCCTAAAGCAATACAATCTTGATGTGATCAGAATATCAGAAGTATGTTCTAATAAGGGAAACAAACAGCCTAGATCGCAGAGAGGCTAGACTCAGTCACAAAGCCCCCTCTTGCCCAACATTTTGAGGATACGATGGCATTTTGCTACATAAGGTCTTCACCTAGACTTTAGGTCCTCGATTTGTTTTTGTTTTTTTCAAGAAATCATTTTATTGGGGGCTTGTACAACTCTTATTACAATCCACCCATCCATCCATGGTGTCAAGCACTTTTGTACATTTGTTGCCATCATCATTTTCAAAACATTTTTTTCTAAAGCCCTTAGTATCAGCTCCTCATTTTTTCCCTTCCTTCCCTCCCCTCCTTTCCTCACGAACCCTTGATAAGGTATAATCATTTCTAATGCTTTGCACTGACCATTGTCTCCCTTCACCCACTTTTCTATTTTTTTTTCATTCCCCTGGGAGAGGATTGTGATGGGTTCCCCTTCCTCCCCCCATTTTCCGCTTCCTCTCCTGATATGACTACTCTCAATATTGGTCCCAAGGGGTTTGTCTGTACTGGATTCCCTGTGTTTCCAGCTCTTAACTGTAGCAGTGTACTTGCTCTGGTCTAACCAGGTTTGTAAGGTGGAATTAGGGTCATAATAACTGTGTGTGTGGGGGAAACATTAAAGAACTAGAGGAAAGCTGTTTGTTTCATCGGTACTATACTGCTCCCTGACTGACCTGTCTCCTTCCTGAGACCATTCTGTAAGTGGATGTTCAATTGCCTACAGATTGGCTTTGGGTTTTGACTCTGTACTACCTGATTCATTCACATTGACATGATTTTTTGTTCTGGGTTTTTGATGCTTGTTTGGGCCGGAGTTGAACGAGGAAGCCCCCTGGACCAGGCAGCCCCTGGACCAGGCAGCCCCTTGCTCCAGCCTCACAAGAAGGAGATGAACAACCTGCTGAATTTTGTAACCCCTGCCTCTGGGATTTCACAGAGCTTATCTCCCTGAAGGGCACAGCCCCTTGACAGAGCTTATCTCTCAGGGCTGGGTCTGTACAGCTTCTTCTCTCAGTGTTCCAGGAGGCAGATCTGTGGAAGATAAGATGTACTCACATCATATCCTAATTCAGACCCTGCAACTGCAACTTCAGAAGCCTCATTCCCATTATCAGTACATAGGTCCTTGACTCAAGCCCTATGTATGTCCCACTGTCTCACTGCCAGACGTGGCTTCCCTGGCCTAACTCTTGGGCCTCAGAACTGCCCAGGAGCTTAAGATGCTCCTGTCCCTTTCTCTGCTACCCCTTTCCCTTTCAAAAGTCCTTCCCTACCTCCAGTAAAGCCTATCTTCACTTTTCTTCCCAACTAAGCTCTATCTCCTTTCTGCCCTCTGTCTCAATCTCTCAATGCCTGATACTTGGTCCCACCAATACCTCATGATCACACAGGCTGGTGTGCGTCTTCCATATGGGCTTTGTTGCTTCTCACCTACATGGCCACTTGTTTGTCTTCAAGCCTTTAAGACCCCAAATGTTATATTTTTTTTCACAGCAGGCCACTATCAGATTTCTTTACATTTGCTTATGAATCCATTTTGTCTTCAGTGATCATGTAAGGAAGGTATCTCAGAATGCCAGAGTATTAGAAAAAAGTGCTCTTGTGTTGAGGGAGTACTTGAGTAGAGGCCCAATGTCCATCTGCTTCCTTAATACTGAATCTATAAATACATGTACATAGCTCTATTTTCCCATCTTCACATATAACTATATGTACATATGTACATGCCTGTTTTTTTCATGCCCGTTTTTAGACCTCAATAAATGCCCTTTGCATTCTGGTTCTTTCCTCTATTTCCTTTTACTCTCCTCTTGTTCCACTATCACACTCAGCCTTCACTTGGGTTTCAGTGATTCCTCTCGGTTACATTGCCTTTGATCAAGCCCCATCAGGACTCCTACCCCTTTCTCACTATCAATCTTTGGTCACTTGTTCCCTTGTCCCTGAGTTTGTTAACACGAACTTCCTCCCCCCCCCTCATCTTTCACCTCTCCCATGTTCCCTGGAACCATTGGTCCCGTTGTTTTCTCCTCCAGATTGTTTATCCCACCTATCTTATCTAGATATATCTGTAGAGATAATATTATGCAAAAATATAAGACAGAGCAAAACAAAGCAAAAAATAAAATAACAACAACAAAAGAAAATGTGTGGGGGAGGGGGAAAGCCTGTAAATAGTTCAAGGTCTGTTTGTTGACCTTTTATGAGTAGATTCCATTTGAGTCTGATGGGGTGCCATGTCCTGGCTCCACAGTCTCTTTTTGGTGTTTCCAGGGGACTTCATTGCTCTGTTCCCCCCTGGCTATTCTGTTTCATGCCCTTAGTGTTTCTCCTCGCTGTGGTGGGATCAGAACAGTCACAGTTCTCTCACTGTGTCTCCAGCATTGTCCCTTGTAACGCTGTGGGTCAGTGAGGTTCACCTAGAGCAGTGGTTCTCAATCTTCCTAATGCCATGGCCCTTTAATACAGTTCCTTATGTTGTGGTGACCCCTCACCCATAAATTATGTTTGTTCCTCCTTCATAACTGTCATTTTGCTACTCTTATGAATCAGGTGAACCCTGTGAAAGGGTCGTTTGACACCCCCCCTCAAAGGGGTCATGACACACAGGTTGAGAACCTCGGATCAAGAGTCTTAACAACATTTGAAAAAGGAGGACAAATTGTGTTCATGTTAATTTTTCTGAGGAGGGTCAAATCTTTCCTCACTTTGCTCCTTCCTTTGTAAGATATACCCAGATAATATACCTATCATTCGTCCACACTCATGGATTTATCCAGAGCATAAATGATGGTGAATAAGTGAGACAGCACTTGACAGACAGCAAGCTACCCATGTGGGATTTTTGATTCGAAGACAACAAAGTTGTAGCGCTGGACTTGAGCAGAGCAAGCCGGGACCTGCTTCTGCACTGTGTGAAGCAGTAGTCAAGTTATTTCACCTCCCTAGATCTGTTTTGTTATCTCCTTAAGAGACTGGATTGTGAATTTTAGTTCTTAAAGCTTGATAACTGATCCCTTTGACACCTTGTGGTCCCATAAACTGATGTCCTTCTTCCATGTGGACTTTGTTCCTTCTAAGCTAGATGGCTGCTTGTTTACTTTCAAGCTTTTAAGACCCCAGACACTACATCTTTTGATAGTTGGGCATTATCAGCATTCTTCACCACCTTTGCTTATGCACACATTTGTCTTCACTGATCGTGTCAGGAAGGTGAGCATCATGGAATGCCAATTTAATAGAACAAAATGTTCTTGCACTGAGGAAGTACTTGAGTGGAGGTCCAATGCCCATCTGCTATCCAACTACTAACCCTATAAGTATATGCTTGATAATTTATTTCCCCATTGTCATATATAAATATATTCACCTATGTACATGCCTGTATTTAAACCTCTATATAAATGCCCTTTACCCCCCAGTTCTTTCCTCTATTTCTTTTTACTTTCCTCTTGTCCCACTATCATGCTCAGCCTCCATTTGGGTTTCAGTCTTTTCTCTCTGTTACATTACTCTTGATCAATTCCTGTCGGACTTCTCACACCCACCTTGTCACTGATTTTGAATCAATTGTTATTCCCTTATCCCTGGGCTGGTCAACACCACCTCCTTTCCCCCTCCTCCCCCTCTTCCATGCCCCCACCCCCCAGAACCATCAGTCCCGTTGTTTTCGCCTCCAGACTGTTCATCCAGCCTATCTTACCTAGTTAGGCTTGCAGAGGTAACATATGTTTAAAAAAGGCAAAATGAGGCAACCAAAGAAAATAAAAAATTCCTTGCTCACTTTCCTGATATGATTGTCGACGACAAATGTGTACATAAGCAAATGTGGTGAAGAAAGCTGATGGTACCCAGTTATCAAAAGATATAGTGTCTGGGGTCTTAAAAGCTTGAGTAAACAAGTGGCCATCCAGCTCAGAAGCAATAAAACCCACATGGAAGAAGCATACCAGACTGTGTGACCATGAGGTGTCCAAAGGATCCGGTATCAGGCACCAAAGAACTAAAAATTATATCATTATAAATGAAGGGGAGTACAGTACTATTCATCAATAGATGAAGCAACATCCTCTTACAGAGAGGTTTTAGGGAGGAGATGAGCCAGTTAAGGTAAAGTGTAGTAACAATGAAATATGTAACTTTCCTTTAGTTCTCAAATGCTTCCGTCCACCCACTATATGATCCCAATTCAACCAGACAAATCCAGCTAGACCAGGGGATGTACACTGGAGTCAGAAACATGGGAAATTTAGGATAGATGATCCCTCAGGACTAGTGGTGGGAGTGGTGATACTGGGAAGGTGGAATAGAATGGTGGAATAGAAAGGGGGGACCAGTTTCAGGGATCTACATATATCCTCCTCTCTGGGGCATAGACAACAGTGAAGTGAGTGAAGGGGCACATCAGACAGTGTGCGATATGAAAAATTAATAACTATGTGTAAATTATTAAGGGTTTATGGGGGAGCGGTGGGAGGAAGGGAGGGAATTATGGAGAGCTGGTACTGGGGGCCAAAGTGGAGGGAGGATGTTTTGAGAGTGATGATGGCAACAAGTGTGCAAATGTGGCCTGCATACAATTGATGTATGTATGGATTGTGATGGGAACTGTATGAGCACCGAATAAAATGATTTATAAAAAAAGTGGGGGGGAGGGGGAAAGAGGAGCTTATACCAAGGGCTAAAGTAGAAAATATTTGGAAATGAATATGACAACATGTGTACAAATATGCTTGATACAAATGATGTATTGAATGTTATAAGAGCTGTAAGAGCCCCCAGTAAAATCATTGGGGGAAAAAAGAGATTAGATTAGTTGGATTCTAAGATCCTTTCCACTTCCAACTGTCTGGGGGTCTTTATACAAAGGAATCTCTGGATGTTACTTTCTTTTCATCAGGTCTTTGGCATTTCCTTCTTTTTTGCCAAAATTCTATATCAGAATGGTGCATTTTCCCAGTTACTGTATTGATTTCTAGCCTCAACCAATGCTATTGTTCAGCAAGGCTTTCATAAGGACCAAGGCTACTACTGCCATTTCCCCTTGATTCTGCAAAGTCTGATACATCTTGATTTCTTCACATTCTCTGACAGAAGCTGAAACATAGATCTCCTGGTGGTATGTCACAGACCTATCTCAAATCTCCATTCATAAGCAGGTCTCCATTGATCAAGTTGTGATCATCTTTGGTATAGAACAACAAAACAGTAAGCACTCTTAGAAATCACCTAGTCCAACACCCACTTTCCTTGTTTTCCACATATAGGGGAGGATCAGAGGAGAGGTGGAATTTGTACAAAGTCCCATGTGAAGTCCACAGATGAGGAGAACTTAGGGGTTCTGGCTCAGGTTCAGTGCTATTTCCACAACAACTAGTTGTCAATCAGATTGCCAGGCATAAAGTCTTATTTTATTTGGCTGTTTAATTATTCACACAATTCTGAACAGTAACTGAGTACCTACTAAGTGCCAAACACTGGTCTTGGTGTTGGGTAAAGGCAGAGAGAAGGAAGCAAGCCATCTCGATCCTGAGGTGCTCCCAGAATGTTGACGAAGTGTTGTTTCATATAGTACTAGCTTGGGCTTAAGGCAGCAGAACAGTTCACTGATCATTATTCCCACCATTCCCACTTCCAGGCACTGGCACACCTGCACTTAGCTATCCAAGGTCCTAAATGCTTTGAAACAGAGGTAACACAGAGCATTAAACGCCATTTTGTTGATTCACTTGCGTGCACAAGCATTCACTGAGCACCTGCTGATTCAATCATAACAAAGATGGGATTAATCATCAAATGAGAAAGCCCAGGTTGCCACTGAGTGACTCTGTGCATGTTCACTATAAAAGGCAATCCTGTATTAACCATGAACATCCCTTGCAGTGGTCCTTTGCATACTGCATATGATTTTTACAGTTTTGTAAATGAGGAGGATATGAGCTATTATCCCTATTTCATGGAGGTTTAGAAAAGCAGTGTCCAGGAGCTGAAACTCCTCTTGTTTTCTTGCCTTATCTTATGGATTGAATTGGATCCTTCAAAATGTATGGTGAAACTGAACTTCCCCAACTTCCAGTATCTGAATTCTTATTTCTTCCTATAGTGAGCACATTTTACAATATTGATTAAATTACTATTTTCCTTCTATTAACCTGCCACACAAGGAGCTCTGGTGGCATTTCGCTTAATTGCATGGTTACTGGCCCAAAAGTTGGTGGTTCAAACTCAACCAGCAGATAGTTCTTTCGCAGAAAGACCTGGATGTCAGAGTTTGAAAAGATCACAGCCTAGACCTCCTGTGGGGTAGTTCGCCTATATCTTGTTATGTGTCACAGTCAACTTGATGCTAAGCAAACAAGTCTTCATGGAAAAGA
This sequence comes from Nesogale talazaci, assembly GCA_004026705.1. Taxonomy (NCBI): domain Eukaryota; kingdom Metazoa; phylum Chordata; class Mammalia; order Afrosoricida; family Tenrecidae; genus Nesogale; species Nesogale talazaci. Next base: position 225,606 of record PVJH01001007.1, on the reverse strand, counting down.
GCCAGGAAATTATCTTTATTAAGAACCACAATCTCAAAGCAAGCTTGTTGGTGACTTTTCCAGTAGATTCCTGCTAACAGACTGCTTTCTTCGTAAGCAACCAGTAGTTTTTAGGAAACCCTGTTATGATGATAGTGTTCCCTGCAAGTAAAGTCTTAAGGCTTTCTTTTCTTCAATCAGCTTCCTTTTAATGTGTAGCAGCTGTGGTTCCCTCTTGTTTGAACATCTTGTATAAATAGATGGCAAAGCAGTTCCTGAATCACACGTACGTCCTGTAGAGTGGCCCTCTTTCTGCTGATGGCCTGGAGTTATTATGTTACCCTGTGCTTTCTGATTATACCGGCACCATCTTGTGTGAAAATTACCCCACCCCCACCCCCATATAATAGACTAACTGTAAATTGAGTAACTCTGGTCATTTGCCTTTTTATGTTTATTTAGGTCATGCTTTGAGAATCAAGTCCTATCAGAGAATTCTTTACATCTCCAAGAAACTGTACATTTAAGAAATATCAGATTGTAAATGTAATTCCCCTATATGACAAAGGAGAACTACCCCTGATTATATAGTCAAGACTGTAACTCTTTACATGAGTCGAGATTTTTATCTTTTCCCCTAAGAACTGTTGACCTGGCGAATAACAGTCACAAGCATACTGTATAAATTATAAAAGATTACAATCATGTCCTAATATATATTAATCCTTTTGGACTATTACGTATATCATCTGAACTACAAAGGAAGACCCAGAGCAAAAGCTTTTAGCAAAGCAAAGGTTTGCAAAGCACTCCAGTCTTTAGAAGTGGCAGGCACTTAAAGCAAGACTTCATTCTGGTTTGATGCCCTGCTCAGAATTTACCTTTCCACCTGAAATCAGAATCAACATTTTACTGAATCAGAATCAACATTTTAACATAATTCCCATGGGATTCTTCTAGATCCCCAGGTAAATGAACGAGCTTGAAATTTTATAAAATAAAAAGAGCAATAACAAAAAGAATATGAAGATATTGGTATCATAAAAGCAGGGAGATAATTGTTTTACATTAGATAGGAACCTGCAGACCAGGCTTTAAGGATTTACCATTTGGGGGGCCTAGAACTAGATAGTGTGATGTTGATGTTTGTTCATCTGCTTATCTCAGAGTCTTTTATTCCCAGAAGATTCTTTGGATCTAGAATTCTATACCTTGAAAATTATCAGTCAAATATTAATTATAAAATAAAAACATTCTTAGAAAATGAAGAATTTAGAAAATTACCATATATGCTTGAGTATAAGCTGGGTTTTTCAGCACTTAAAAAATATCTTTTGGATTCCTGCTCCCACCAGGGCAGTGATGCCAGAAAAAAATCTTTTATTGGGGCCTCTTATATCTCTTATCACAATCCATACATTCATCCAGTGTGACAAGCACATTTGCACATATGCCACCATCATCATTTTGAAAGCACTATCTTCCGACTTTAGCCCCTGATAGAAGTTCCCCATTTCTTCCCCTCCCTTCCCTGCTGACCCTCCATCACAAACCCTTGATATGTTATGAATTATTATTTCCATATCTTACATTGTCCTCCATGGCCCTTCACCTACTTTTCCATTATTTGTCCCCCTGGAAGAGGGTATTTATAGATTAATTCTTGTGATCAATTCTCCTTTCTCCCTCTACCCTCCTCTAGTCATTCTGGTATCTGTATTCTGATTTTTGGTCATAAGGGGTTTATCTATCCTGGATTCCCTCTGTTGTGGGCTCTTATCTGTAGCAGTGTGCAGGTTCTGATCTAATGTCAGGGAAGCCCCCTACCCCCAACACATCATCATGGGTCCGGCAGATGCAGTTGTACAATGATAGTAAGTAAAGATTATAGTAAAGTCATAGAAATTATGATTGATAGAAAACAGATTTAAATAATGGATTCAGACTTATTTCATGGTAGCATGCTCACCTCAACCCCGCTTGGTGGTCCATGTGGAGAGCGAACCGGAGAGAGCTTCTTTATTGCTAACAAAGGCTTAAATCTAGTTAGGGGGCATGATTACAGGTAACCACACATGACAGGAAGGGGCTATACAATAGGTATATGCATCACAGGAAGGGGATGTACAATAGGCATAAGCGTAACAGGAAGGGGATGAATTAGGGGCATAAGGGCAATAAGGGCAGACCCTAGTTTCATGATGGTGGTCTAGCCTTGGTCACTTGGGAAGACTTGACCTCCTTGGGCTTTCCTACAAGGAAGTAGTCTACTACTATCCTTATCAGAAGGGAGTGGGCTCTATTAGAGTGGGACAGACTAAAGAGTCTGATTGCTCTCATGGCTGATAACCCTTAGGGAGTATAACCCCTGACTTCTGTTGACCTCCAAGTGCATAGTCATCTGCCACATGTAGCAAGTGGCTAAGTGTGGCATATATTTGGGGGAGACAACTTGGGAGAAATCTTTCTGTTTCCCATAGTCTAATCCAATTTGTAAAGTAGAATTGAGGTCATGATAGTGGGGTGAAGGAAGCATCAAAGAACTAGAGGAAAGTTGTGTGTTTCATCGGTGTTATACTGCACCCTGTCTGGCTGACCACTCTGTGAGAGGATGTCCTATTGTCTACAGATGAACATTGGGTCTCCACTCCATGACATCCCCCCCCCATTCACCTTGGGTATGGTTTTGTTTTGGGTCTTAAGATGCCTGATACCTGATCCCATCAACACCTGATCATCACACAGGCTGGTGTGCTTCTTCTTCCATGTGGGCTTTGTTGCTTCTGAGCTAGATGACTGCCAGATGCTATATCTTTTGTTAGCCGCGCATTGTCAACTTTCTTCACCACATTTGCTTATTTACCCATTTTGTCCACCTGTTGGGAAGGTAAGTGTCACAGAATGTCGGATTATTAGAGCAAAGTGTTCTTGTCTTAAGGAAGTACTTGAGTCAATGCCCAATGTCCATCTCCAACCTTAATTCTTAACATATAGATATGAGTGCATAGTTCTATTTCTCTCTCATTTTATATGTATTTACATATGCAATTGCCTGTACTTAGGCATCTATAAATGTCCTTTGCTTCCTGGTTCTTTCCTTCATTTATTTTCATTTCCTCTTGTCCCACCATTATATATGGCCTTCATTCAGGTTTAGTAATTCCTCTCTGCTACATTGTCCTTGATGAAGCCCCACCAGGCATCCTACGATCTTCCTTCCATTGATTTTAGTTCATTTGCTCTTCCCTTGTTCCTGGGTTGGTTCCCCCTCTCCTCCTACCTTTCCTTTATCCCACCTCCCCTTCTCCCATGTCTCCCCGGAACCATTAGTCCCATTCTTTTCATCTCTGGGCTATTTATCTCTCCCCCCCCACCCCGTCTCATCTAGATAGACACGCAGATATAATAATAAATGCAAAAACCAGGCAAAGCCAGGTAAAACAACAAAGGAAGTCAAAACCAACAGACCAATCACCACAGCAAAACAAAATAACAATAACAAAAAGAAAGCCTCTGATAAAATGGAAAAGCCTATAAATAGTTCAAGGTCTGTTTGTTGACCTTTATGAGTGTTTTCCAGTTGAGTCTGACAGGGTGCTACACTCTGTCTCCGAAATCTATTTTTGGTATTCCCCGGAGGGTTCATCACTCTGCTCCCCCAGCTGCTCTGCTGCATGCCCTCAGGACCTCACTCAGCAGGATGGGGTCTGACCATGTACTATGCCCACGCTGTGTCTCCAGAGCTGTTCCTCACAGCGTCATGGCTTAGTGAGGGAAGCCGTGTCCTGTGGTGGGGCCAGCTCAATGGTCTTCCAGGTGCATTGTCTGCGCCAAACAGAAACATCGTCCTTGGGAATTGGTGGGCTACAATGTCCTCTCTTCCCGCTCCATTCCTTTTCATTTCTCCTGTGTGCTCTAATCTGATGTGCTTCTCTCACCAAGCTGTAGCCCCAGTGCTGTCCTCTGAAGTACATTCTTCTAAGGAGGGAGGGTGTCCACATAGTTGGGGTTGGGGTTGAGGTTGGTTCTGACCCCGCAAGATGGTTCCCTGATACTTGCTAGTATGTTGTATTCACATCTTGGCACATCTGTTTGAAGCCTGGTCTCTTTCTCTTTCTCTTGTGGAGATATAAGCAATATCCTCCGCTTAGGTGGGTTAGTGCTCGACTAGCTTCCTACCCATGTCTTTGAAATGTATTTTGGCTCCTGCCATAGTTGCTGGACCTCACCTCATGGATGTATGTATATAGTAGCTTTTTTTCTATGCCTCTCCTTTTAAAAAACTTACCTCAGTGGACTCATGTTGTAATTGTCCTTTTGTTCTTGACTTACTTTACTTAGCATGATTTCCTCCAGTTCTTCCCATGCTGCAGTGTGCTTCATTGCTGCATTTTAGGTACGCGTAGTATCTCATTGTATGTATGTACCGCAGTTTTTTGATCCATTCGTCTGTTGATGGAAATTTGGGTGGTTTCCAACTCCTTGCAATTGGGAACTGTGTGGCGGTGAACATTGGAGCACAGATGTCAGGTCATAGTTTGTTTCTTGCCTCTTCTGGGTATATGTCCAGTAGGGGATTGCTGGATCATATGGTAGCTCAATCTCCATCTGCTTTGGATATTGCCAAGTTGATTTCCATAATGGCTGTACATAGCTACAGGCCCTTCAGCAGTGGATGAGAGTTCCTATTTCTCCAACACTTGTTGCTTTCTGATTTTTTGAATTGGGCTATCTTTGAGGGTATAAGGTGGTATCACATAGCTATTTTAGTTTGTATTTCTCTTATGGCTAATGATTGAGACCATTTTCTCATTTAGATATCTGCCCCTGTGAAACTTCTGTTCAGGTCCTTTGCCTATCTCCTTAGTGGGCAGTTATTTTTTTCTTCTTCTAAGCTTCCAAAGCTTTGCAAATGTTAGTAATAAAGTCTTTGTCTAATGTGTCATTGCTAAAGATCTTTTCTCAGTTCGTGGGCTCTCTTATTACTCTCTTAGTGAATTCTTTCAATGTACCCAGTATATAACACTTGTCAATTTGTGCCTTCTCTGTATTTGTATCCTTCTCTATTTCTGATTACCTATGTATTCTCTGTGCCAAGGCCCTCAGGATTTTCCCAGTTCTGTCTTTCTTTCTTTTTTTTTTTTGGCATCACTGCCCTGGTGGTGGGAGCAGGAGGCCCAGCCTTTGTTCCTGTGAGCAGGAATTGAACCTCCATCCCAGTGGGCCGCAGTCCCGCGTACAACCACTACACCACCGGAGCTCAGCCAGTTCTGTCTTTCTTAGCCCTAATAGTTTGTAGTTTTATCTTAAGGTCTGTGTTCTACCTTGAACTTATTCTTGTGCATGGAGTGAGGTAAGGGTCTTGTTTTGTTTTTCTGCAAGTAACTATCCATTTTTTTTCCAGCACCACTTATTGAAAAGGGCACCAGCTTCTCATTTGATATTTTTTGGTTTTAGCACACTTTTTTTTCTGACAAAAGCCACCCAGTTTTTTTTGTCGTAAAATTAGGTACCTTGCTTATTCTTGAGTATATACAATAAATTCTATGCACCTTTTTCATAGTGTATTCCTTGATTATGTGTTCTGTAAGATGAGGTAAAAATCCAAGAAGAAGAAGAAGAAGAAGAAGAAGAAGACATTGGAGTTTGGAAACAGCAAATCTAACCTAAAATCAATGAATGAAAAGAAGGGCTAAATGGTATTGAGTGACAGGCAGAAGCCTAGAGAAAGCTGAATTCCTGCATGAGCAGGAGGGCAGAGACTTCCAAAGGACAATCTGGGGGAAATAGGGTCTTAGGAATTTGTTAACATTCTTAAAATGTTGCATCAGACTAAGAAGGACATGAGGTCCTCAGAAATCACATAGAAAATGGAATTGAAAAATACTGGAAAGTCTCGTGCGCTCTTTCAAAGTCCTCAAAGACAATGAAAAGGAACTAGAAAAGCAAATAGTGTTGCCAGGAAAGTGAGAAAAAAAGGTGTACTAGGTGAAAAAAAATCACCAATTCATTTATTAACTTTTTTCTTATCCAACATTTCACATTTCTGACAATAAAAGAAAGAATCTAACTGTTTTGCACATTAATGACGAATATCTGGCAGTATGAAATGCCAAGGTGTGAGTGAGAGTAAAAGGGTTAAGGACATATGTGAACTTGCTTGGACCATGATTCTCAGTGGTTTGACAGTTATGTAATGCTGCAATTTGACAGTTATGCAATGTTGTATTTGTCCTCCTTTTTCACATAACACCAATTTTTGTTAAGTGAGAAGTGCATGTATAATATGAATACTGCACTTTGTTAGGTAAAATCTGCCCGGTGTATAACAGCATGCAACACTGCGAGTTCCTGTGCCATCCTTCCAATTGTTGCTGTTATATTCAAACCCATTGTTGCAACCACTGTGCCAATCTAGTTCATGGAGGCTGCTCAACTGAAGCGGAGCAATTCCCATAGACCAGCTGCTCCTTCTTGGGAGAAAGCTGAAGCTGTTTGCCCCAGTGAAGACATACAGCAGGGATCCTCAAACTAAGGCCCAGGCACCCACCGAGGACAGTCATCTGCTCCACTGGGTGTTTTTGCTGCCGCTGCTGTCCTGCTTAGTAGCTGGCTCATCCCGGCCCGCAGTGAGTTTGTTCACAGTTTTTTTTTTGGGGGGGCATCACTGCCCTCTAGTGGTCGTGGGAGTTACCCAGCACTGCTCCCGAGAACCGCCGCTAGATTTGAACTGCCCAAACCCGCAGGCTGCAGTCTCGCACTCAACCACTTACGCCACCGGGGCTCAGTTTTTTGTTTTTGTTTTTTTTTAAAAATTAGTCCGGCCCTCCAACGGTCTGAGGGACAGGGTACTGCCCCCCTGTTTAAAAAGTTTCAGGACCCTTGCAAGGAGTAGCTCTGTTTGGTCCTACTGGGCCACTGAATTGAAATCAACTGGAAGGCCGAATATTTATTTCATTTATTTTTCTGACCAGAGAAGTTAACTTTCCAGCACTATATCAGACAATGTTCCACTGCTATTCATAAGGTTACAGTGGCTAATCTCTCTGAAGTGGACAGCTAGTTCTTCTTCCTGACCACCATGTGTGACCCTGCTGGCATTTGAAATATACGTGGTATGCCTTCCACCATCAAAGCAACACACAAGCTACCTTAGTACAACAAAAGACAGATGAGTGTTGGAATTGTTCAGTAAGCAATACTTAATGGCTATAATAATTCAGGTACTTTATATTTATTTGCAACTTTTATAACTCTACTATAGCTGTCTACTCCCCCATAATGAATTACAGTCTTGGAAACCCACAGGGACAGTTCTGCCCAATCTTATAGGGTCGGTTTGAGTAAGCGTCAACTAGATGGCAGTGGGTTTTTTACTCTTTTGAAGGACTAGATTTATTTGTTAATATACAGAAAACCAGTCATGTGTGAGCTAGTCCAGCGAGTTCTTTACCCTTGGCCAGCTTGGCCATTTGAACTACTAATTTAGGGTCCAGGACATTGTCACCCCAGTGGTGGTGGATGTCATTATATCTGTCATTGTAGTTGATCTTGCTGGCTTCTACCAGCTTAGCCAGGGCTCCTTGTCTTCAGAGTTCATCTGTGTGAAGATGACAGTGGTGCAGGTTTTTCTGTGTACCAGATGGCCCTGCCAGGCCTTGCTTTTGAGGATGCTGGGGGTTGGGGGGTGTCCCCATTTTATGGCACAGGGCCAGCGAAAAGGTCACCAGCTCGATGGGATCATGCTGTGTGCAGTCACCACCAGCTGAACCTTCTTGTTCTCCACCAGGGTGGTGACAATGTTGACCCTGGCTCTCAGGTCAGGGAGCATCTCAGTGGGGACACCCTCATTGCCAACAGCTTCTTCTCAGCCTCAGCTTCTTCTCCTGCTTCATCTCTGGCCTGTACCTGCGGGCCAGCTTCAGCAGTAGAGTAGCTGTCTGGTGGTCCAGATCCTGGATGAAGTGGTTGATGGTGGGGAGACCTACAGTCTCGTGTATAGATGGTTCGCTGGTGCTGCAGCTGGATGTAGTGTAATCACCAGATGAAGCACTTCAGGTCCTTCTAAGGCTGACTTTCCTGGCTGATGCTGAAGCTCTTGGGTCACTTCTTGAACAGAGGGTTCACCACCTTCTTGGTCTCCTGCTTCTTTCCCTTGGCCTTTTTCTTTTTGGCATCTTCGCTGCCTGGACAAGACGAGTTTGTTTTTTAAATTGACAAAGCACCAAGGACTTACACAGATGACAGTACAGAATGCAAATGTCACCAAATTTGATAATAACCCAAACGAAACTCACTGCCATCAAGTCAATTAGACTCATCACTGGACACAGTAGAATTGCTCCTGTGTGTTTCTGAGACTGTAATTCTTTACAGGATTAAGGACCCCTATCTTCTGCCAAGATGAATTTGAACCTCTGACCTTATGGTTAGCTGCCTTGCTCATAATAAAAAATGCAACCAGGACTTTCTTATCTTGATAATGGTAGTGGTGGTGGGTTGGGGGGGGGGATACAGACCTTAAAGAGAATGTGCAGGGAAGACAAAATATGTTAATATGTTCATTTTACATGTAATAATATTTTGAAAAAGTATCGAGGAAGCTACTATTTGTAAAGTTCGGGTTTTGCATCAAAGAAGTATACTCAGTTACCTGGAATGATATTAAAATCTTTATCTTTTTCACCAAAAATATCCCTTAAAGTCATCTTAAAGTTAGCCTGCCTGCCTAAGCACTATGCTATGTTAGCACCAGTCTGTGTGGGATCAAATTTACAATACATACATAAAAGACCAGATAGAGACTCCATGAGGTAATGAGTTTGTTTATGAAGGTACAAATGGTTGTATAGCTGCAAGAATGTAACCAGTATTATTAAATTTTACATGTAGAAACTATGTCTTACTATGCATGCGCTTACCAAAATAAAATTAGAATTTTTAAAAGAAGTGCATTTTACATGGTAAATCAAAGACTTCCATCTTCAGCTGAAAGAACATGAAATAAAGGTGTAAGTATAAAAATCCTACATTATCTGAATCTGTGGCGGCACCTAAACTAGTGTCAATTTGAAGATGAAGAGTGTGGGGGTGGAATCTATCCTGCTAATTTGGAGATAGCCAATGAGACCTCTGTGTGGGCATCATCTTCTCCTGAGAATTCTGGGAAATGTGGTAATTCCTTCTTGGAGGTGGAGACACTATCTTTCTCAATTCACCTCCTTGGAGACTTTCTACGGACAACACTCCCTGGGAGACATTGCAGCTGACAAGACACATGGCAGCATGCTGATAGACCCTGAGCCCTAGAAACTAGAGAAGTCACAGGGAGACCCCTGCCAGCACTGAGATGCTTCTACCACCACTGGATACACAAGACTCTGAACCCACTAGCCTGTGATTTTCCTGGTGTCATTGCATGTGCTTCCTGAGTGTGAAGAGGACTTATGGATTGGTATCAGACATATGGGCTAATATCAGACTCAGGACCTTGAACTGGACTGGAGATTTTCTTGATGTACAGTTGCTCTTGTATATAAAGTTCTTTCTTATACACATGAGTGTTTATGAATTTGTTTCTCTAGTCTACCTGGACTAACACAGACTCTAAGGAATTCCTGAAAACATGTTGGAAAGCAAATTTTCAGGTATTGGCAGAATATTTTCTGTTGTTTTAAATAAAAAAAAATACTGTGCACTTAGCCTGTTAAAACGCTTCCACCCATTTTATAAATACTACTAAAATTCTATTGCACTTCTATATAACAGTCCACTAAAAGTTTGTACATCATATAAAGCATGTTAAATATCAATTAAATAGTTGTTTAACACTTAAGGAACTTATTCGTGGGTATGCTTTCAAACAATAAGCAACAATACTGTTGAGTATTGGTTATCAACTTTATTTTGTCCTGTGATTTTCAACAGACATGTACTGTAAATAAACAATGAATGGCATAAACAAGATCATATCTAAACCATACTGTGGTTTTGTAGGACTTCTAGGAGTCTGGCAGAACTGGTCCTCATTATGGACTATAACCCTTAGGGTAGGCACACAGGGGATGAGAACAGTAATACCTAGTATATTTAAATGAGGTGGTGAGTCGTCTCTTGGGAGAGCAGATGAAATCCATCTGCAGAGTACTCTAAGCTCTTGCAGGGACCCTTCACAACTTCATACGGTGGCTGCAATTTAATGAAGATACATATTAAAGTATAAAGAGGTCATTGATAGAATAATATCCATACACCTATAAGGAAAATGTATTAGTTGATACTGATACTATTCAGAGTTATGAGCCAACAGCTACTGTCAAAGATAGAAGTTAAAGGTTTTTTTTTTTATAAAACCAACTTCTATAATCTGAAAATGATTAAGCATACAATCAAGATGCACTGATAATTCCTGGTGTTTGGAATAGGAAACTTAGGAATAAAGAGGAGTCAGTAGTTTGAAAATAGTGTGTTGATGATAGAAATGTAACTGAAGTTCACATGGTAGAATTTTCAAAACCAATGACTTATTCACTGAAAATACCAGGGTTCTTTTGTTTGCTTGCTTTTTTGGAGGGAGGGTATCACTGCCCTCTCGTGGGAGTAGGAGGCCCAGCCTTGCTCCTGGAGAGCTGATGCTGGATTTGAACCACCAACCCAGTGGGCCGCAGTCCCGCATACAACTACTACACTGCCGGGGCTCAGCCCAAGTTTTCTAAATACATAAATGGTGATCATACATGGGGAGTTTGCCAGATGGGATCCACAGGGACAAAATTGATTATATCAATGGATCGAGATTGGACTTGTCTTCTTCAGCTTTATTTGGAGCTTTCAAATTAGTTAGCGGTGTGTTCCACAACTGATCCCTAACTTTGTTTTGACTGATGATATTGAACGTCCTCAATGTCCTTTTCCACAGATGTAACTTGGTTTCTGTATATTTCTGTGCTGGAAGGGAAGCCTTGAATCAGCTACTGATGAATATTGAAGACTACAGTCTTCACTGTGGATTATATAGCAATGGAAAAAAAAAGCAAAAATATGACTGGACCAATGAGCACCATCATGATAAATGGAGAAAAGATTACAGTTGTCAAGCAGTTCATTCTCTTGGATCCACAATCAGTATTAATTGAAGAGCAGTCAAGAAATCAAATGACATATCGCAAAAAGATCAATTTAAGGCGTTAAAATATCACCGAGAACTCAGGATTTTTTATTGTTTCTTATGTATATGAAAGCTGGACAGTAAGTAAGAGAGACTAAAGAATAATTGATGCATTTAAATCATGGTTTTGGCCACTGTGTCAGTCTGGGTAGACTAGATAAACAAATTCATAAACACTCATGTGTGTATAAGAAAGAGTTTTATATACAAGAGCAATTGAACATTGAAAAAAAAATCCCAACCCAGTCCAGTCCAAGGTCAGAACTCTGATATTAGCACATCTGTCTAATACCAATCTATAAAGTCCTCTTCACACTCATGAAACACAAGCAATGATGCCAAATGCAGAATGATCCCAAGCCAGTGAGTAGAAAGTCTTTGGATCAAGTGGCCTTGTACGCATCTCAGCACCAGCAGGGATCTCCATGTGGCTTCTCTGGTTTCAGAGGTCTGGTTCCATCCATGTGGCTTGGCCAGCTCAGGGTACTAGGGTAGCTCCATGTGATTTCTCCTCAGGGATGTCTCGCAGTAATTCAGTCTTGCCAGTGAGAGTCTCCAAGTGAGTGAGAGCGTGTCTCCTGCTCCCAAGAAGGAATTACCACATTTCCCAGAATTCTCAGAGGAGAACGCCATGCCCACACAGAGGTCTCACTGGCTACCTCCAGATTGACAGGCTAGATTCCACTCCTACACTCGTAATCCTCAAATGGACATCAGATTAAGTGACTGCCATAGCCATGAATATGGAGTATGCCATAGACTTTGAGAGAAAAAAAGAATAAATCTGTCTTGTAAGAAATACAATAAGAGGAAAAAAAAAGAAAAGAAATACAATAAGAATGCCTCTTAGGAGCAAGGATGGTGAGGTCCTTATCCAGGGATTGGTCTCTCCAGATAACATGTCCAAAAGATGTAAGGCAGAATCTCCCCATCCTTGTCTCTAAGGAGCATTTTGACTGTACTGCTCCCAAGACAGTTCAGTTTGTTTTTTGAAAGTTTGCGGTACTTTCAGTAGTCTTCACCATCACCACAATTCAAATACATCAGTTTTCCTTATTCGGTGTCCAACTTTCACATATATAGGAGTGATTGAAATAATCTGGAGAGCATTGAAAGAAAATTTTTAAAATACCTGACCTCCCCTTAGATTCTGATTCAGGCTGCAGAGTGGCCATGGGGTGATTCTAATGGGCCACCAACATTGAGTAGCATTCACTGTTTAGTCTCTTGCAATCAGGACTTCAAAGGGTTACTTCTGATGAGGTATCCTACTGAAAATTTGCATTCTCATCCAAATGTACTGAATTACAATCTACAGAGTAACAATCTCCAGGTGACTCTTACATCTTCTGAGACACCATTTTCTGATGTTCTTTTGCTTGGGGATCCCTTTACCTGATTGATTCTGATTACGTATACCTGAGGTAGAAACATAACATAATAGTGGGAGTTACAGCAGAATGAACAAGTTCTAAGGCCCGCTTGTAAGTTAAAGTATGATCTATGCACCAGCAGGATTTGTCTTGCCTGGGAATTTGTAAGAAATGTAGAACCCCAGGCCCTATCCCACCCTTGTTGGATCAGAGTCTGCCTTATGATAGGATCTCTAAGGATTTTGCAGACACCTTACAGTCTCGTAGTGTCTCATGAGATGGGTTATCTCTTAACCTAGCCAAGACTGGTCAATATGCTGACATCTGGATCCAATTCCTTTCTCATTCTCAGGGCCTTTACTGCCTTAACTACCCCCTTTCACCCTACTGAATCTTTCATGGCTTCTGTTCTGCCTGGATCATTCCCCTCAGGATTCAAATATTCTCTAGTATTTCCTATCTTAAAAACATGTGTTCCTTTACTCCACACCTTTCTCCAGCTCTTGCATCATTTTCTTTCAAGACCCCTTCCTAGAAAAGTACTTATCCATCTCACTCCACTCACTCTAATATCACTGCTGAACCCCACCCCCCGCCCCCGCTCTCTCTCGTGGGAAGTGCTTTGGCTGTGGCTAGAAAAGGAATACCTGCCAGTTGACACAATTCCAGTCTGATTTTCAGTGAGCCTCTTGGCACCATTCAACAAGGTTTACCACTTCCTTTTTGAAACACGTTCGCCTTCTAAGACGTGGTATTCTGGCTTTGCCGCATCTATGGTGCACCTTCTCAGTTCCTTTGGCTGGTGCCTTCTCATTCAAGACCTGAGTTTTAAATGCTGCCATTTCTAAGGGAAAGCAAAAACCCAGCCACTTATTTGCCCTTGGTCTAGAGGATAGAGAAAGGTGACTGTTCCCATTTATAAGTCTAGACTTGTCATTCTGCTCTTTAAAGGTCTCCTAAGATTTCCCATTGCCTTGGGACGAAGCTTGGGTCTCCTCTGTTGTCCTCTTCTCTTTCTCTGTCCCTAATCTTGGTCTCTCAGTTCCAGTCATGCAGCTCTTCTTTCACTCTCCCAAAACTCTCCCCGACTCTTGCTGAGGAATAAGCACATGCTGTTCCCTTTCCCTGCTAAAAGTGTTGTTCTCTCTCTCTCTCTCTCTCTCTCTCTCTCACACACACACACAAATTAAACTACAGGGTTTTGTTTTAGTCTTATTTTGGAGGAATCCTCTCTACCCTACTCCTGATCCGAATTTGTTCTGCATGGGAACCCACACCACATGTTGTATTTTATCTTTGAAGCACCAACCACAATTATAACGATAGTCTCATGTGTGTGATCATGTGCACAGTGATCTCTCTCTCTCTTACTACACTGTCGGTTTCACGAGGACCATGTAATGTTCATTATTACGCTCTCACTATAGTTAACCGACACCTGCACACAGGAGAAAGACTACAAGGCCGTTGTGGGAAGGAACAAGGGCAACTGCAGCTCAGTTGGTCCATCCGTCAAAGGAAGAGAATATGACCTTCCTTTGGTTCAGAGTGACACCATCCCTGCTGATGGTGGAGTGGGTGGTGTGCTGTTGGACCTTGTGTGTACAAGGGCAGCACTTGGAAGCCACAGCCTCTCCGGGAGAGAAGCATGAGGCTTTCTACTCCCGGAAACAGTCATGGTCGTGGCCCCCATGGGGGCAGTTCTAACCATAGGGTTGCTATGAATTCGAATGGACTTGATGGTAATGCATTTCTAGCGTACCTTGCATGGTGTTGGTAGAATAAATTCTATAGTGGATGTTTAATTCTTGTGGAAGCATCAAACCAGGGGAATTCTGAGGTGGGTAAGACCAGCACATTAACTGGCTAGACCGTCAGCGGTGGTATAGAAGCCGGAGATCGGTTGCTTAGGGCGAAAGTGGTAGGTTTTTAGGGTGAGAAATACCTTGGTTCTTCACGTGGCACAAGAAAGAATTCATGCTGAAGTCTGATCTGTGATCCAAGTGAGTTTTTATGAAGGATGGACAAGGTTTCAGGTTTTACAGTCACTGCACACCCACACATGGCAGCCTGAGGCCTGAGAGAATGTGGCATGGCCAAGTGGAAGGGTGAGGAAGATGAAAAAAGGGGTCAAGTGGTGTGGTTGAAGGGATCGGTACATGCATTGACTGAATTAGGCCCACCTGGGCCTAGGTGGGGCCACCCAAGTGTACTGCCCAAGCATGGAGAGGGATAACCCCTTGGTCTCGCTCCTCGCTACTGAACAAAAGTGATGAGAAAGACAGACAGGCACACATAGATAGATAGACAGAGATTAACTAAAAGGAAGAGAGGAGCAATTCATTATCGGAGGAGGAGTGATGTTTTCTTATGTCTGGGCTGGAGAGAAGTGGGCCCACTTGTATACTGATAGAAGACACCAGTAGAATGGAAGAGTGGTTAAAAACCAATTGGGATGACGCTAATTCCCAATAAATGGATTTGCTATATAAAGGTAAGCCACTGAAGTCACATCTGGCCAGAACTGAGTGCTTTAACCGTAGCTAACAGACAATGTTGGATCTTTCACCATTGCTAGAAAATGTCTTCTTAACTCAGAAAGTGCTGGGAAAGGGAGTTTCACGAAGAGCGTGGCACACAGACTATGGTTTAGTTCTTTTGTGTGAGAGCTCACAGGGGCCACACACAGTTTCCTCCTCTGCCTAGAGGAATAGAATAGAAGTCAATGGTTCCTGGCAAAACACTAGCCCTGGCAGAGCTGTCCCTGGCAGAGCAGTGCTGAATTGGCCACACTTGATGGGAACTGCCATTCAAGGCTGGAAAAGGCACTGCCTGCTTCATCTAATAGCAGCAACAACAGCAGTCTGAGTTTTGGCAGAAGAGCGACAGACAGAGCCTGGGGCCCAGCAGAAGAGTGGAAGGAATGGCAGTGTTTGTGGGAGCAATCACCTGGAAGGACCATGGTCCAAGGACGCAGTGGTCATCATGGAGAGAGAAAACCACTGGGAAGCACTAAGTAGACACCTAAAGTGGCCTCTCAGGGATGCTGGAGATGGCTGTGCAAGAAACAGCACATGAAGGACATCGGAATGATGACTGTCAGTGTGACTTCATCTGATTCTATAAGGTGTAGTCTTGCTCACTGTGAAGTCAAGCCAGGCTGGTGAGAATTACTGGGGACATGCAGCTCAGACATGTCTTGCTGGTCCTTTCTCTATCTCTATGTAGCCATCAACAATCCCAACAAGCAGTAATGAGAGTGGCGCTTTCTCCACCCCAGGGTTCCAGGACATAGTCTGAGGCACGATGGAGGGTGTGCAGGCCCGCCCTCCCCCTCCCCTTCATCCCTTCCAGCCATTACATACTTCAAAGCAACTATACCCAAAGTTTTCCAAACAACTTTTATTTCCTCAGAGTCTTTCTTCATCCTATGGAACCAAAAGCTACCACTGAATAGGGCCCACTATCAGGGTTGCTGGCTTTTCTACACCCACTCCAATATTAAAAAAAGATATTTTGTGGTTCCCCCCAGCAAAAAAAGGGTATAGCCCTGAGAAATTGACAAAGGTAATATCGCAGGCAGCATGGCCTGATTGCCTGAGTGATCCCTGAACAAGTCATCTGGGACCAACCTTTTCCTACTTCTCGAGAGTGGAATATCATCAAACTCAGATCTTAATTGGAACAGTGGTTGGGGACTGACAGCATCCTGTGTCTCCCCAGTCGCCCAGAGCTGAGGAATTGGCATTCCTAAACAACTGCTGGAAGTAGTTGGCACCTCCAACCCTGACTACCTGACATCAAGCCGCCTATTCTTTCTCCTATTCCAGGGCTGCCTTTCCACAATGGCTCCAGGGAGACCCGCCATGTGGAGACGGCCACCCCGGAAGACAGACCCCTTTGTAGGTACAGCAGCACCTCTAGGTATGGGACAGTGGGAGGGACAGGGGAAACGGCGCTTTGTCAAGTTGCTCCTTGGCATATGTTGCTCTCTCTCCTATGAAGTCTACCTGTTCCTTGACTAGGTGGTCAACCACCAAGTGGATGCCTTATGAAACTTGGTAGGTCTGGGGTAGGGCCTGAGAATTTACATTTTGGACAAATGCCAAGGAGATGACCACAAAGGATGGCCCCACATGACAAGGAGGCAAGAAGAGCAGAAGGGACAGGTGAGGCACACTTATCTTTGCCCCAAGATTGGTTGGGGATATGAGCAGAAACTGGCAGCAGCTAGCAGGCTCCAGGAGCTGAAAGGGTGGGGAGAGGACAAAGGACCCATCTAAGGTGACCCCCAATGAGTCACACTCTGAATAAACTCACTGCCATCGAGTGGATCTGATTGTATAAGTTTCTGAGATTGTAAACATTTTAGACAGGCTTGTCTTTCTTGTGACAATGGAGTTGAAACACCAGCCTTTCAGTTAACAGCCTGATGCCTAACCGCAGTGCAATCAGGGTTCCTTTTCTAAGCAGCAGAAGATGGCTAACATGATTGGATATCTCCGCCTTAGCCATGTTTAAGCTACTTATGGAGAGGGCCACATGGCAGGGAACTGCATGTGGTCTTCAGCACCTCAGAGAAGCCTCCAGTGCACAGCCAGCACAATGCCAGAGGCCAGAGTCATGTAGCTACAAGGAAGTAGATGCTGCCAGAACCGATGGGAGCTTGGGAGGGCACCCTCAGCTCCAGGTGAGTAGGCAACCTGCTGAAGACCCAGGTATGCTGTGCTCAGACCCCTGACCCACAGAGACTGTGAGGTAGAGTGTGTGTTGTTTACAGCTGCTAAATTTGGGGTAATAGAAAGCAATAGAAAGCTCATGGGTGGGGGGAGGGAAAGAGGACAGAAGATAAATATAGCCAGTTGCTGTCCAACCAAGAGGCTGCAACCTTTGCTGTAAGTGACTGCTTTGCTTCAAGGCCTGAGGCAAGCACTTGCTCCCAAGGAGGCCCCAACCTGGCTGTAGCTGGAGCACAGCAGACTGGGTCCAAAGTGGAGGCTGATGTAAACACCTTTTTGCACAGAATTAATTGGCAACTTTGAGCCTTCTAACTTTAGCAGTGCCACCTCAGCATCTCACCACGCTTGACATTCAGTGACTCAGGAACCCAGGAGCCAGCTAGCCTGTTTGCGATAGGGGCAGTGCTTATCTGAAAACAACTGGTTTCAACCCCAGGAACTGTGAATCCCAGGCTACCAGTCTCATCGCCCTGTGGCTGGGTTCCTTTCTTCCTGTGCCTGCTGGGGAAGACTCCCAGATGCAGCATTTGTGCCCGTTCAGACCTGGCAGACTGTTGGCCACCCAGCTTTGCACCATCACTACTTTTATACCCAGTGCAGTGGTCAGAGTTCTGACTCATCCTTTAATCTTCAGACCTATTGACAAGTAGTCATTGATCTGAAGGCGGGATGGTAAAAGGGAATGAGAGGCAGCTTTCCCTGCAGTCATTTCCTCCTTCAGTTACATACACTGCTATGTCCGTGGCCAAGGTGGTTCCACAGGCTTTTCTAGTCTCTGTTGGATTCCCACTGACACTCTGGTTCTTCTTTAGGGCTGTTTTCCCTTGGAAATCGCCTTTATTTCTGAGATTGTGCTTGTCCTTAGGGTAATGGAGATTAAAAGGCACCAAATCCGGCTAGACCAGAGGATGTACACTGGTACAGATAGGAACCAGAAACATGGAGAATCCAGGATAGATGATCAATTTAGACCAGTGATGAGAGGGGCAATATCAGGAGGGTGGAAGGAAGGTGGGGTGGAAAGGGGAACCGATTAAAAGGATCTACATATAGCCTCCTCTCTGGGATATGGACAACAGGGAATTTGGGCGAGGGGGGACATCCAACAGTGTACAATATGACAAAATAATAGTAATTTATAAATTACCAAGGGTTCATAAAGGGAGAGGGAGCAGAGAGGAAGTGGAAATAGGAAAAACTAATACCAAGGGCTTAAGTAGAAAGAAGAAGCTTTGAGAAGGATGACGGCAACAAATGTACAAATGTGCTTTGCATACACTGGATCTATGAACAGATTGTGATAGGAGTTGTATGAACCCCCAATAAAATGATTTTCAAAAGACCATTTTTGCCCAAAGATCCATTCCATTAGGTTAGCATGTGTCCTTAATTATATGGAGATGACTGTACTAACCACATTCCATCAGAGGAGAGAGCATTTTCGCTTTGACACCTCCACAAAGGGGACTACTGTCCATGTTATCATCTGACCAGAGAAGATCTCATCCATTTATTTGAGCAGCTCACTCTGGGCCCTCCCTTGGGAAGGTTCTGGATTCCTAGTCAAAGCAATTAGTGTTAACTGCTATGTAAACAACCCTTAATCTCAATGGCTTAACCTCTACAAATATATTTCTTGCTCAAAACAGTCTGATAAGAGTTTTGTGACTATTTAGGGTAGCTCTTCTCCAAAAGGTGACTCAGAGATCCTACTTATTTTATTGTAATTAGAACTTCTGTGAATCCCCTCCCTCTGTCTGCTTGATTGGCAGAGAGGGAGGGAGAGAGAGAGAGAAAATGGAGAAGGCACATCCGTTCTTCACTGTTTTAGGATTTTCAGATCCTAAGGGATGGAAATGAGTATTTTTAGGTGTGTTGGTTGAGTTGTCTAGAGGGAAAAAAACAACAACAGTGGCACTCATGAATGTATAAGAACTTTGTATCAGGAAGTAATATGATATCAAAAAGACTTCCTAGACCTGTTGGGTTCAAGTCCATGAGTCTGATACTAGCCAGCGCCCTCTTCAGGCTCACGTAGTTGCAGGTCAATGAAGCAGAAGCCCAAGCAGAAAGCAGGGAGATCACAGTGTAGGGGTGAGAGTTGTGTATGAAAAGGTCTCCCCCCCAGAAAGTATCATCAGGCTGTAACCTCCATCCCGAGAGTTTCATTTTAGAAGCTGACATCAAATCTACCCACTACACTAGAATAAGATGTACTTACATTCTGGCTGCCTCCACCTAACACATGGGCCTGGCCACTGCAGATCTTTAAGAAGAGTTGGGAAGTGACAGAGGTCTATTGAGAATCTGGTTCTTCTCTCCCTGGGTATACGGCTGAGGTACACATCCCAGCCTCCTCTGAAGTTGGATACCCATGTGTGCTCCCACAGAGACATCTCCAGGTTGCATCTCCTTGAAGTTCCAACAGCATAGGGCTCAGAACCTGAGTTCATTTTCTCACTGGCCTATGATCTTAAACAATGATGCTTACTGGTATAAGACTTTAAGTGTGCTCAGGACTCAATCTTCTCAGTCGAGTCTTCCATGCACTTTGGCTCGCAAGCTACGGGGTCAGCAGTTCAAAACCACCAGCCACTCCTCGGGAAAAAGAGGAGGCTCTCTACTCCTGTGAAGAGTGACAGTCTCAGAGACCCGCAAGGCCGTCTGCTAGGCTTTCCATGAGTTGCAATCTACTAGCTCGATGACAGTGAGTCAAAAATATGAATAAATCACTTTATTGTGTGCTCTAACCTCTTTACCACCACCCATATATCAATTGTATCAAACACATTTGTACATAGATTGCCATCATTTTCTATTTTTTTTCTTTTTGCTTGAGCCATTGGTATCAGTAACTCCTTTTTTACTCCCCCTCCTTGGCCCTCCCACCCTTGTAGACCCCTGGTAAATTATAAATATTTATTATTTTCATGTCTTACTCTGTGTGTTGTCTCCTTTGGTCCATGTTTCTGTGGTTCCTTACCCCCTACCCACTTCTGGGGGGTGTCTTTATATGCCTATCATTAAAGTCAGTTCTCCATTTCTCCCTGTTCTCCTGATGACATCGAATGTTTATGATCCCTACCCCATTACCTATTTCTACCATCTTATCTTGCTTTCAAGCTGCATTTCATTTTTTACACTTAAAATGTGTCCCTGGCTGGGATGTCATTGATTTAAATGAAAGCTGAAGCCATTTGCTTTCTGTCGAATCAAGCAAGCATGTGAGGATACATCTCAGATTGAACTCACCCTGACTGTGACACCAGTCTCTCTCTCTCTCTCTCTCTCTCTCTCTCTCTCTCTCTCTCTCTCTCTCTCCCTCCTGACTTTTCCCTCTCCTTTGCTTTGTTTAATTTTTCTCTTTTCTTGCCTTGCAGTGTGCTTCTTATCTCAGTGGAAGTTATCAGTATTCTGAACAGGGTTAGAGAACTTGTTTAATCTTTATTCTTTAGAAATAAAAGGTTCTTAAGTGGCAAATGAGAAAGGTAACCATATCTTAGAAACTCCTTCCAATCATTGACATCCAGGTTACCTTTCTCTTGCTTATCTTTTACAGTCCCGTTATCTCTGTCATGTGGAAACCAAGGGGTCCTTTTGAAACCACCAAATAGTGCTTGAGCAAAGAAAATAGAATGCGATTTTCATTTCCATGATCTTCTTCATGATCAATAGTGCTCAGAATCTCAGAGATTAAGTCAAGCTGCCTACAGGCACAGGAACTCACTTTCAGCCCCCCTCGTTATCAGGTCCCAGCGTGGATGCTCGCAGGGCTGAACAGGCAGGTGCTCTATTGGAAGCTTAGGACAAAGACTGAAAGAGGCTCCAGCAGTGCAGCCAGGTATTAGTTATGGAGTGATCTGAGATTCCCTTGGGCTTGCTGCTGCTGTACATAATGAAGTTTTCATCTGCAGCCTTCCATGATTATTCAATTTAGATTCTCCACTATCCCTAGGGGACAGGGCAGGTGTGAGTTGGCATGAAGGCTCTGGATGGAGGCTAGAGGCCAAAGCTTCGAATGCCCAGCTCCCTCTCCTTTGCAGAGTTCCTGTGTATCACTTCCAATTCAATTATTACCTATATGGTTCCATTCAGGATAAAGCTATTCTCATTTCCTTTAAGTTATACTGTTCCTTTGGCTATTGTGGTGTCTTACCCCATTCATGAGCATTAGTCCTTCAGCAGTAGCGTTGTCTCCTACCATGTAAGTGATCCAGGTTGGATGAACTGGTCGAGGCACCCAGCTGACAACAGCAACTTGGCATGATTTCATGATGGTGAAACAGAGGTTACAGACTAAGTCTGACTAGGAAGTAAGGCCTGGTGATCTACCTCTCAAAATCTAGTGAATGAGAACAATTCAGGATGGCTTTAAAATGAAACCATTATGAGGGTGACACATGGCCAGACAGTATTTAAGCCCATTGTACATGGGGCCAATTGGAAGTCTGAGGCCAATGTCTATCCAGTTAACAATAGTCATTCATAAAATCTTTCAAGATCCTTAAATAGGGTACATATACCAAATTGAATTCTCTGGGAAGCAGACGAAGGGATGGAGTTGTTTCTTGTGGTGTAACACCAGTGAGAAGTTATGAGAGAAAGTTGAATGGAGAAGTAGGTTGCCAGATTACAGTTTTTAAACCTCGCAAAGTCGGCCAGCCCAAGGGGGCAGACCAGGGAGCAAAACCAGTAAGTTTACGGGGCAAGTTCTACACTGCGGGGGGGAATAGCTAGGTCACTCTACCACTATTTGGCTCAGTTGTTCCTTGGGATTTTCCTAAGAAGAATGTGACTTTGGCTCAAATGCAGAGATAGACTGAAAGCACGCAGAGTCGGAGGATGTCAACTTGCAGCTGTGCACTGAGTCCTTGCTTGATGGCAGTTTTGAGTTGCACTGCGCCACACACTGTTTCTTAATCAGGTTTATAATAACATGGTGGCACTCTAAACATTTTAAGGAGTGGAAGTCAACTAAGTCAGTCGACTAAGTGCTCTGCAAAGCCCTCTTACTACAAAACACCAGAAATGCTGTAGAAATGCAATCGATCGGGTTAGATAAATTCAGAAGAAAGGACAAACTAGTTCCAAGTGTCTCATAGAGCCAAAGCTTGCCCATTGCCAGCTGCACACAAGGCACGGCCAGGCCAATACTTTCATGTCCAAGGCCAACCCCAGGGAATAATGCCGAGGTGTCCCTTTCCCACAGCTCTGCAGTTAGTGTAAGCTTTGTGAAGCTTACAGGCCCCCCTCAAGTCTTTCATAAAATGTCCTTAGACGTTTTTAGCCTCTGGGATTGTGTCAGAAGACAGAGAGTAAGAGGTGGTGCGTCAGTGTTTGGAAGGACCTCCGAATGGGTCTTAATTTCAAGTTGAAAGGAAATTCTGAGTCATGGTGCTTAAGCCTTAATAAGCACTCTGCCTGTAAGCTCATCCCCATTAAATGAGAGTATTTATACACTTTATGCTAGAGATTTTAAGGTTTTGAAAAGTCACTAGCGTTTTTAAAAAATAGAAAATTCTTTTTGACTTGGTCGAAAGTTTACAGAGCAAATCAGTAGCATGGGAAGGGGCTTTAAAAACTTTGTGGACAAGTGGAATTGGAAGACAATGGGGTAAGATTTGTAACCCCAGTTTTTGAAGCTCCCTGTACAAATTTTGTCTCCTGTTATTGTTTGCAATCCCTACAGTGTACCAGCCCTCATCCCAAGACCCCAGTGTTTCCCATTCCACACCGGCCTCCTTCCTGCCTTCTGCATGGGGTCCTTTGACACATGCCGCTCTTTTGCTCTCAAATGGTTGATTGCTCTGAGTGCTCATTCCTGTTATTGTCCACCTTCTAGACCTATTATTTGATTGTAGGTTGAGTCATAGGTGAATTCAGTGACAGGTTTTTTCCATCCTAACAATGGACCTGTTCATTATTCAAGGGTAGTAAGGCTGTCCTATGAGAATTTCTTTGGCAAAGCTTACCCCATCCACCCTACAGCCCTGAACTTGCTCCTTCAGACTGGTTTTTATTCCTGAAACTTAGAGAACATCTCCAATGAACATGAGTTTTTCAAAGATGTTGAAACTACTGTTTTGACATGGTGCAAATAAATCGAAGTGTGCAGAATTCTTCAAGTACGCTTTTATAGAGATGGAAACATCACTCTGGTGGCGTAAGTGGTTGAGTGCGGGACTGCGACCCTTGGGCTTTGTGTTTCAAATCTAGGGGCAGTTCCCAGGAGCAGCGCTGGGTAGCTCCCACGACCATCAGAGGGCAGTGAAAAAACAAGCAGAAGCGTATATTGATTTGATGGTGGTTATAACAAGAAGCAATAGCTTTACATTTTGATATCTTTGATTAATGAAGACTTTTGTGACTTTGTACAAGTGTTATTTTATCTACTCTGTATATCCTATAGAAATAAGAGCTATGACATGAACACATATATGTGTTCACATATATGTTCATATGTGAACATATAATGAACTTGAGGTCATTATAGCACTATTTACAATAGCAGTAATATGAAGACAACTTAAATGTCCATCTACAGATAAATAAATAAATTAATTAATTGTGGTATATATACACACAATGGGATATTATGCAGTATTATTTACTAAAATCTGAGAAATATCTCATAATGTGGATGAACCTGGAGAAAATTATGCTGAACGAACACAGAAGGGCAAATATTATATGAGGCTCCTGGATTTCCTTTCCTCAGACTTAAGTACTGCTCAAGTGGTGTTGCCAGTTCCATGTCTGAATACCACAAACAGTCTAATCCCCCAGGATAGAGATTTTAGTTTTGAATAAAATTCAACTCTGTCCCTGATTCTCAACCTGCTATGTATAAGTGAGATGGATGGATTTGGGGGGCGTTTGTTCAAATTACTCATCTCATCTTTCTTCTCTCCTGGTCTCATTGTCTACCCCTCCAAATGAAAACCGTGAATCTCTTCAACCTTTACCCTTCTTATTTCCAGTGTAATTCCAGTGATATGAAGTAGTTTGGAAGCACTCTTAAATGGATATGCAGGAATCCTCTCTTTTGAACTTTCCTTTTACACCAGTTTGTTTTATGAAAGACTTACCTTAGGACCCGTTTTCTCTAGCTGAAAAATATATATAAAGAGAATTTTCACTTTTTACGATGAAAGCTGAAAACGAAGACTAGCATTCCGTGTTTGTTGTCTAGTTACACTGGGCATCTCAACATGCGACTGCCATGGCTTCCAACTGTCTGCGAACCCTGCATATTCAGGTCATTGTAGATTTGGCAGGTTATCTGTGTGGGTCGGGGGGTACTCTGGGAGTGCTCAGAAAAGATTCCCATATAAAGGAATGGTCATTGTGTCTCTGCTTTACACAATTTTGGCTCGTGAAAGACTTGATAGGAACTGTATTTTTGGAGAGCAGTGTATGTCTGTGCTCACATGGGTTGGAATTTGGTGTGTAGATTTCAGACGTAGTGGCTGCTAGTAGTGTAGTCAAACTGTAGGGTTATCACACAGTTCCCACGTGCTACAGCGGTGGATAATTCTGGTCTGAGACTTACTGCTCATGTTAGTTGCTGTCGGGTTGGTTCCAACATAGAGCGACCCTCTGTATAATTGAGCTCTCTTCATGCTTGTTGGTATGTTTGGAGTCCATCATTGTGACCCTTGTCACTTCAGCCCATGGAGGGTTATTTCCCTTATGCCCACTAGCTCTTCACTTTACCAAAAATGTTCTTATCCAATGATCGGTCATTCCTTCCTGATGATGCACTCAAAGAGAAATAGTTGAAGTCTTAGACAATATTCTGTGATCCATAAGGTTTCATTGGTCGATCCTCAGAAGTAGATTTCTAGGCCTTAATTCCTAGTCTGTCTTAGTCTGGAAGTTCTCCCAAACCTCCCATGGATGACCCTCCTGCTATTTGCAAGGCTATTTGTGTAGATGTCAATATTATAGCAACACCCAGCCACTGCTATGTGATATCCTGACAGTTGATGGGGAGTGCTTCAGATGTTTAATGAGGCTGATGATAT
Source organism: Nesogale talazaci (assembly GCA_004026705.1). NCBI lineage: Eukaryota > Metazoa > Chordata > Mammalia > Afrosoricida > Tenrecidae > Nesogale > Nesogale talazaci. The sequence continues at coordinate 200,321 of PVJH01001007.1, read as the reverse complement.
TTGGCCTAAGTGTCAGTTATATTAACTCAGAATGCACTGTAGGCAGGGGAATTGTTAAATGGAGAACTTCTTTTGCACTTCAGCTTGATGGTGAGGGCCTTGGTACTTGTTAGCAAAAGTTTTTTTTTATCATTTTATTGAGAACCCTTATAGATATCATAACATTCCACAGTTTAGTCACATTAAGCAGTACTGTACACTTGTTACTACAATCAATTTCAAAACAGTCTCCTTCTTCTTGACCTCCTTGATATCCACTCTCCTTTATCCCTTCTCCCCTACCTCCAATCTTTATTATTGTTCATATATGTGTATACATATATATCTTTTGCCATAACTTACATGATCTAATATATTCATTCACTTACAGTTTATCCAGTGGGGCTGTACAGTCATCATTGTTATTCACTCCCCCTTCCCACCTTCCCTCCTTCCACACCCTCAGGAAACCATTACTCCTGTTACTCTTTCTGGGGGTGCCTATGTTGACTTTTATGCATCAATCTATCTTAATTTTACCAATGCAAGTCTAACAAGCTTAATGAGGTGGAAGGGAAGTCATAATAGTGGGGGAGGAAATGTTAAAGAACTAGAGGATAGTTATGCATTTCATCAGTGCTGTCACACACCCTGGGTATATCATTCTTTCCTTTTGACCCTTCAGTGAGGGACTGACAAATTATCTTACAGGTGGGTTTGGGGTAGCAAAAGTTTTTGATGGCGATGGTGTATTTTCTTGGAATATAAGCATTATGATTCTTTAGAGTTCTCATCATGATATTTGGGTCAGCTTTTGTGATATTCAGTGCCTACTGGAGTCATCCTGCTTCGCTAAGCTATAGCTCAGTGGTTCTCAACTTGTGGGTTGTGACCCCTTTGGAGGTTGAATGATTCTTTCACAAGGATCACCCAATTCCTAACAGTAGCAAAAATATAGTTATGAAGCAGCAACAAAAATAATTGTATGGGACTAAGCCCTGGTGGCGTAGTGGTTGTGCGCGGGACTGTGGCCCACTGGGACGGAGGTTCAATTCCAGCTCCACGGACCAAAGGCTGGGCCTCCTACTCCCACCACCTGAGGGCAGTGATGCCCCCCCCAAAAAACAAAAAAAATAATTGTATGGTTGTGGGGTCACCACAACATGAGGAACTGCATTAAGGGTCGCGTCATGAGGAAGGTTGAGCACCTCTGCTGTAGCCACTGCTGTAGACACAGGGGTCCTCAAGCCTTTTAAACAGGGGGCCAGTTCACTGTCCCTCAGACCATTGGCGGGTCAGTCTATAGTTTTTTAAAAAAACAGCTATGAACAAATTCACTGAGGGCCTGGGATGAGTCAGCTACTAAGCAGGATGGCAGTGGCAGGAAAAAAACATGGCAGGCCAGATAAATGTCCTTTGGTGGGCCGCATGTGGCCCATGGGGCTTTAGTTTGAGGACCCCTGAAGCATCTTTTTTTCCTTTAGGCCAAGTCTCACCCCCCACCCTGAATCTACAGAAGGGCTGTCTTTTATGTTCCCATCATGCTCCATTTCAGTGTCTTTTCAGCTGTTGATCCCATCCAGCCCGTCTTGTTCTGCAGTTCATCAGGTCACACCCTGACTTATCCTGAGCTAGAACAAGTGGGATGGCACCAACACCAGGGTTCTTATAGCTTGTTAGAGGCACTTGTTAGTGTGTCCTATTTATTTGTTCATACATCTGTCTTTCATCTTAGACAATGAGCTCTGAGATGTCTACCCACCCCCCCACCCCCCACGGCCTTCTTCTGTGAATGCTAGTTAACATAAAGATGACAAGTGTTGAACTGGGAACATGCCTCCTTAATTGCTGGAGAGTCTCCCCAGGATGGTAGGCAATGAGCTGCTTCCAGGAAGTGCTGCTTTCTTGTTGGATGTAAGCCCCACTCCAGGATTTGTGTGAAAGGCTGTGTTGATGAGACAATTGGAAAGAAGAGACTGGTGTTATTTTAAAAATGAGAAAATAGTCACTAGTGCAGAATAACCATCAGGGGGTTTGACATTAATGCCTGACTAACTAGTAAATGGAAGCACAACTTTTGTTGACATTTAGGGAGAACACATCAGTGGAACACATTGGGTACCTGGAGAAAGATCACCCCAAACCTCCTTTTCTTATTTTTCTTAATTTTTTGTTCCTTACTATCCTGGTCACTCACAGTGACCCTATTAAACGGAGTAGAAGTGATTCTGTGGGTTTCCAAGACTGTAACTCTTTAAAGACAGTGATTCTCAACCTTCCTAAGACCAAGACCCTTTCATACAGTTCCTCATGTTGTGGTGACCCCCCCCCCCAAACCATAACATTATTTTTGTTGCTACTTTGTCACTGCCATTTTGTTACTGCCCACAGGTTGAGAACAACTGCTTTAAGCAAATAGAAAGTCTCCGCTCTCTCGCAAGAGGCGGGTGGTGGTTTCACATTGCTGACCTTGCAGTTCACAACCCAACGCAGAATCAATTCCATGGCAGTGAGTTTGGGTTTGGCTTACTATCCTGGTCAACATGGGAAATGTACTGGGGCTCCCTGGGTTTTATTTAGCCAGGTGTCAGAAACACTTCATCATGACTTCACCAGTGAGAGAGAAGAGAGCTGATGGCAGGGTGATCCAATTTCTTTCCAACAGTTTGAATGGCCATGCCTCCAACACATTGATGAGATCGCCAATAAACAAAACCCAAGCGATTGCCAGGAAGCCTGTTCAGACACCCAGATGCTTTACAGGGTTTCCCTGAGATTTCCAAGGCTTTCACATTTCTGTAAGCAGACTGCCTCATCTGTGTCCTGCAGAGCAGCTGTGATTTGAACCAGCTAATTTGGGGTTAGCAGCCTACCAATGAGCCGCCGCATCAGGGCGATGTTAGTTATGTGACAATGGGTGTCACTTCAGTGATAACTTTATATGTGTTATGGATCGAAATGCAATCCATGTGTGTCCTCTGAAAAGCTATGTTGAAGTTCTAACTCCTATTACCTGAGAATGTAGCCTTCTTTGGATATAGAGTCTGTAAAGATATTACCAGTTAGCATAAAGTAAGACTGGAGGAAGGTTGGTTCTAATCCCATTTGACTGCTGCCTTTATCAAAGAGAAGAAGACAGAGTAAGGATGACACATGAAGATGTATCGAAAAGCCAAGGAACACCTGGGGCTATCAGAAGCTGATGAGACAAAGAAGGAGAGAGTCTTTGGAGAGAACAGAGATCTGCTGACCTCTGAATTGAACCATCAGGTTCTAGAACTGAAGACCTTGCATTCTGGGATATAGTACAGCATCACCTCACAATGTTTACGTATGGTTTGTTTGTCTACAAAGATAAATTTGAAGGAGAATTTGGAAGAAAGCTAAGGAAAATCCAGAGGCTGTTATATAAATGGATGACAAAATGATTTCAAAAGATATCATTGGGCTATAGAGAACATGAAAACTAAATGGCTGGATAACTGCCTATCGACAGATGCTTTAAGACTATTTAGTTCTGCCTCGGTTCACATTAAAATAGAAACAGAACATGTGAATCGGTGGAGCATCTCATTGAGTAAAATAAAGCCTGGGTGAGCAAGTTACTAAAATGACCTAGATTCCAAGACATCCTTTCCTTTATTGTGTGACATGTGAGTTATAGAAAGAAGGGCTAAGAACCCCAGTGAGGTAGGGACCCATGTGTACCCGTATGAGTGTGTATGTTTCTGTGCAGATGTGTTTAATCATAGGTGTTGATGAAGGCCTATACTGTAAGCATTTAAGGAGTTACCAACTTATGTCTTTATGAAATATAACAGAGTAATCTAGCCAGCAGATCCCTCTCCCTTCTGTTTCCTGAAGAGGCCCAGAGAGCCGATTTTCCCTCACTCAGTTTGAGGTAGACGCTGGGAAACAGGAAAGAAATCTGAGGTTGGGATAGCAATAAATCACAGGAAGGTTCTGAAGGGAAACACTGGTTTGGGACGAATGAGAGATGAAGTGCTGTATGAGAAGCAAAGGAGCTCTCATTTCTGCTCTGCGTGGATGTCTCCTTCTCCCATTACTACCCAAAGGAGTTGGGACTCTTGACAGTTTGCAAAATACTTTTATAAGTCACTGTATTGAATTGCATAATTCTATTAGCAAGTAATTAAGCCCAACCCAAACAAACCGAAACCACTGCAATCGAGTGGATCCCGACTCACAGTGATGCTCACAGCAGTTCTCAACCTGTGAGTAATGACCCCTTTGGGATTCAAACAACCCCTTAACAGGGATCACCCAGTTCATAACAGTAGCACTATGACAGTTATGAAGTAACAACAAAAATAATTTTATAGTTGGGGGGGGGTCAGGACAGCATGAGGAAATATTTGAAAGGGTCATGCATTAGGGAGATTGAGAACCACTGCTTTATAGGGTTTTAAGGGCTGTAAATATGAGAGTAGATGGCCTCATCTTTCTCTCAGGAAGAGGTTGGTGGGTTTGAACCATGGACTTTGCTATTAACAACACAACACATAACCCACTATACCCTCAGGGATCCTAAGACATAACTTGGGATGAAAAAAATTATCTCCGTTTTACAGATGAGACTTAGTGAGTGGTAGAACTTCATCCAAAGTCATAGAGCCCATGACCAAGCTAAGATTCAAGCCCAGGTTGCTAGGTTATCACCCCACATTGTTTGTGTTAACCGCTTCTGAGAGACCATTTCTGCCTTGCAGCTGTGCATCATTGCTCCTGTTCTTTTGGTTTCCATATTCTCTGACTTCTCCACTCTCCCCTTCCCTTCCTCACATCTTCATTCACACCTGATTTGAGAGAAACTAAAACAAAAACTTTTTGTGAGCTGGCAAGAGAGAATCACTTTAATGTCCCCAGCCTCAACCTAGTCTAGACTACTTGATTAATATGTATGTATACATAAGTGTGTACAAGTGTGTATGTTGGGCGTGTGTAAGAAAAAGGAAAATCAAACTTGACATATGGTTAGCATGGGTGAAGGAGAAAGAGTTTTTGCTTAGGGGACATTGAGGATATGTTAATGGTGGTGGAATAATTCAGAAAAGGATAGCAGTAGTGGTTGTCCAACACCGAATTATACTTGTAGAAGTTGTGGAATTGGAGAATGTTTTCTCATATATGTTTTCTCATATATTTTTGTGACAATTATAAAAAATATGGGGCTGAGCCCCGGTGGCGTAAGTGGTTGAGTGCGGAATTGCAGCCCGCGGCCTTGGCAGTTCAAATCCAGCGGTGGCTCTCAGGAGTGGCACTGGGTAATGCCCACGACCACCAGAGGCAGTGATGCCCACAAAAAAATACACAAATAACAAAAAGTACAAGGAAGAAAATATTTTATAATAGATTGTGGTAATGATTGTACAACTCAATATGATTGAACTATTGAATTGGATAATATGTGGGTGAAGTGTCAATAAAACTATTTTTTAAAAAAGATATTTGCTCGAAAGTTCAGATACAAAAAGCGTTTAAGGACACTACCTGAAGCAGTGGTTCTCAACCTGTGGGTTGTGACCCTTTTGGGGGTCGAATGACCCTTTTTTATGCCTTTTTATACCTCATTCGTAAGAGTAGCAAAATGACAGTTATGAGGTAGCAACAAAAATAACTTTCTAGTTGGGGGTCACCGCAACATGAGGAAGTGTATGAAAGGGTGTGGCATTAGGAAGGTGGAGAACCACTGCTATAAAGGATACAGTATCTAACCACTCTTCCAAGTACTCTAAATTTTATCCTACTTCACCTCTTCTATCAACCAGGTACCAGGAGTTGGGATCACAAGTAGATTCAACATATGGACCCCAGTCTGAAGAATTACTTTCCAGAAGTATACACATACAGTAGTTATCATTAAAAATAGCACTTACTTACTTTGCCGTCAAACCATTAAGTATGAATACACGATCAATTGATGTTACTGAATACACTTACAACAACCAATATCTCTATTTAAGACTTGCTTTGAAACTCAAGTGCAGGAAGAAACGGCTCTCTCTTAAAGATCTGCCATGTCGCTTCTGTTTTGGTAACAAAAACAATATATTACTGACTTTTTTTGTTTTGTCATATCTGTTAGGATATCCAATCCAATACAAATTAAATTATTGGTTAGCATGTTTCATTCTTTCTTACTGTAGTCTTAATTTTCTTTGTTGAGCATGCAATGAAATTTCAAAGTATTGAAATACTCACCCTGTCCAATCTGGTGATCCTAACCTTATTTCATCTGTCTTCGTCTCAAAATGTGGCTTTATAGTGTGAAAGATATTCTGTACAGCATGGCAGGATACTCATTTCCAGTTGGCAGGATACTCTGCCAACCATGCAGATGCCCATGCTATGCCCTAGGGTTTAATAACATATCTTTGTAGATCTACCGTGGTTGATTGAAATCTGAAGTGGAAGGTTTCAATAGAATCTTCTGTGGAATTCTCCGTGGATACTTGATGCGCTACCAGATCATGACCCCTCTGTCCTTGATAAGGTAACTAGTGCTAGAGTTACAGAGTTTCGAAGTTCATGTGCTTGGCTGATGATCAGAAGGTTAGAGGTTCAAGTCTACCAGAGGCACTTTCAAAGAACTTCCAGGTGGATTTAATTATGCCACATCAGCCATTGCAAGCCCATGAGGCTGTCATCAGTCGGTGTTGACTCAGAAGCAATTGGAATGAGACAGGTTTTGTATGACCCACCTGAAAAACAGAAAAATACAAAAGACCCACTTTTTTTTCTGTGTATCTACTTCTAATTTGGTCATGTTATCAGGAGAGACCAGTCCCTGGAGAAGAACATCATGCTTGGTCAGGTAGAGGGGCAGCAAAAAGAGGAAAGCCTTTGGTGAGATTGACAGAATGGCTGTCACAAACGGCTCAAATCCCACAATTATGGTCAGGATGGTACAGTTGTGCTACTCGGTAATTACCATGGTGCCATTGGGTAACGCAGAGGGTTGTCATGAGTCAGAACTGACCCGAGGGCACCTCATACCACCATTACCACCTCTGGTTTAACCACCGATCTAACCAGTGTTTCATTTTGTTTGGGGGTAAGAGAAATGTTTTCATTTCAGGAAAAGCAGGTAAGTGGAATGGATACATCACTTTTAAACAAAACACTGCTATGGTTAATTTAATCCATCCATCCCTGGCTTTGGTGGGCTGGAGCTAAATGATACAGATTTCTTCTTTCAACACTAAAATCATGAGCTTAAAGGAGAGATCCAGTTATTTTCTTTCAGTAGTTTCCTCATGTGAATGGGGGAAGGGGACCATGCATGTGCTTGCCGAGCAATTCTTTCTCCAGGGACTTCTGGTAATGCTGGCTAGACTGGTAGTGCATCTCAGGTTGGCAATTCTTTAGTAGCTGTGCTATCTGGAATTTCTGTACAGCCTTTGCCATTTAATATTGACACCTCACAGACTGTATTTTTCACCCTTGTTTGCTTTTGCAACTTGAATAAGCTATCTCCAAGTGGAAGGTGTATTTTGGTTTGGGTGTGACGTCATGAACAGCTCAGCATGATAAACAGAATTAAAGAAAATTATCATGATTTTCCACTAATTTACATTTTTTCCATAGAGAGAGAGCACTTTAGTAAATCACCTATGCATAAATAGTAACTAGTATTAGCATAAATATTAAATATAAATAGGATATAATTTAGAGCAAGATTTAGGGAACTACAAACACCTGGGTACGATTAGACATCTTACTAATCGTTAACATATTTTATTCCTTTTACTTGTTTGCTTCGGTCTTTAATGAGGAAAGTATTTAACTCTTTCCCGTATTGTCCAGAAAACTTTCAACCAGAATGTTCTTTAGAAGTGAGCATGTGAAAGCATCATCTTGTTTGTGAAAACACAGACTTGTTCTAAGATTGACCCACTCCCTGGCGGACTTCATGCTTTGTCTAGGATGAGTGAAAAAGATGGACTGACAGTAAGGCACCAAGGGGTTCAAACTTATAGCCATTGCATGGATGAAATAGGATTGGGTGGTGTTTTCTTTTGTAGTACCTAAGCTTGCTATGAATTACCATTTTGCTGATAATTAATAACTTACTATCTGCAGCACATGAAAACCCTCTGACCTTGTATTCAGCATTGTTGCTGTTGGAGTGAAAGTTGAAACTTTCTTCTGGGTGGGGGAGCCACATGTAATTTGATTGAATCTTTGATTCAATGTAATTGAATTGAATCTTTGATTCAATTCTGGGATGGGGGGATGGCCACATGTAATTGAATTGAATCTTTGATTCAGCTATTATATCATAACCTATGATTGACTTCATGATCTTCTTTTTTATACGCTGCTTTGTGAAAACTAGAATGGAAATATCAATCACCTTGGAGTACCCCATAGCCCTCACTATACATTGTTAACTACCCGTCTCTTAGTATACAGTAATCTGACATCAGTTCATCTAGTACTTTAATCCTCAAAGGGATCTATTTGCTGTTGAATACTTAAAGAGTTCATGTGCAGTAATTCAACCCATTGTTTGATTTCCCGTCTTTCAGTTTGTTGTCTTGTGGTAGCTTGCGTGTTTGCTGTCATGCTAGAAGCTACGTCCTGATATTTCAGATGCCACAGTCACTTATGGCAGACTGGTTTTAGCTGGGCTGCTAGATGAAGACAGATTAGGAAAAAGGGAGATGTGATTCACTTCTTAAAAATCAGCCCACTGAAAACCTAATGAATAGCAGTGGCATATTAGCCCTGGAGAAGATGCAAAGAGAAGCCACAAGGGAAGCCATTGCATCTTCATTATAATGGTAATGACAAACAAGGAAAACAACATCAGTTGCTGGTAAGGTGAGATAGAGAAACTAAAACCCTTATCCATTGCTAGTGGGAATGTAGGATGGCACAGCCACTGGGGAAAACAGTTTGGCAGTTCCCCAAATGTTAAGTGGACAATCACCATATGACATGACCAAACGAATCCCAATCAAGACACACACATATACATATATATGCACCATACACATATACCTACACATATATACTTTGAAGAATATACACACACATACCCCGGCGATTATATATATATGTGTGTGTGTGTGTGTGTGTGTGTGTGTGTGTGTAAAGAAGGGAAGGCAAGAAGGCAAACAAAAATCTGTATATCAACATTTTTTGCAGCACTAATCACAATAGCCAAAAATTTGAAACAACCTAAATGTTCATCAACAGATGAATGAGGAAACAAAATGTGGTATATACATGCAATGGAATATTACTCAGCCACTGTGTTAGTCCAGGTAGACTAGAGTAACAAATTCATAGACACGCATATGAATATAAGGGAAAAGTTTATGTACAAGAGGAATGGAACATTGAGCAAGCATCCCAACCCAGCCCAGTCCAAGATCATAAGTCCAATATTAATCCATATGTCCGATACCAGTCTATAAAATCTCCTTCTGATTTACGAAACACTTGCGATGATACCAGGACAATCACAGGCAAGTGGGTGCAGAGTCTTGTGTTTTCGGTGGCAGTAGAAGCATCTCAGCACTTAACGGGGTTTCTCAGTCGCCTCCTGAGCATCTCAGTACTGGCAGGAGTCTCCATATGGCTTCTCTGGCCTTAGAGGTTTGGCTTCACCTGGGCAAGCCCATGTGGCCTCGTCTCTGGCTCCTCCATTCTCCAGGATCAGGATTGATCAGCATGCTGTCATCTTGTCTTGTCAGTAGTTCATTGTCTCAGAGGCTGCGTCAAGTCTGTCTTCTCCAACTGGGAAATACTGCGGGACTTCCCAGAATTCTCAGGAGAAAGCCATGCCCACACAGAGGCCTCATTGGCTACTCATTGGCTATATCCAGATTAACAGGCTAGACTCCACCTCTACATCCCAATCATGAAATTGACATCAAGTACATGACCACCACAGCCACATAAAATTAATTTCTGGTATATGTTACAGCATGGATGAGCCTTGAGAACATGAAAGAAATAAAGCTACATACCAAAAAATGTATGGTTTCCTGTATAACAAATAAGCAAATATATAGCTCTCATATCCCAAACTCAACTGCATTCAGGTTAATTGCAATTCACAGGGATCTTATACAGAGCTTTTGAGAAAGAAGTCTGCATAAGAACACGTAGCCTCCCTTTTCTCCCACAGATCAGCTGGTGGGCTTGAATTGTCCTTGCAGTCAGCAACTGAATGTTTAGCCCATAGTGTCACCAGGACTCCTGAAGCAAATATACAGAATCAAAAACCTATTTGTGGTCACCAGGGGTGGGAGGGGCAGTTGTTGGTTCACGAACATTGAGTTTATGTTAATCATGGTGAAATAATTAGGGAAAGGATAGCAAGGACGCTTGTCCAACTTGAAAAGCATAAGTAATGCCACTGAATTGTACAGTTATTGTTTAATTGGTGCTTGTTGTATAGTGCATATTTTTGCTACAAAGTATGAGAAAAAATCACTTCAATAAAAAGTGCAAGATTTTTCAGAATATACCTAAGATGAACGATTTAGAGGTTAAGTCAAAACAGGGTCTTAGGAACAAATAAACAGACAAACTGCCATTGAGTCAATGCCAACATGCAACCAGTGTGCCAGCTCAAGGTAGGCGAAGGTTTTAAACAACAATGTCTGTACCCAAGGCTTTTAATAAATATTTGCGACTCCAACTTTAATATTATGGAAATGTAGTTTTTGATTTAAATACATTCAAAATGGCTAAAAACAGGCATATGCAAGGGAGGCCAATAATACAAATACATTTTATTGTGAAAAAATTTAAATCATGTTTTAATATAACAAAAATTTTAATGCATTTCTGTACTGATTATAAATGATTATACAATGTTGCTATTACCAAAGCAAAACAAAATGAAAACACAAAACCCAAACCAAAGCTTGACATCGTCATGACTGAATAAAATACAGGCTTATTTCTCACTCATATACTGCAAGTTGAGTGCTTCATCATCTTGTTTCATCTGAGATGTGTGGTTTCCTATGTTGCCAAGGCAGGGGAGACCTTTAAATGGCCTTGGGTCAAAAGCAACATATGCCATTTCTCCCCACTTCAAAACAGTAGACTTGACCCATAAAACCAAAAGCCATTTGTCTAAAACGCTGAGGACAATAAAACTTGCAGGTCTGACACACACACACACACACACACACACACACACACATATATATATATATATATATGATATTGGAAATAGAAACTGAAACAATTGTATGTAGACACAGAGAAAATTTTATTAAATTATCATATCAAATCTGTTAGTCATTTTTAAATTTTGGAATAAGAGACAGAAGACCTGAATAAAGCAGCAATTTTGGAAGAAATTAACAGCACAGTCAAACGTTTACCCCACCCCCCCAAGAACAAAGGCTTAAGTTATTTGGGGTATGAGTTCTGAATCTTCTAACCACAGAAAAATATTTTTATGTAAGCAACTGTAGAATCTAGAGAAAGGTGGAATTCCATCTGCCATGAAAAGATCCCCCTCCCCCTCTAAATAGATGCTGAAGTCCTAAACCCTGTGAATGTGATCTTGTTTGGGGGAAAACATGGTGTTTTCTTGTGTGCTGTTAATGAGGCTTACATCTGTGGGTTGGATCCTAAGCCTAATGCCTTCTGAGTAGCATCTTTATTTTTTATTTTATTTTGAACTGTTTTATTGCCACGTCATCCACATGTCATGTAATATAATTCAATCATATCAAGAAGAGTTGACTAAAAAATAAAAATAAAAGAGTTGTACAATCAGAACCACAATTAATCCTAGAACTTGTTCTTCCTCCTTATACTCCTTGTTTTTTTTTTTTTGGGGGGGGGAGGGGCATCACTGCCCTCGATGGTGGAAGTAAGAGGCCCAACCTTTGCTCCTGTGGAACCGCTGCTGGAATTGAACCTTCATCCCAGTGGGCCGCAGTCCTGTTCACAACCACTATGCCACCGGGGCTCAGCCCACCTTATACTGATTGTTATTCGTGTAATTATTTTTTTAATTGTGGCAAGGTATACACCACAAAGCATTCTTCAGTTACCTAATTTAGTGCCATTGAGTAGACTCTTGGTGTATAGTGTCTTGTAAAAGGAGAGGCGACACAGAGACCCCCAAGGGGCCCGGCAGACAGCAGGTGTTCTCCTATCCCAGCAGGAGTGCAAAGAAATGGGGTGCTGCCCTTATGAGGGAGGAGCCTCCCCTCCTCACAGCTCTGGTTTGGGTTTCTAATCTCTAGAGCTTGGTGACAACACATCTCTTTTTCTTTAAGGTCACCCATATATGGTGGAATGTGTAGAGTGATGTTGCTAATCATCAAAATAGGATAGATTTTTTTTTACTATTTTCTGAAACAAAATATTGGATGTTAGGTAAGGAGTAGGTGTAGTTTACCTCACCCCTTGAAGATTTAAGTATATTCGTGACAAATTCCAGTCCACTACTGTTGTGTGAACCTGGAGGGACCGTGAACATACAAATTCCTGAGCTCTAATTGCAACATCCTGAATTAGTATCTCTCAGGAGGGCGACTCAGAGGAGCTGCTGTTGCACCGCATCCCCAGCTGATTCTGATGAACAGCTAAGTGTGGGGACATAGGCCATTGAGCAATCTTTAAAAGGATAAGCACATTAGAAACAACAACAAACAGTTAATGTAGAACAGGTGAACAGGTGGGTAATACATTTGACCTAATTGATATTTAGAGAACACGACATTTAATGATGGCATAATACACATCGACTATTTACCAAATCGACCCTAAACAAGCCTCAACATGTTCCAAAGCATGATAATTAAACTGAGTATGCTTTCTGATCACCATGAAATAAAGCTAGAAATCAGTCACAGAAAAGATGACCCCAAAACCCCCATCTGGCTGGAATTTAGGCAACATATTTCTAAATCCCCAGAGTCCTGTGGGAAATCCTGAGGGAAATGCACTAGTATTGGGGATGGAAGGATAACCAGCGTCAAAGATCAAAGCCACACAGAAGGTAAGAGGCACGTTGTCATCATCTGCTATTCTGATTATAAAATTAAAAAAATCAACTTAAATGCTATTGCAACTGATAAGCACTCAGAAATGGCTGATTACCACATAAAAATCAATTGCTTTTCATCCACAAGCAAAAGCTAATTAGAAAATGTCATGGTAAAAATATTCCACTTCACAATAGCAAGAAATACTATAAATACCTAGACAGAAACCTAACAAGAAATGTGCCAGAGCAAATGAAGAAATGTGTTACTTTCATGCTGGGGAGACATAACCAAATGCAGCCCCATACTTGGGACCTGTACGGAAAGCCGTGCAGGACTAAGAATACAGTGCTAGCTCAAGTTCAAATCCTGGCTCTACAACCTCATGCAATGTCCTTGGCAAGGTACTTGATGGAAAGCAGTGATCATCCGGATGGCCTCTGCTTGATGGACGCGGGAGGACTGAAATATGATAACCTGCTCCGACCCTTCAGATTCCCCAAACCCTCCAATCCTTTCCTCATTCTCTGTGACACTTAATCTCTTTCACTGCCAGAGTCCTTTCCTACTCACTGTAGGACAGGGGTAAATAGACTCTTGAGATTCCAAGAGGGTAGCTGTTCAGAGAAGAGGAAACTCCTGTCTTTCTCCCATAATACCATGTAGGCAACATTTAATTTGTTATATTTGTTGTTAATTGTCTGCCTACTTCTGCTAAAATATAAGTTCTTTTCAGTGTTTGGTAAGGTGGTTTCCTTTCTATTCAGATGTACCCAAATGCTTAGAAAAAAGTCTTGGAATAGTACTTGACACGTTGTATACACAGTTTTTAAGTAAGTTGGTCAATTATCTCCATATTATATGTGTATTTCAATCCCAGTTGATGTCCTATAAGATAGTTAGGAGAACGTGAGAAGCTGATTCTAAAGTTCATTAGAAAGAGAAGTAACAACAGTCAATTTTTTTTAAACGTGAGGGAGGGACTTGCTTTAGTATTAAAACAGTGGCATCTTGGCACGTTAATTGACAAATGGACCCTTAAGATTGTGTGTTTACCACAATTACCCACTCCTCTGAAAAGGATTACATCAGAAGGTCCTGGATAGAACAGGAAAAAATGTGGACCAGGAGATGAAGTTTAATGGTCAGATAGAGGCTGATAGATCCCTTGACACTGGGTCTCAGTCACCCATCAGTTCTGGAATGGCACTTACACCTGTGACTCAATTTTCAGCCAAACAATAAACATATCTCTAAGTAAAGTGACCAGACGTCCCACTATTTTAGCAATTTAATAACTTCCCATGTTGTTTTAAAATTAAAATAAATATATTGTAATACTATTTTTGCATTTTATGAAAATTTTTGTTGCTCCATATAGACCAAATTTTTAATCAAGAACCGCCTTCCCCACCCCCCGATCAATGGTGTCCTGCTTAAAATCTGGTCACTTTACTCTAAGGGGAACTAGTGAACAGACATTAGTGAGATAGCACACCTTACAATCATCAACCATTTCAGATCAAAAAGACAGCATTTGTCTGAGGACAAAATTAAGTAGGGTCCAGAAAAGACTAGAAATGGAAACAGAAAACATTGGGAAGAAGTGAGATACGTGATGATACATTGTGGTTATTGCCATCAATATCATAAAATAAAACATATGGCTTGTTGAATGGAAAAATGATCTAAACAATCTCCACCCAATTCATTAAAAAGTTTGAAAAAAAAAAGAATGTAACCAAATATCACTGATAATTAGTCTAGAATCTGAAATGAACTAGAGGTTGCTGTGTATGTTGCTAAAGCAAAATATTAATTAAAAGTGCTTGTATGTTCACATATATGTCCATGCATGGACCCACTGCATCAAGTCTTTCTGGACTCACTGTATAGTTTTCGAGACCATAAACCTTTGGGGATCAACCTGTCTTCATCTTCCTCCCTTGAGCAGCTGCTGGATTTGAACCTCCTGGGTAACAGCCCAACGTTGAGCCTGCAGTGGCCATGCATATGTACATCTAGAATTTTGGGAAAGAACAAACTACTCCATACATAGTTTCAGAATAGTTTCCTGCTTATTATTCATTTATTAGATCCTTCCCACATATGCTAACCTAAAAAGCAATTACCAATGAATTACGACAACTTATTTTGCATCATTTACTAATGTGTTCTAAAGATCGCTGTATCTTCACTACTGTTTGCAGTGGTTTTGAGGGTAATCATGTATGAACTTTAAGGATGGCCCCAAATCAAAAGGGGTCTTGGTTTCAATTCTTACATTTACTACTAATTTTCACTTTGTTTTTTTCAGCAAAGCATCTCCTATCTACATGCTTGGTTTCACTGTGTGCAGGTGAGATTTTATTCAATAGACTCATGAGCATCTGTATTTAGCTTTAACTAATCTTTTTGAGGCCCTGCAGCTATTAGGTGATTTAAGAAAATCATTTTATTGGGGGCTTGTACAGTTCTTACCATAATCCATACATCCATCCACTATGTCAAACACATCTGTAGATTTGGTGCCGTCATCATTTTCAAAATATTTTCTTTCTACTTGAGTCCTTGGTATCGGCTCCTCGTTTTCCCTCCCCCCTCCCTGCCTCATGAACCTTTGATAATTTACAAATTATTATTATTTTTCAGATCTTACACTGACCGATGTCTCCTTTCACCCATTTTTCTGTTGTCCATCCCCCTGGAAGGGGGATATATGTAGATTATTGTGATCAGTTCCTCCGTTTTCTCTCCCACCTTCCCCTTCCCCTCCTGTTATCACTACTCTCATTATTGGTCCTGAGGGGGTTATCTGTCCTGGATTCCCTATATTTCTAGCTCTCATCTGCACCCATGTACATCCTCTGTTCCAGCCAAATTGGGGTCATGATAGTGGGTGGGTGGGGGGAGGAAGCATTAAATAACTAGAGGAAAATTGTATGTTTCATCAGTGCTATATTTCATCCTGACTGGTTCGTCTCTTCCTTGTGACCCTTCTGTAAGGGGAAGTTCAATTGTCTACAGATGGGCTTTGGGTCTCCACTCCACACTCCCCCTCATTCACACTGATATGATTTTTTGTTCTGGGTCTTTGAGGCCTGATACCTAATCCCATTGACACCTCATGATCATACAGACTGGTGGTGTGCTTCTTCTTCTTCTTCTTCTTCTTCTTCTTCTTCTTCTTCTTTTTCTTCCTTCTTCTTCTTCTTCTTCTTCTTCTTCTTCTTCTTCTTCTTCTTCTTCTTCTTCTTCTTCTTCTTCTTCGTTGTTTTTGGCATCAGTGCCCTCTGGTGGGAGTAGTTTTTTCTATGTGGACTTTGTTGCTTCTCAGCTAGATGGCTGCTCATTTATCTTCAGTCCTTTAAGATTCCAGACACTATATCTTTTTATAGCCAGGTACCATCAGCTTTCTTCACCATATTTGCATATGCACCCATGTTGTCTTCAGAGATCGTTTCAGGAAGGAGAGTATCACGGAATGCCAGGTTATTAGAACAAGGTGCTCTTGTGTTGAGTTGAGGGAGTACTTGAGTTGAGTTCCAATGTCTGCTACCTTAATATTTAACAAATAAATATATTTACATATGTACATGCTTGTATTTAGACATCTTTAAAAGTCCTTTGCCTCCTAGTTCTTTCCTCCATTTTTATTAGGTGATTTTTTTTGGGGGGGCATCACTGCTCTCCGGTGATGGGAGTAGGAGACCCAGCCCCACTGCTGGAATTGAACCTCCGTCCCAGTGGGCCGCAGTCCCGCGCACAACCACTACGCCACCGAGGCTCAGTCCTCTATTAGGTGATTTTTAATGAACTCTCACAACTCCATTGTCTCCTTGTTTCGTAGTTGAAATGAAGGTGTAGCAAGAACAATAATGTGTCCAGGATCACACAGCCAGCAACAAATGGCTTGTTCCAGTGATGATGCTCTCACATATACCAAAGTAAAACTGCAGTTTCATAGTCTTCTTGGCTGTAGGTTGTATACAAGTAAATAGCCAGCCCTCTCTTCTGTGGTACAGGTTGGTAGATTTGAAGAGCTAAACTTTTGGTTAGTAGTTGAGTATAGACCATTTGTTTCACCCAAGGACCTTTTTGGTACACATTTGAATCCCCAGGGGCTCTTTAAAGGGACCCAGGTGGTGCAGTGGATCATGTGCTGATCTGGTAACCACAAGGACAACAGTTTGAAACTACCAGCTGTTCTGCAGGAGAAAGGCTTCCATCAAGATTCATAGCAGTGGTTGTAAAGTTTGTTTGTTTCTGCTTCGTGTCATTGGGATATTTATAATATCACTTGAGGGCCATATAAAAAGTAGAGTAGGGTGTCACGGGGGGAAAAAGAGTTTGTAGGTCTGTGGTTCTCAACCTTCCTCATACAGTTCCTCATACATGAGATTATTTTCGTTCATACTTCTTAACTGTAATTTTGCTACTGTTATGAATCATAATGTAAATATTTGATAAGCAGGATGTATTTTGTTACAAATTGAACATATAAAACATAGTGATGAATCACAGAACAGTATGTAATTATATATTGTGAAATATTTGTTTTCCGATGGTCTTAGGTGACCCCTGTGAAAGGGTCATTCGACCCTCAAGGGTGGAAACCCAGAGGTTGAGAACTGCTGCTGTGAAGGATTGGAAAACATAGTCTACATGTATGATCTGCTGGGTTAAAGGAGAAATATTAACAGAGAGTAAATTAAATTGGACACATTTTTGCATATAACATTAGCTAATCTGTACAGTTATTCTTTCATATACAGTTGTATATAAGAATATATGTTTACATATAGCTATATATTTTATACATAACTGTACACATCAGCTATCATTGATAGAAACTTTTCCTCAATTTCCTCTCCAGCATGCTGGAAGGGTGCTCCTGGGACCATCCTGGTGGGAGCCCCTGGTGGCAGTTTACAGGATCCTCCCAGTTTCATTCTGTGGGGGAGGCTTCTGTGGCCCAATAGAAAACTACACTAGCACTTTCCTGGGTTGCTTTAGCTGAGGCCTATTGAAAAGTCAAGCTATGCAACTACAAGGATGTATTTTGGGGGATTTGAAAAATACTTTTAATCAATCTTCCGCCTACGTGGACAGGTAGGTTTGGCCTGTTAGGGTTCAAGTTCTATGCCTAATCAATGGTCCCCACTAGTGGGAAAGTAGGGCTGGGAGCACCAGGCTGAAAGCTTAGGGTGCCACCTCTGTGGTTGAGGCTTCTAACCTTTTCCTACAGAGTCAGAACTGTGGGACAGCAACCCACAGCCTTCTGTGCAGATTCATTCCTGGCCAGTAAGCTCACAACATCCAATGTCAATCAACAGGGGATCAAAGTGGTTGTGGATAAGGATCCAACTAGACACGCTGCTTACCGGCTTGAGGGGAGGGTGGGGGTGGCCAAGGGCCTCACTGGTTATGTCTGGTGTCCTTTGCAACTGGGAGAACAGGGTAGGGCATGGTGGCCTCAAGTGTTTAACTGTGGCAATTTAAGCGCCTCGAGTGCTTTGTCTGTTGATTATAGTTACAAGCCACATATTTTTGAACACGAGTTGAGGCACATAGCAAAAGATGGGACACAAAGCAAAACTTGGATTAGTTTAGCTGTTTCTCCACCCTAACTTCCCACCAGCATGAGGATTACGAAGTGCTCCCAGAGTATGATGGGCTAGAATTAATTATGAAAATCTTGACAAAGTAGTTTGTGTAAGAGGGATTTTTTTCCAGAAGCATTTCCCCTTTAACAGAAAGGATGAGAAAAGTGAAGGATAAGGTGCAGGGAGAGGAAAAAGGGCAATTTGTGGGTCTGTAGCCAGAGGCTTTCATTACTCCAGTGAGGGCGAGGATCGTTGAGGAAAGGTCTATAAAGGCTTTGAGACATCTAAAGGTTAATAGGAGGGCTGCCACAAAAGCTTTGCTAAGGACACTCTCTCCTAAGATGGATAAGTCACAGCCAGAAAGGAGGGGCTTCAGAGAATCTGCATGTCTTTCCAGACAGGATTCTGGAAATAAGAATGCTGGTGGGTTAAAACAGACAGTAAAGCAATGAAAGTTTATGTGGGCCTCGTCTCAACTATGTGCCAAGCTGCATCCTTAATCTTGTACATATGTTGACTTATTTATCCACACTATAGGCTTAGGAAGTAGATATCGCTATTTTATAGGTGGGAAAACTAAGCCATACGGAGGGTTAATAATTTGCTCCAGGTTCAAGCACTGGAGTGATAAAACCCGAAAAGGCCTTTCCACTCCAGCTCGCTAAACCCTGCTCTTCCAGAACATTCTGTACTGTGCCGTCCATGAAAGGTTGAACAAAAAGATAGTTGCAAGAGAACATTTGGAAATGAATTGGTATAGACAAGAGAAAATACTTTTTTTTTCCAAAATGAGAGATTTTAGAATGGACAACTGGAGTTTTCTAAAGTTTGTCAAACCACCCCGCTGACTGGACAGGCTACCTTGCTTTGTCAATCATAGTGACCCAGAGGGCACGGAGCTCACAGGTGATGGGAGGTGACAGGGAAGTAAGTGAAGTAGCAGGGAAGTCTTTATTTCCACAACTTATTATAAATTGGGAGTTAATACATACATCATTCCATGGTTCAATCACATCAAGCCACCATCAGTTTCCATTTTTTTCCCTTCCTGCCCAACCACCACCACTGTAGTTCCTCCCCCTAAACCCTTATTCTACTTGCTATCCCTATTCCCCCTCTGATGCATGCTGGCCCTGATCTGCTTTACATTTTCTGTAGTTTTGGTTTTTATTGTTCATATTAGGGTGTATTGCAGAGGTGTTGTGTCTTTGGGAGTCACCCTTTTGAAATTATCTTATGATTTTTGTTTTTTTTTGAAATCATCTTTTTGGAGACTTGTAAAACTCTTATATCCATCCATCCATCCATGGTATCAAGCACGTTTGTAAATGTTTTGCCATCTGCAATCATTCTCAAGACATTTTCTTTCTACTTGAACCCTTGGTATCAGCTTCTCATTTTCCCCTCCCCCCACTTATGAAGACTTGATAATTTATGAATCATTATTATTTTGTCATATCTCACACTGTCCAATGTATCCCTTCACTCACTTTTCTGTTGTTCACCCCCCAGGGTGGGGGTTATATGTAGATCCTTGTGATCAATTCTCTCATTCTCCCCCACCTTCCCTTACCCTCGTGGTATCACTACTCTCATTTTAAGTCCTGAGGGATTTATCTGTCCTGGAGTTCCCGTGTTTCTAGCTCTTATCTGTACCAGTGCACATCTTTTAGTCTAGCCAGATTTGTAAGGTAGAATTGGGATCATGATAGTGTGTGTGGGGGAAACATTAAAGAACTAGAGGAAAGTTATATGTTTCATCATTGCTACACTGCACCCTGACTAACTTGACTCCTCTCTGAGACCCTTCTGTAAGGGGATGTCCAGTTGCCTACAGATGGGCTTTAGGTTTCCATTCCACATGCCCCCTCATACACAATAATGTGACCTTTTTGTTCTTTGATTCCTGATACCTGATCATGTCAGCACCTCATGATCACATAGGCTGGTGTGCTTTTCCATGTG
Source organism: Nesogale talazaci (assembly GCA_004026705.1). Classification (NCBI taxonomy): domain Eukaryota; kingdom Metazoa; phylum Chordata; class Mammalia; order Afrosoricida; family Tenrecidae; genus Nesogale; species Nesogale talazaci. Next base: position 179,776 of record PVJH01001007.1, on the reverse strand, counting down.
AACTTTATTGCTTCTGAGCTAGATGGACATATGTTTATCTTCAAGCCTTTAATACCCCAGACACTGTATCTTATTTTTGAGATCCTGCATAGCTGATTCATTTATCTTTCCAAAGAAGAGTTACATTTTGTTAAGATATGCGTGCAATAAAGAACAGTCAGGAAAATCATTATCTCACTGTTAATAGGTGCCATTGATTTTTAACCTTTAGTGAGACCTTGTGAGAGCATTGAATTGTCCCATAGGGTTTCCTATTCTGTAATCTTCATGAGAGAAGATTGCTCAGTATTTCTCGGCAGTAAGGCGGTTCAAGCCACCAGTCTTTTGGCCAGCAACCTAGTGCTTAACTGTTGCACTATCAGAATTTCTAGTTTGTTCAGACTTGAGATATTGGGCTTGGGTAAAATTTTGCAGAGCACATTAATTTCCCATTCAATAATTTATTTGCATTTTGTTCAGTGGCATGAGTTGTTTAATGGTGCCTCCATGTTCACAGCACTCTTCCCTGTGTTTCCTTGCTCACCTGTTTCCATTCATCTTTCCTTTCTGCCCCATCCTGCCTTCTGAACTGTGATTTTGGACAAAGGCTGTCCCTTTTGTTTCACATGGTTGGTTTGTCTGTGGAGTATACACCTCACAGATGTAAGCATTTACTCTATAGGCCTGTCATTTGGCTTAAAATCCAGGTTCAAAGGGTGTCTAATGGCTATAGTTTCCGGGGTTCCACAAGTCTCTAATAGACGGTTTAAGTTTTGTACAGTTAGTGAATTCTGACAATGCCTTATTGTATGTCATTATTACTCAAGAAAGGAAATACCATCCCCCAGAGAAATAGTGACTTGCCTAAGGTCATACACCTAAATGATGGCAGAACCTCGGTCAAATATAGCAGCAAAAATGGCAGAACCATTTCTCTTCACCCTTACATCATTGATAATTCTAAGGCAACACTTGACTTCATTATGTGAAAAGCAAGTGAACCAACTACCATACTTTCCTTTAGCAAACTGATTATAGGCTAGTTGACTCAGAAATACCATTTTCTCTCCGTCTTTCTTTAAAAAAATCATTTTATTGGGGGCTTCATTCACACTCATCACAAGCCATACATCCATCAATTGTAGGTCACGCATATTTGTACATCTGTTGCCCTGATCATTCTCAAAACATTTTCTTTCTACTTAAGCCCTTGCTATCAGCTCCTCATTTTCCTCTCCCTCCTCTCTCCCCCCTCCCTCATGAAACCTTGATAATTTATAAATTTATATCTTACACTGCTCAATGTCTCCTTTCACCTATTTCCCAGTTGTCCATACCCAAGGGAGAAGGTTATATATAGATCGTTACATCAGTTCCCCCTTTCTGTCCCACTTCCCTCTACCCCCCCTCAGTATCGCTACTCTCACCACTGGTCCTGAAGGGATCATCTGTCCTGAATTCTCTATGTTTCCGGTTTCTATCTGTAACATTGTATATCTTCTGGTCTAGCCAGATTTGTAAAGAAGAATTGGGATCATGATAATGGCAGGAGAAGGGGTGGTGGTGGTGAGGAAGCATTGAAGAACTAGAGGAAAGTTGTATGTTTCATCATTGCTACCCTGCACCCCAACTGACTCATCCCTACCCCATGACCCTCCTGTAAGGGGATGTCCAGTTGCCTACACATGAGTTTTGGATCCCCAATCTGTACTCCCCCTCATTTACAATGATATAATTTTTAGTTCTTTGATGTCTGATACCTGATCCCTTAGACACTCTGTGGTGTGCTTCTTCCATGTGGACTTTGTTACTTCTGAGCTAGATGGCTGCTTGTTTACATTCAAGCCTTTAAGATCCCAGACACAATTTTTTGGTAGTCAGAGACCATCAGTTTTCTTCACCACTTTTGCTTATGCACACATTTGTCTTCAGCAATCATAGACACGATATCTTTTGATAGACAAGCACCATCAGCTTTCTTCACATTTGCTTATGCACCCATTTGGTCTTCAGTCATCGTCTCAGGAAGGTGAGCATCATAGAATGCAGGTTAATAGAAAAATTGTTCTTGTCTTGAGGAAGTACTTGAGTAGAGGCCCAATGTACATCTGCTACCTTAATGCTAAGCCTATAAATATATGCACATATATCTATTCCTCATTGTCATATATAAACATAGTCACATTTATATGTACATGCCTTTTACATATACATTTATATGTATATATACATGCCTCTATTTAGACCTCTATAAATGCCCTTTGCCCCGTAGTTTTCGCCTCTATTTCTTTGTACTCCCCTCTTGTCCCACTATCATGTTAAGCCTTCATTTGGGTTTCAGTAATTTTGGGGAGGGTTTCAGTAATTTTTTTAAAAAATTGAAGATAAATACTGATTTACTTTCTTTCTTTTGCTTGGTTGCCAGGATGCTCAAAACCTCTGCTTTTCACAGTAACTATAGTTACCTGTGATTTTTCCTTATTTGATCTGTATTAGTGCATGAAAAATTAGTTTTTAAAGTCACAAAAAGGCGGGCTGAGCCCCGGTGGCATAGTGGTTGTGCGCGGGACTGCGGCCCACTGAGATGGAGGTTCGATTCCGGTTCCCAGGAGCAAAGGCTGGGTCTCCTACTCCCACCACCAGGGCAGTGATGCCTAAAAAAAAAAAAAGTCACAAAAAGGGAGGATATATGAGTACAATCTGAAAACAGAATTTGCTTTTTTGTAAGAAAGAACTCAGTACAGTGTGAATAATATAGAAGATGAAAGTTCCTGTCCTCACTCCCCGTTCCTTTTCCCTCTCCTCAATCTCATTTTCTTACAGGTGACAGATTAGTCTCCTGTTAGTGCTGGAAAACTTTGCCAAGTGGCTTCACACAAAACAGATGAATCATTTTAGAGCTCTGCAGGTCAGAAGTCTGGTGCCTGCCTCATCAGACTCCAGCAGTCAGCAGATCTCTGTTCCTTTCTGGAGGCTCTAGGGGAGAATTGCTTCCAAGTTATTCAAGTTGGTGGTCAAGTTCAGTTCCTTGTGGGTGGGGTACTGTTCTGCCTAATTTCTTGCTCACCATCTGCTTGGTCACTCCTTGGCTTCTAGAAGCTTCTCTCTCGTCCTTGCACATACCCTCCTATTTCCCAGAATCAGCAACAAGGTGTCATGTCCTTCTCTAGTGTGATTTCTGACTCAGCTGAGACAGTTTCTCTACCTTTAAGGATTCATGTGAGTAAACCAGGCCTACCTACCTGACAATCCAGGCTAAGTCCTCCATTCCAAGGATTCTCACTCGAATCCCATTAACCACTGGAGGCAGCATATTCACAGGTTCTGGGGGATTTGGATATTTTGAGAGCAGAGGTTACTTATTACTCTTTCTACCAGAAATTGCCAATTTGCTACATATATTTATATTTTTTTCTGCAGATGTTTGTGTATAGCTCTGTATATTTTCTTTGTTTTCTTTTTAACCAGACCAGGATCTCCCCAGACATTTTGTTTTGCAACTAGCACTTTGTTCACTGAACAGCAAAGCATAGACATCCCTTCAAGCCATTACAGCTGTCTCCCTTCTTCTTCAGGACATATGCTGGTACATTTCTGCCTCTTTACTTCTCAAATCTGTCTTCTATTCAGTGACTGCCATGTGGTTGTTTACACGATTACATTACTGGGCACTTTGTATTCTCCTCTCACTCATGTAGAATCGACCATCCTTACTGGGGGCTCCTAGGGTCTTTAGGGTATGGCTTACCTGTGGCCTCCTGGACATCGCCTGTCCCATCGTTCCCTCCACTTCAGTCATACTGACTTTTTCATGACCTTTTCAATGTTCCAAGTCTATTTGTGCCTCAGAACCTTTGGCTTTTGTTTCCTCTGCCTGGAAGACTCACTCTTTCACTTGTGAAATGTCAACGATCAGTACAAAATGGCATCTCTAACTTTCATCCACCCACTCTCAGCCCCTGCCGAGTTCCCCCTATTATTTTTGTGATACATTTTTCTGATACAGAAAACTATATACAAAATAGTGCATGTACTATATATGTAATTGGAAAAAATGAACACTACGGTACTTGATTTTTCTTTCTGAGTCTTAATCACCACATGAAATCATTTATTTTGTAAAAACCATTTTATTGGGGGCTCATACAACTCTTATCACAATCAATACATAAAGCTATTGTATGCAAAGCACATTTGTACAATTGTTGCCATCATCATTCTCAAAACGTTTTCTTTCTACTTAAGCCCTGGGTATTAGTTCCTCATAGTTCCCCTCCTACTCCGCTGCACCTTCCCCATGAACCCCGGAAGGGTGGAGAGAAGGTGGAGTAGAAAGGGGGAACTGATTAAAAGAATCTACTTATAACCTCCTCCCTGGGGTATGGACAACAGGACAGTGGGTGAGGGGAGATATTAGACAGTGTACAATATGAAATCATTTTTATAATTTTTCTTGCACAAATTAAAAGGTCTATGGTAACAGAACCTGGATCCACCTCAGTGCCTGGCCCATAGTAGATACTTGGTACTGTATTTGTTTAATGAATAAAGTTTTGATGGTAGATTCTTAGAAGTGTAATTGCTGGGTCAAATAAATTTCAAATTACATTTGAAAGGTCAGCTACTCCCACTGCCAGTATATTGTTGCCATTTAATATATTTTATGTGATACTTTTAAAAATTGTGTAGGTTGTTCATTATAAATAAAAAATGACTCAATGAATCATAGGATTCTCACACTGAAAAATCACCCTTTTTAGAGGAAGATGCTGACAGCTGATCTTGTTTACCACAATTCGGTAGTAGGAGGGCCTCTCATCCACAATTTTGTCTAGCAGGAAGAGAGGGTAAAGCAGCAGGGAGAAAGTGACTAAGTCCCATCTCCGTGCTGACTGACCTTCCTTCCGAGCCGACTGGTGTGGGCGGCTGCTGGGTTCCTGATGAGGCCAGCAGGGAGGGTGGAGAGTGGCACTGGAGAGACCCAAGTGAGGGGAGGCTGTATATTTCCATTGGAAGTAAGCGCTGAATACCATCAGCTAATGGATCTTTTCTTCTCTCAGAAGCCTACTCTAGCAAGTCTGTATCACATCATAACTCCCATCCACCTGATTGAAAAAAAATCCATTATTGAGATAGTATTTATATACACTGGATTTCATATATCAGAAGCTTGCAAGTTGACAGCTTCTTCTCTTAGAGGTTCAGTATTTGTTCGTCCCTTTTACCTCTATGGTTGTAGCAAAGTACATCTTTTATTTGGGATAAATATTGTGAAGAAGTGTATCCTCACAGGAACACAGTGATGTGAACATTTGTGTGGGCTGGGCGGTGTCACGAGGCCTAGCTTTCATGGTCTTCTTCATAACCTTTCTTGGTCCCATGAGCTGCAGCACAGGATCCCTATTGTCACCTCTTGTTTCTACTTTTCCCTATTTGTTTTTCGATAATTATTTTAGTTTTTGTTGTATGCCCAGTTTTCTTATCTGAGGAGGAAACGTATTTGCACAGGTAGCTGATGATTTCTTTGAGTATTAAAACAACCTTAGTCAAACTTTGATATGAAGCAAGATAATTGTATGCAAAAGCTGGCTGATGCTGACAGTATTTTAAATGGTTGGTGACCCTGAAGTCCCTCTCTGGATAATTAGGTAGAGGGTTGTTTCCTCCCAGGGGGGGCACCCTGGACTTAATCTTTAACAAATTCACTTTAATGGGAGAAGCTTAATATAGATAAGGCAACTGGAGTAGGAGACTCATCTTGACCGGATATCGGGTTTCTGAGTCTGTAAATCTTTTTTGGGAGGAGATAGCCTCAACTTCTCCCATGGAGGGACTGATGAGTTTGAACTGCCAACCTTGTGATTAGCAGCCCAATGCTTACCCCACAGCACTACCTGTGCTGTTTAAGGAAATACAAATAGGCTCCCAAATATGAAGTATGCTTAAGGAGTATCGGGTAATTTTTTTCTGGAACGTAAGATCATGTAGGACTCAAGTAGTTGTGTTCTATTCTTCTATTGGCATTAGGGAAATGCAGATTATAGTCATAATGAGACATGACTATACATCTACTGCATTGAGTAAAAGGATGCTAATGAGGATGCACGGCAGCTGGATGTAAAACAGACAGCTATAGACACAACTAAAAGAGTAAGTACCATACAGCATAGCAATTGCACCTCTGGAAATTAATCTTAGAGAATGAAAATTTATATTTTATATACAAAATATTTGCAACAGCAAAAATCAACTCAAACATCCCAAAGTCCTTCAACAGGCAAATGATTAAACTGTGGTTTGTGCTGGGTAGCATTCCAGCAATTTAAAAAAAGAACAAATAATTGATACATATAATAATTTATATGCCTCTCAGAAACCTTCAGATGAGTTTAGGCTGATATTACAAGGTTGCATATTAGATACTTCCATGGATAGAGGACTTTGATAGAATTTTAGAGACACAATTTGATAAATGAAGGCCATCTTTGTTATCAGAGAGATGGGTAAGGGGAGAAAGATGGAGAGGTTATGAAAGAACTCCAGGGAGGATTCTGGTGGTGGTAGAAATTGACAATGGCAGTTGCTAAGCCAACCTACACATGTGATCAAACTGCTTAGTAGCAGCACCCCCCCACAAACACATCCCCACACACAGGAGGACAAATAAAATCAGAGAGATAGGTGGTTGTATCCATGTCAATCTCTTGGTTCTGAGAAACTGTTGTTTTTTAAAAGGCACACAGTGATTGAGGATCTGCAATACATGAAATTTTTCATGCAAAAATTCATGGTGACACAAGGTTCTCAAAGGAAATTTTCTTAATTGACAGCAGAAAGCCTTCCCACTTCCTTTGCCTGGTGCCCACCCCTCTAATTAATCTCCATGTGTGCCCACCCCTCTAATTAATCTCCATATGGTCAGAATCCTTGTATTTGCTGCCTCTCAGAAACTGATAATTCTGCGTGTTCTATTTTTGCACATGGGAAAACAGACTCCAACAATGTCCTTTACCTAGGACTCTTCCATTTGAACCTGCTTTCTAATTTGATGGGTCTGCCTCACGCCTGGAGCCCTTGGCATTGCAAATGGTCAACATGCTCTGCTGCTTCCTTCCCACTTCGATGTCACAGATGTCAGAGTTGCACTGCTCTCTGAAGGCTCCGGTCCATTGTGCTTCATTCCCCTTCTGCCCTTCACAGACTTCTTCCTCACTCAATGTCTTGCATTTCGAATCTTTCTCAAGATCTGTTCCCTGGAAACCTAGAGTAAAATGCCTTTTAGTAAAGTCCCCTCCCCTTATTAGCTCATCATATCTTAATCTGAACTATGGTATCTAGTCTATGAATATTCAATAACAGGGAGGCTGTTTGACCATTATCTGTAAGGTGATTATAGTCTCTGTGGTCTGATCTTGTTACTCTAATGTTACGCTATAGTAAGGTTAGTTTAGTATTTTTCCTGGCTTGAGTGATATGTAGATTAAGAGGGGGGAAGAAGAAGGAAGGGAAAGGAAAACAGGATGAAAGAGAGAGTGTGTGTGTGGGGGGGGGGGTAGTGAGGTTCTTGCATTTATTTGATCACCAGCATGGATGTCACAAGTCCAACGTCAAGAACAGAAGGTAGGTGCCAATTTACCACTGCCTGTTGGAGTAGATCAATTGTCTTATTTCTTGAACATTAAGTGGTGGTTACGTTCAGACCAACAGTCACCACCATCACTGAGACTTTGCCAAGTTCAGTCTCTGCTCTACAAAGCCATCTTGATTTATGCTAGCAGCCTCGTGACTATTTGTAAAATCTATGATACTTGAAATATTTGTGGTGATATTTTAGAGCCAGGAAGCTTAGGGGTTCTTCAAAAGAATATACCTTTTTTAAATCTGAAAGTTACATTCCATATTTTGATAAAGGCATCTCTCCTTTAATTCCCTGATCCCCTTGAGAGAAGTGTCCCTTTCTGGCATTGCTTTTGAGACATCAGTTTTTTTGAAATGCCTTTCTGACCCCTTTCTGGGCATAGGGGCATCAAGGAGAGAGACAGAATAACTGACCTGGGGTAAGCTCTGTTTTCCTCTTGGTTCTGAAGGCAAATTTAGGACCATCTGAATTAGTTTGCTTTGTAGAGTTGAAGCTCTCTAACTTTAATTGTTTACCTTTTTCTTTTCATTTGGGTTTTGCATTCATGATATTTTTAATCATTCAAGGTTTATTTTAGGTAAACTAATGTGGGATTCAATTGTGTTTTAAATTAAATATCTCCAGAAGGAAGCAGAAATTGGAAAGCTGGACAAGCTTATTATCAGCAAGCTACCTGACTTTACTAGTTTTAATTATGATGTAAAAAGTATCAAGAATCTTTAGGCTACATTTAAATCTCAGGCCTAGACTATTCCTCTATTTGTTTATTCTTTCAACAAAGCTTCGCATGTCTACTGTCTGTCGGGCTTACAGACAAAATCTCTGCCCTAACTTAAGTGTACAGATTAGTGGCGGGGGAGCCTTTAGATTTATACTCCTGATCTTGCTATGTGTGAGGGTGACAAACAGCAGGGTAAGGGGTCAGAAAGAGCTAAGGGAATCTTCTCTGAGGTGGTGTCATTTGGTCGCAGTCCTGAGCATAAGCCAAGAAGCTATCTAAGAGGAGAGTGGTCCAGGCAGGAAGAACAACACTGCAACGGCATTCAAGTTGGAGTTGAGGAGTCGCTTAGTAGAAGCAATTGAAGTATTAGGGGATCACTGTATTTGGAGTTTAGTGATTTCTCCAAATCACAGTTGGAGATTTCAGCAGGAAACTGCAGAGTGCTAGGCTGTGATAAAGGTAAGATTTCTTTCTGAGAGCAGTGCTTCTCAAGGGAGAGAGGCAGTCGACTCCCATAAATATTTAGGGCCTTGGAAACCTTAGCAAAGAATTCTAGTCCACCCTATAGGATAGCTTTGAGTTGGAATCAACTTCTGGCAGTGGATGTGTGTTGTGCTTTATGGTTCCCCGTGATATATATTTTAAACAGTACAGTTTTTAAGGAAATGATAAAATGACCGTGCAATCGTTATGAGAACATAGATATCGCTATACACGAAAAAGAAGATCCCAAAGGATGTCCCTCTGAGTGACAGCAGTGGTGAATCTGAAAGGGGTCTGTGACAGGAGGTAGTATGGCCTCTGCACCATTTTAATTTTGCATGAGAGGAATGGTGCTTCTATCATCTTTATCAGCACAGTCAATTAGTGTCTGATGAGTTTCGCTGTAAATTGTCTTTGGAGTATTTCATGTATTTACTAGGAGTCCGTTTTGAGGTAAGCCCTGGGCTTACTGGACTTGGCTGTGGCTGAAAGAAGATAAATACTCAGTCACTTCCTCTAATAGCTTACAGTCCAGTGAGGAATTGCACATACGTGATTTTCTTTGCCTTTTGCTATCACCAAGGAGCTCGGGAGAGGTATAAGGCACTCTGGGAATGTTTCTGTGAATTTTCTCATTGGAAGAGAGGAATGACAGCATTAATACTCTATGTCTTTGTTTTGTGGGTTGTCATAACAAAATACAACAAATTGGGTGGCTTGCAGTCACAGATATGTATTATCTCACAGCTCTGCATGCTGGGATTCCGAATTCAGGCCCTTGGCAGGATGATGCTTTTTTGGAAGACTGCAGGGGCAGCTTCTTTTCTCATCTGGCACTTGGGGGCCCTGAGTATTCTCTGGTTTTCAGAGATTTGGCAATCACCTCCATCCCGCAGTACCTCTTCGCTTTGGTCAGGGCACTATTCAAATAGGATCAGTGCCCACAGCTACAAAGACCCTGCTTCAACACATGGTCACGTTTACAGCATCATGGATTAGGACTGCAGCATAGTTTTGGGGGAGGTAATTCAATTCATTTTACCCCACAAATACAGTGAGTTATATTTGTGTGTGTATATATATATATATATATATATATATATGTTTTATTGGAGGTTCTTACATCTCTTATAACAATTGATACATCCATTGTGTCGAGCACATTTGTACATACCTTTTTGTAATGTATTTACAACATATTTTACATCTCATTTAATCCTGACTTTAATAACTTTTAGAAATACCTAACTCACAGCAGATACTCATTAAATAATTCATTTGCCCTTCACAATCATACGATGAACTGCATTGGCTCAGCCATGAAGTGATTCATTTATTGCCAATTAGACAATAGATGGCAGAACAAGGATTTTGTGTCTGACTCTTGTTATGAGAACAAAAATGCATTCAGTTTATTTTGCTCACTGGGTGGGGTTGATCGTGTGGATGTCAAGCTGTGTGAAGAAATGAGTAAGCATCTAAACCAGCTATATAATTGTTCTTCATGAGGACTAGAATGTATTTTAGGGAGCCTGCAAAATTCAACACTCAACTGCCATTGAGCCAATTCCTACTCTTAATGACCCTATGGGGGAGAGTAGACTGCCCTGTAGGTTTCTGAGACTAAATTGTTGTGAGAATAGGCAACCTCATCTTGCTCCCTCAAAATTGAGCACAGCTGCAGTTTGCTGTTGGTTGGTAGCCATTTGTAACAGAGCTCCAGAGGGCTAGAGGGGCCTACATATCATCACTGCCTGGTCAAGTGCATCCTCAAGCGAGGAATGGCTGAGGGATTCTGATGGACGCTTCCTATTTTGATAGCATTATCATGCAATGTACCCAGCTGAGTTGAACAATAGACATGTGAACCCTACTGTGGGGAAGGAATCCACAAAACTCCCCTAAGGGGGAGGGCATGTTTCTTTGGGATTGCATGCCAGGCCACCACTGAGAAGCTTGATCCAGGTACCTTCGAGTTAAGTTGTGCATGTGACCATTTGATGCTTACATGGAGATTTAGAATAGTCCCTAGGAGAGTGGTTCTCACCCTTCCTAATGCCGCGATCCTGTCATACAGTTCCTCATGTCGTTGTGACCCCCAACCATAAAATTATGTTCATTGCTACTTCATAACTGTAATTTTGCTACTGCTATGAATCGTCATGTAAATATCTGATATGCAGGAGCTATTTTAACTGCTACAAATTGAACACAATTAAACCACAGTGATTAATCACAAAACATTATGTAATTATATATTGTGAAATATTTATTTCTAATTGCAAATAAATGAAACTTTGTCTTAAGTCATGGTGCAGCATGGGTAACAGTCAGTATAATAGCAGTAAACTACATTGCTACATTTTGTGAATTATGTGTAAAAAGCCAATGTCAGAGCAAAGGTTGAGATAGCTTCTTTCTCACCAGATCAGAAATTCTCAGGGAAGTCTTTGTAAGAGCGTAACGAAGATCATCTTCCACACCAAGTCTATTTCTGTATTTGGACTTGATAACCAACAAGCTGGAAAACCCTGTTTCATAAAGTGATGTTGGAAATGGAAGAGGGCCAACACAGTCTCAGACAGAGCACGATATGACTGCAAACCTTTGATCCAGAATTTTGTATGTAGCATTGCAGAGAAATCAGTTCTCGCTGCATCGCTGTTAATAAGTTCAATGAACTCCTCTTGTGCTGTCTCAGGAACATCTTCAGCTATGCCTGTGAATGGACTTCTGGCAAGTACAAATTGGGTGTCAGGTAGAGGAGTGGTGTCTCAGTTCCTAACACCATCGGAAATGTGTTTCCGAAGGTCTTAGGCTACTCCTGTGAAAGGCCCGCTCGACCCCCAAAAGGGTCATTACCCACAGGTTGAGAACTGCTGCTATAGGGACTGTAACTAAGAGCATTGCCAGGAGAAATTATTTAGACACCAAGTCCATCTTTAAGTGGGCATTACACCTTGGGTCTCTTTGAGAATCACACATTACACACAATTTGGAGAGAATTACGGGGAGTCCAAGGTGGCTGAGACTATCTTCTAGAAGGTGATTTATATGTATTATCTATAAATTCATTTGATTCATAAGAAATTCTATGAAGAAGGGGAATATTTTGTGCCTGGTGCAACTCCCCCCACCCCTTGCCTCCACACCTCCATGGTCCTCCCTCTCTTCCTTTACTTTGATCAGTTTTACCAAGTGCTCCTTGTGAATCAGCTTTTTCACACTCAGTCCTTCACAAGCACATGGGCGAATTTGTTGCCTTAAAGATAAACTCTGTTTGAGGTCCCTTGACCGCTTACAATTTAGTCTCTGTCCCTAAACGAAAGTTTGATCACTGTCTTGGCATCTAGTCTTTATTCATGGTTTGTAACCTGAAGCAGAGCTTGTCTAAGACATTTTACTGGCACATCGGTGATTCAGAGCTATGGGTCCTTGCTAAACTCTGACCCTGTATGTTTTGTGCACGATTCCGTCTCTTAGTCCATACAACACTCGGTAAATATTGATTGGATGAGAGAAGGGAAAAAGGGCAAGTTGTTTGTCTAATATATCAAGTCACAGCTTTTGGGGATAGTCCAGATTTATCTCTTGTCATTGATCATAAGAAATGCTCAACTTCATTTAAATAAGAAAATGTAAATTAAGACTTCCCTAAGATATCACTTTTAAGTCTAAGTTTGAGAAGGATAAAAATATTCGATAACATACTGGGTCGACAAAGGTCTGGGGAAGTAGGGATAGCAACATGGAGACTTGAACTAGTGTAACCTCAGAGGGCAATTTGACAGTATCTAACAGGATCAATTAGTATCTGAATCCAATAGTCATGTAGGTAATACAGAGTAAACACATTGTCTACTAGTCCCACCACTTGTCTGCTAGTTTGTCATACTGTGGTGGCATGAGTGTTGCTGTGATGCTGGGAGCTTTTTTGCCAATATTTCAAATACCAGCAGGGTCACCAAAATGAATAGGTTTCTGTAGAGCTTGCAGTGTATGATGAAGGACTTGGCTGTCCACTTTTGTGAGATAAGCCACTGGCAATCTTACGAAAAGCAGCAGAACAGTGCCAGATATAGTGCTGGAGGATGACTCCTTGTGTCCTGAAGTATGACTGATTCAGACAATCATATGGGAATGACAAAACAATGGAAATGGCTTCAAATTTACTGGCACAAAGAACATTTCAAAACTTTTCTTGAACTACACTGCTGTCTGTAACAAGAGATCTATACCTGTATAAGGGAATTCAGTCAGTACAACTATTACTCAAATGTGCCCACCAACCACGAAAGCTAGTCCCTTCTTCAGGAATTGATCTCTCCTGACAACATATCTGTGGCAGTCGTGTGCTTATGTTATTTCCATGATTGAGATATAGGGGTGGAGTCTAGCTTGTTAATCTGGAGATAGCCATTGAGGTGCCAATGAGGTCTCTGTGTGGGCATAGCTTTCTCCTGTTACGCCTGGGAAATCTCATGATATTTCCCGCGTGAAGATGAGAAGCTATCTTCCCAGTTGTTGGGAGTTAGTTTGAGACGATGAATCACGGACAAGATGGCAGCGTCCTAGAAGCTGGAGGAGCCGGCAGAGAGACCACACGGCTTTGCCCTGATGGAGCCAGACTTCTGAAGCTGGGGCAGCCACATGGAGACCGCTGCCAGCGATTAGTTGCTTCTGCTGTTGATGGACCCTGAGCCCTGGAAGTGAGGAGCCATGTGGAGACCCCTGCCAGCGCCGGGATTCTGCACCCACTGACCTGTGACTTCGTGAGTCGGAAGGAGACTTTATAGACTGATTTCGGGCATATGAGTTAATATCGGACTTATGACTTTGAACTGGACTGTGCTCAATGTCCCGTTCCTCTTATATCTATATGTGTGTCTATGAAATTTGTTCCTCTAGTCTACCCAGACTAACACAATATCCAAAGTATGTAAGACTAAGTCTTATCATCCTTGCTTCTAAGGAGCTCTCTGGCCTTACTTCTTCCAAGACAGATCGGTTTGTCCTTTTAGCCGTGCCTGGAACTTTCAGTTTTCTTCTCCAGCACCATAATTCAAATGCATTGTTTCTTCTACAGTGTTACATATTAAATATCCAACTTTCACATGCATATGTTGCAATGGAGAACACCATGGCTTGGGCCAGGCTTATCTTAATCCTCAAAGTAACATTCTTGCTCTTCAGTATTCTCAAGAGGTCTTGTGCAGTACATTTATCTAAGGCAATATGTCTTTTGATCTCTTGACTGCTGATTCCATGAGCCTTAATTGTGGATACAAATAAGACAAATCCCTGACAAAGATCTTTTGATCATATAAGTCACAGAATATTATGCCTGTCCTCAAAATCCTTTATAATCCTGTTTTACTCAATGTAAACCCCTCATTCCTTACAATGATGTCTATGATCCTATTGTTTTCTATTACCTGTAAAACTGCCATTTTCTACCATGTGAGCCATAATTCATCCAGTTCAGTCATATGTGCCTCCATGTCACTCCTCAAAGATGCCTGGAACATTCCTACCCAGAGCCTCTGCACCTGGCAGTTCCTCGGCTGGACCCTTCTTTACCCCAGAGACTCATGTGACTATGCTCCCTCGCTTCCCTCAGCTTCCTATTCCAAGGTCAGTGTTCCACACTACCTCACCCTCCCTGCTTTCCTTAACTTGATTTTATTTCCCCCATTACACTTACCACATTCTGACATACTCTTGCACATTTACACTTATTTATTGTCTATATTTCCCATTTCAAATATGAGGCCTATGCCAGCGTATAGATTTCTTTGTCTCTTCAGTGCCTAGACCAGTGCCTGGCCCATGGCCAGTGCCAAGTAGTTGTTGCATGAATGATCAAAGCTTCCATCAGCATCTTCTCCTAAACTTTCCCCAGCCATAGAATACGTGCTCCAAAGACGAATCTCCTGTTTCTGGCCTGAGTCCTGGGATTCGGTTTACAGTTGGGCTTTTCCCGGGTGGCTCTGCAGGTAGACATTATGCTGCTCACTGTGAACCCCATGATTCAAATCCATCGGCTGCTCCATGGGAGAAAGATGAAGTTGTCTGTTCTTATAAAAATTTACTGTCTTGGAAATCCTATATAGGGATGCTATGAGACATAATTGACTCAATGACAGTGGATTTGTCTCTTGGGTGGTTGAAGAGTTTTTTCTAAAAGGCCTTACAGAATCCTGTCTTCTCCCTACACATGTACCTGTGGGAAGGAGCGTCTGAGCTAGCAGGACTTCGAAAGAGCAGTCTCTTTCATAGTCAGAGCCTGTCCTGATTTGTGTTTCTGTTAATTAATGCTAATGGGATTATATCTGAGTGACAAACTGCCATCCCTCACAGTTTTCATGATCCCAGTAGAATTTATCAAACATGGCAGGATATGAATCCTTATGGGGCTCTACCAGACAGCCATGGCAACCCCATCATCCCCTTTCCCCATAGCTCATTAGAGCTTTCCCTAAATAGCAAATATTGCTTTCATTCAATGTGTCTGGATTCTCAGTTTCTACCATTGAGTACCCTCACTTCCTTGCAATCTAAACTCTTTCTTCACTTCTCATCAGTTAACGAGAGAACACACACATACACACACACACACACACACACACGAAGTTGACCTGTCTGGAAGAGATGCTTTCCCTACCATAGATATGGGTGTGGTTCTTGACTCATTTTTTTCAGTTTGCTTATGCAAACTGGATATTCTCCCTGGGTTCTCTTTCATGTGCACATCCATATATACATATCCAAAGTGGGAGGGCCACAGACAATTCTGTGCATTCTTTTGGGAGATGCAAGAACTCATTGAAGCCTATACATGGACCTGTGTTTTCCATTTTAGGAGCTCATGGCCCACAGATAAGTAGAATCAGAGGTGTTGTTGAAGCCCTTCTTATCATAGTTGGAGAAATTGAATCCTTTAAAGGGGACTAGTTTGTATGTGTGTGTGTGACCTCAATAGTTTTGTCATTTGCTGGTGGTTACATTGAGACTTATGAAGGGCAGTGATATTTAAGATTACATATAATTAAAAACAAAATCTTTAGTAAATTATAACTCTGAGTGCTTTCTAATATTTATCAAAATGGTTCTGAGCATTTTCCCAGGCACCGTTCCAAGCCCTTTTCGAATATTAAGTAAAGACGAGGGAACAGGTTCGCTAAGATGAAGTACATTGCCCAAGGGTATGTTGTCTTATTGGTTATTGCAGAAAGAATACCACTGCAGTAAGACTCAGAAAATTTGAGTTTGAATCCTTTTTCTGTTATTTCTTTACTGTGTGATCTTAGTGAAATAGCCACATCCTCTCTCGGCCTTATTTGTAATGTTTTAAAAATGAAAATACCTAGATAAGGAAATGAACTCCCCTGGGTAGTGGCCATTGTATTACCTCTCCTGCTTTTGAGGCTTTCCCTGTGCTAAATATCCCTGTTGGGAGTGTCCCATTCTTTTCCATCTATATTCATATAGGATATTATATGAAACATAAAAATCCAAGAGGCTTATTTAAAGCTAGTTCTATTTAAATTTATATTCACAATCTAATCAATTTTCAAGAAAGATCTTGAAATTCCATCTTCTCTCCATCACTCCTTCAGTCCCATGGAGACTTAGAATATTTAACCAAATTGGAGCAGCTCTCATAGGGTTCATCCTGCCTGCAGCTTTCTTTCTTGCCTTTCCTTCCATCCTGTTAGCCTTTCATCTCTTATTTACTTTCTGGTTCTCAAAAATAAATGCCACTTCCTTTGGGAAATCTTCCTGGATTCACTTTCTAGACTATTTTAGGTCCTGCAATATTCACTGCCAAACCACATTGGGTCAATTCATTTCTATTTGGGGCACCAAAAGTAAACACATGTACTTAATTTGCCATCTTGACAGGGAAGGCCTAATGTGTTGGAAACGTTTTCGTAGAAGAAGAGTATTGCTTTAACAAACAAACAGCACCATTGAGGTGTTGTTGATATACAAAACATACATGCAGTTTGATAAGTTTTGGTTTAAGTATATACCTGTGAAGCCTTCACCGTACATCACCTGCTTAGTCTCCTCTGTAATGCCTCCCTCTCACTTCTGCCACCCCTTCTCAGATGCTTCCACTGATCTGCTTTATTTCATGAGACATTCATTGGCATATTCTAGAATTTTAGATAAATTGAATGCCATTTGCTTTGGGGGGGTGAGTGAAGCCTGGCTTCTTTGAGCACAGTTATTTTTATATTCATCCATTCTGGGGTGTGTAGCAATAATTCATTCATTCTTCATTGCTGGATAGTACACCATTATAAGGTTATAGTGGTTTATTTAACCTGCATCGGTTCTTCCCCAGGCTTTTGGAATTATTCTATAAGTAGAACACTCTGCAGGGTCACTTTTCTTTCACATGCGTACAAGTATGGACTTCTTCCAGTCGGTTAGCCGAGGAGCCGTCTTCCAAATGTTCTGACATAGAAGAGTGTGTGCTTCCTGTGCTTCATCAGCTTGTTGAAACCTTTCACGATAGTATTCTACAAGACAATCAAAGGGGAGAAGGACAAACTAGGGGGTGGTTTGAGAGATAGTTTAAGTTATTGAATACAAAAATGGGGATCTGAAATGTAAACCTCTACTTAATTCACAAAAAACTGCTAAATAATAATAATTGACGTGACATGGTATCTCATCCCAGTGAGTGCAAAGTGGTATCTCATTGTGCTTTTTATTTACATTCCCATAGTGACAAATAATGTTAAGCATATTTTCATGTGTTTGTTGGCCATATTTATGTCCTTATTTATTTATTGTAGATATATACTCATATCATTTGCCCATTTTAATAATTGAGTTGTTTGTCTTTTGCTATTGAGTTGTCAAGTATATGTTCATTGTTGAGTTTATTTCTGAATACCTCCCCATTTTATTCATAATTTTTCTATGGAATTCTTGATCAAAATATTCAGTAATGTTAGCTGAGCACTATTTAGTTTTTCTGGTCTCATGGCAAAAGAGGCAGTTGTTCATGGAGTTAGTTAGCCACGCAATCCATATATTCCTTCTATTACCTTAAACATTTTTTTAGCTCCTTCTATTCCTGATGCTCCTTCTTTTTCTGTTGCTCTACATGAGTAGAGACTGATTGCTGCTCCTTGAATGACCACTTGCAGGCTTATGAGACATGAGGCATGATGTGAAAAAAAAGGGGGTGGTGGTGGTAGTGGAGAAGCACGAGACGTGTTACTGGCTGATTAACTGGGATGTCCCATGAAGCCCTGACCCTAAATCTCCAAAGCAAGGAACTAAATTCCGTGAGGTGGTTAGTGGTACATAGGTAGCATCAGCAGCTACTCTTTATTCTTTTGGTTGTTGTTGTATACGTATCTGTCACACAACTTTTGCTGATTCAATTGTTTATAGGTGTATAACTCACTGACAGCAATTACAATAACCAGGTGTGCAACCCTACCCTTTATGCAAATTTTCCATCACCATTACCCCATCTCCTCCTCTTACCCCTGGTAACCACGAAGAAACACTGGCCTCTATACACTTGCTTCTTCTAGTCTTTTTATTTTTTGTTTTTTTTTCTGGGGGGGCATCACTGCCCTCTGGTGGTGGGAGTAGGAGGCCCAGCCTTTGCTCCTGTGGAGCTGCTGCTGGAATTGAACCTCCATCCCAATGGGTCGCAGCCCCGGGCACAACCACTACGCCACCGGGGCTCAGCCTCTTCTAGTCTTTTTATACAAGTAAAAGTCACACAATATTCGTCCTTTAGTTATTACCTTATTTTGCTCAGCATAATGTGTTCAAGCTCCATCAATTATGTTACATGTCTCAAGACTTCATTTGTCCCTACAGACTGAGGAGTAGTCCGTTGCATGTGTGTGTGCCATACTTTGTTTACTCATTCATCCACTGATTGACATTTATGTTGTTACAGTCTTTCTGGGTGCACAGATTCTTATCACAGCTACTGTGGAGTTCTTCTTGGTGGATCAGTTAAAGACCAAGTTTAAAGAAGGTTTTCATTTCTCTTTTTGGTTTTCCTGAAGAGTCTCAACTTTGGGGGTAGGTGGGGGGTGCAAAAAAAAGAGTCTCAACTTTAAGAAAATGTTTGCTTTTACAAACTAGGAGTGATGCATTCTTAAATTCCAGTGATGACCCATGAGTGGGAGTTACCAAGTATTGCAACAATCTATACTTTGTTGTTATCAGTTTTTAGGAAAGGCTTTTGTTACTTTTCCTTCTTACTACCTTATTTCCTCTTATAGCTTATATCCAAAGTAAAGGTTAGCCATATTCCAGCTATGGTTAAGCAGAAAAGCTTCACCACCTGTGTGAAACTTGCTAACTTATAAATTTGTTGGGAAAGGAGTATGTAGAATTAAGTAGTGGGTAGCTATGGAAATACACATGCCCAACCATTTTAGCAGAGAACCAGGAAGCAATAGCATCAGAGAGAACAAAAAGAGGACAGTGAGTTAAACTTGATTAGAAGAATATTGTATGTTGCTACTGCTCTTTGAAATGGATCTTCAAGTGATTTATTCTATCATAAACATTTGGCATGTTAGGGGAAAACCATTGTTGGCTTGGATGCACAGCAAACATTCCTGATGAGAAGGATCCCCAAGGGGTGGGAGGACAAGAACATGTGATTAAAAAAAAAAACAAAATGAAAGGAAGATCAGTGAAAGGATATCAATAGCTGAAAACAAGGAAATTGTATAGAGATGGGTGGTGTATCTAAAATAGAAATATACACACTTTTTAAATAAAATCAGTCCTTTTTTGAGTAAGGAAAACTACTGTTTATTTGGTATATTGGTAGACTTATCATTCTGCATAAAATGATGCCACCAATGAAAATGTACATTTCATTAAAGTGTTATATAAAATTAAACAAAATGGAAATAAATTCTGTACTTTAGCAGAATTAGTGGATAATTTTCTACTTGATGCATTTAAAAAATCATTTTATTGGGGGCTCTTATAGCTCTTATAACATTCCGTATGGTCTTCTAATATAATTGAGCTACACATTTGGGAGGGGAGGAACTTGAGAGCTATCCAGCATGCTAGAGTGACTCATTGAAGGTTAGACTTCTAGTTCCTCGAAATGAAATACAACCATGGCAGTTATCCAAGCTGCCATTGTATTTCATTTCACTGAACTAGTCACTTAAAGTAAACCCTCTAGAAAGATCTAAAATTATATTCTTTTGTTTTAAATGTTTTAACAGGACTTAGGATATATTTTTTTCTCGTCAAGTAGAGACACATTTTTTGAGACACATATTTCGAGAATGGTGTTTTTATTTAAAGTGACCAGATATTAAGCAGGAAACCATTGAATGGGGGAGGGGAGGTGCTTGATTTGGTCTATACGGAGCAACAAAAATTTTCATAGGATGCAAAAATAGTATTGTAATACATTTATTTTAATTTTAAAATGCCACAGGACGTTTTTAAATTGTTTAAAAGCGAACATCTGGTCACTTTATTATGGTGCCAGTCCGGCAAAGCATGTGCCATCTTGGGGGAGGCTTCCTAAGGTCATAGAAGGACTGCAAAGACATGAAAATTCTCTAGCTTTTACCTCAATTCCTATTATGGGAAGCATCAATTTTTATTTCTTAGGGAAAAGGATAAAAATATTGATAACCCAGGAGTTTTACATTCCACTTCTGTCTGGGTTTGGAGCACTCACGCTGTTCCCATGAGCTGAGATAGTGGAGACCAGCTACAGGACAAAAAGATGTACGTAGGGAGTTTGAGGAAGGCCAGGCCATTGTGAGCATATTGAAAGTCATCTTTTATTTGATAACTTATTGGAACTGAAGAGGACTAGACACAATAGAGGGAACAGAGTGATTTATTTCACAACTAGGTTCCTATTACTGAGAGCAGTTCCTTTCCTTGCGGAGGCTTCTGACATAGGATACTAATTAAAGAGCAACAAAGCCCTAGATGATTCAAATTTCAATAACAAAATATTTTCAACATATTAAAAGGTACAGAGAATATAACAAATGGTCTAGATACAAGACCTGTTAATGTGCAACAAGGTGCTTTAGCTTATTCTTACAGCTAGATACTTTGTCCTTGCTTCCAATGAACAGTTCCACATCACCTTGTTTTTCTTCACTCACTCACTCCTCCAATGTACTACTCTCTGAAAATTGGTTTGTATCATTCCCATCAAAGTTTTAAATATGTAACTATACATGCGTACTCGTATATACATAAACTATAATATTGAAGAAATGGAATGGGAGTCTCTCTGACCTCCTTTGATAAAGTAGGGAAAGGGAGAATACAACTCCCTATCTTCCCAAAGATGACTCCTAGGAGAAAGAGACTAGATATAGCTCTACCCTCCACCCTTCATCTTATTTTGACACCAACCATCCCTGCCAGAGCATTCTGCCTCTCTGCTTGGCTTGATAATCCATTGCCATGGCCACATAGAAGCCACACAATAGTCATGATGACTGGGTTTGTTAGAGAAGCTAACAGATTCCAAAATGTTGAAGATACACTTCTTTTGTCTGCAGTGCCTCCTCTGAGTCATGCAGACAAACATCTCACTCTCTGGTCCTCAACCTCTCAGCCATGCAATTCCTTGGTCTCTGCTCCAGCAAGTGTTACAAAGCTCCCGAAACACAAATCAATGTCCAATGTGCATCCCCTGCCCCAAGTCATTAAGCTTCAGGCATCCCATGGATTGGAAAGCCCGCCTATCTGCTTCAAGAGTCCCTTGCTCCTCTGCTGTCTCTCCACACAGAGAACTTGGACAAGCTTTGCTCCTAGTTCTTCATTCATGCTGACAATAGGATTCTCTTTTCTTGTTTCTGAAATCCCAATGGATGGAGGATGGATTCATCGCTTTGCTTAGATTCTCACACTCTATTGGCATGGTCCCAACCAATCATTTGATGGGAATTGCAAAGACAATGGAGGGAAGAGCCATGTCAAGTAATTTTACTTCACCACAAATATAACATAATGTGTTAGGTATTTTTAAAAAGGTACATGAAATTTATCAACTGATTTCCAAAGCTTTCTTTTGTCAATTATCACTATCAGTTTTGGTGCTTATCCATGTTGAGAGATCGTAGCTCTAGAGCAGTGGTTCTCAAGCTTCCTAATGCTGTGACCTTTCATACAGTTCCTCATGCTCTGGTGAACCCTGCCCCCCAACCATCAAACCATTTCCATTGCTATTTCATAACTGTCATTTTGCTACTGTTATGAATTGGGCGACCCCTGTGAAAGGATCATTCGACCCCCAAAGGGGTCGCCGCCCACAGGTTGAGAACTACTGCTCTAGATAATCATTTTGATGATTAAACTGTGCTCCATTTTGTGACAATATGCAGATTATTTATTCATTATGCTGCCAAAAGAGACCGAAGCCTAGTGGAGCTGTAACTCAGCATCTGACTGCAAACCTGAAGTTGTTCCCTCTCACTAGCCGGTCCACGGGAGAAAGATTGTCCCCGAAGACACACTATGAGTAGTTCTCCTCTTCACTGGGGGTTCACTATGAAGCAGAATTTTACTCTGTGGGCATGGGTTTTGATTTGGTTACTAAGGGATAGTTAAGGTATTTTCCTGCCCCACCCCCACGTCCTGCTAATCCAAACAGGGCTCCCGTGTACATCCTTGTTTGGTCTTCTTGGACATAGCTTGAGGAATTTATTCTGAATCACTTGTTAGCTGGTTGGAGATGATGAATCCAAGGCCCCGTCTTTGATCTGCTGAATCAGAACTTGCTGTCATGTGCATACACTTGGAAAGTTGAGAAACTCTCTGCTTAGGCAGTGATTCGCCATCCTAACTGTGCCCAGATAGCATTCAAAACATCTGGATAGTCAGGGTGGGGTCTGTTATTGGACTTAATTTTGGTGGAGACAGATTGGAACTTCTTAAGCAGTAAAGAATTCCAAAAATGAAATCACAAGCATAGCAATAGATTGCAGAATACTTTCCCCCCCACAATCTCTGTAATTGGCTGTACATTTTATCATCCAAACTTGTGGTTGATATAACCAAATGTGTATACAGAAAAGCCGTATTATTCATTACTCTGGGTCCATGGAATGGTCCCTAGTTAGGTTCTTTCCTTTCTCAGTAGGTACCTAGCCATTACTAAATTATTAGCCATGGCATTTTGAATTTTCTCCCACTGGTAACTGAGTGTTATCTTTATCTTTATCTATATGATATCCAGGCTGATGGTGATCAAAGGTCTGGATAATTGGCTACAACTCCAAAATATTAGGTTACAGCTCAGATACGTTAGCTGGAAGTCAGACAGTAAAAGGAAGACGTGTGGAGTCAGCAGGGAGAGTAACCATCCACTTAGAAGATTCCTAATGGGAAGCAATAGAAAGATCAAAGAGTGCTTTAAAATCACAAAAAAGGGTGACTTCCTACATGACTTGTCTTGCTGCTAAGACTAAAACAAAGACATATCAGAACTTCTTGTTAATTATCTCAAAGGTGAGGAGCATAGGAGTTTTTTTGGCTGTGAAAATGCTTTTCGCCTGGTCAATGTTGAGTATATTGTGGGAGGGTCATAATTAATTACCAGGGGGTTTGAGCTAGGGTAGATCCCAATTAAGAATTGAGAGAAGGAAGAAAGTCTGTCTAGGTAAATGAATGAATGAATGAATGAATGAATGAAGCCTGGACTAACCTCAGACTTGGTTAACATCCAAAGATTACTTTTTGTCACCTATCATGAACACCCCTTGTTTTATTGTGCTTCTCATGTATGGTGGTCTTTCCCCCTTCCAAATGGAAGCTTTGCAGCAACACTGTCTTGTGCAACTCTATCGGCACCAGGTTTCTAACAGCATGCGCTACTTTTGGGTTTCTGTGACACATTTTGATAATTCACAAATAACGCAAACTTTTTTGTAATGCTATTGTACACTTTGTAAACTACAGTATAGTTTTAAAATAGCATTTTTTGGACTAGGAAACTAAAACCAAATTCTTATGGCTCTATTATGCTATTTGATTTCTTGCAGCTGACTGATCCCCATGGGTGACATATGCAAGGTATGTTTGGGCTACCTTCCTCCTTGGTCACTGGCAGAACGAGGCACAGAAGCACAGTAATGGATATCATTGTGTCCGTAGTTCCCTATAATGCTGTATGAGAAGCACATGCCACGTTGAGATGGGTTGAGAAAGATAATGTCTGGTTTGAGGCAAGACTTTTTGAAGAATGTGGTCCTAAGAGGTGAAGATTGGAAGCATGGAAATAGGAGACGCATTTTAGCTATAAAATTTATGACACAGAGGTAGGAGATTCTGTTACATGCTTGGGAAAAATAAGGGTCTATGATGCCTGTCTCACAGGATAAACAGGAAATACAGCTAGAAAGTTAGGTGGAAGCTCGATTATAGATTACTTTTTCTCCTCTTCTTAATTCTATTATGTTTTGCATATGTACATATAGTCTTGGGTGCATACATATATAAGACTGTTAGGTCTTCTTAATAAACAGTGCTTTTTACTATTATATATTCCACATGACATTATTTACTCTGAAGCCTGCTCTGTCTGATATTAATTCTAATCTCTCCTGCTTTCTTTTGTTGAGTGTTCTCATGATCCTTTTATGCCCATTTAAAAATTTTAATCCGTTTGTACCTTCATAATTAAAGTGGATTTCATATTGATAACATATCATTAGATCCTGATTTTTATGACAGCCTGTCTTTTAGTTAGTGCATTTAGACAATTAAATGTAATTTTATTGGACACACAATTAAGGCTCATAGAGGCAACAGGCAAGAAATCAAACCAT
This sequence comes from Nesogale talazaci, assembly GCA_004026705.1. Classification (NCBI taxonomy): domain Eukaryota; kingdom Metazoa; phylum Chordata; class Mammalia; order Afrosoricida; family Tenrecidae; genus Nesogale; species Nesogale talazaci. The sequence continues at coordinate 155,127 of PVJH01001007.1, read as the reverse complement.
GGGCAAATCTGCAGCATGAAAACTTTTTAAAGTGTCGAAGAGCAAGGATGCCAGATTGAGGATGGAAGTGCACCTGACCCAAGCCATGATATTTTCATTCATCATCTATATATATATGTGTGTGTATGTATGTATGTATATATGACATCGAATCAGAATGCACATAGAAAAGATGGTGCATTTAAATTGTGCTGCTGGAGAAGAATATGGAAAATATCATGGACTGCTGAAAGGATCACACGGTCTGTCTTAGAGGAAATATGGTCAGAGTGCTCCTTAGAAGCAAAGACATCAAGACTTCCTCTTACGTACCTTGGGCGTGTTGTCAGGAGAGACCAGTCACTGGAAAAGGACTGTAACAATATAGAAAAGCCTTCAAGGAGATGGGTCGACCTAGTGGCTGTAGCAATGGGCTCAAGCATAGGACTCATGGTGAGGGCAGTACAGTATATAGGTCCTTATGAATCAGAACCGATGGACCATATTCATCAACCACCACCACCTACAAATTGAACACATATGGTGAAGGGATATAACCTTGATGTATACTTTTCCTGATTTCATCTTTTCAATACTCTAAAGAGACCTCGTGCAGCAAAATGACCTACTTCAATGTATTGTTTGATCTCTTGACTGCTGTTACATGAGCATGGATTGTAGATTCAAATAAGACAGAATCTTTGACAACTTTAATCTTTTATCCATTTATCAGGATGCGACCTGTTGGCCCAATGTGAGGATTTGGGTCTTACTTGCATTCAGTTGTGATCCACACTGCAGGGGGCAATCCTTGATCTTCATCAGTAAGTGCTTTAGGTCCTCCCCACTCTGAGCAAGCTAGGCGATGCCATCTGGCTATCACCTCCACCGGTGCTGATGCTGCATTCTTCTCCAAAGATTATTTTTCCCCATAGCAATGCTGATTCCTTGGGGGTGAAACATTGTCTTTTCTTCACCACTGTTTATCCCACAATGCCTAGCACACAGTATCACTTCAACTACCAAGCAGCTTCTGACTCATAGCCATGCTATAGAACAGAATGGAACTGCCCTTTGAAATATTCAAGGTTGTGAATGTTTCCAGAAACATAAAATCTCATCATTTTTCCTGAGGAGCAGCTAATGAGTTTGGTAACTTTGCAATATCAGCTCAGAGAATAGCCCATTCCATCAACCATAGCACACAATACGAGCTCAAGCATTTTTGTTTAATAACTGTCATTGGTACTCAGTTCCATATTTTCCTCATTGTTTTGTCATGTCAATTGTCTAAGTGTCATATTTAAAAAAATCATTTATTGGGGGCTCATCCAACTCCCATCACAATCCATACGTACATACATTCACTGTATGCAAAGCACATTTGTATACTTTTTGGCATCATCATTCTGAAAACATTTCCTTTCCGCGTAAACCCTGGTATCAGCTCCCCATATTTCCCTTCCTTCCCCACTGCCCCCTCCCTCATGAACCCTTGATAATTTATAAATTACTGCTATTTTGTTGTATCCTATACTGTCCGATGTCTCCCTTCACCCACTTCCCCATTGTACATGCCCCAGGGAGGAGGCCATATGTAGATTCTTATCATCAGTTCCCCCTTTCTAATCCACCTTCCCCCCACCCTACCAGTATCGCCACTCTCACCACTGGGCCTGAAAGGAACATCTGTTCTGGATTCCCCCTGTTTCTGGTTCCTAACTGTACCAGTGTTCACCTCTGGTCTAAGTGGATTTGTAAAGTAGAATTGGGATCATGATAGTAGGAGCCTTGGAGGAAGCATTTAAGAACTAGAGGAAATTTGCATATTTCATCATTGCTACACTGCACCTTGACTGGCTTGTCTCCTCTCCGTGACCTCTCCATAAGAGGATGTCACTTCACCTACAGATGGGCTTTGCGTCCCCAATCTGCACTCGCCCTCATTTATAATGATACAATTTTTAGTTCTTTGATGCCTGATACCTGCAGTCTCCCTCTAGCTTTGCCCAGCCTACTGTGTTTCCCCAGCTTCTGGGTCAGAGAAGTTCATTCTACCAGGTTCTTGATTGGCTTTGAGCACAGAGGGAGCCCTGGAGTTTCCTATTTTCCCACTTTGTGGATGCCACTCTCTGTCACATTTTATTATCCTTTTTTATTTTCTAGTGGTTGCTAATTTTTTCATTCTATTTTTATCTTATAGTGGTGACTTAAACTTTTTGCTTTTCATGACTTTTATTATAAAACCAACAACTGTGTTTATAAAGCAAACACTTGTGTGACGATGAGTCAGCATCCTAAAAACTCTTGTTTGCCCTTTAAAGTCATTGCCCTCACAGTCCCTTGTAGGATACAGGGACATCTGGAATTCTGGGGTTAGCATGTCCTTGATCTTCGTTATATTTTCACTGCATTTTCACTGTATATTCCAATACAACAGTGCGTCATTTGGCATGTTTGAGAACATTATGTAAATACAATCAGTGTCATGTATTTTATTGGGTCTTCATTGTCAGATGTTCAAATATTGTTTCCCATTAAAAAACAAAACTAAGCTGTTAGCTTTTTAAAAAAGAAATAATTCACTTCAATTTTTCAAGAATTTTGGAATTTACCAAAAAAGTTGCAGAAAGTACGGAGAGTTCCAATTGACTCCATTCCCTCTGCACTTTTTCTCCTCCTAGTAGCATCCCGGGACTCGACCACAGTAGGGCTCGACAAAATAGGATTTCAATGCAAGTGGTAGAGAAAAGTTTGCTTCAGAGGTTGAAGGAAACATTGGAATCTGACCTGACGCAGGTGATTTTGGTAAACAATAGAAGTTCATGTTTTTGTGTTCATTGGAGTTGTTAGTACAGCTTGATTGCATTTCACTATAGTTTTCTTAGTTTTTGTTGCTTTTTGTACTGTTTTTAGACTTAAAAAACAAGGGCTAGATGGCCACTTATTTAATTTCAAGCCTTTAAGGCCCCAGATGCTACATCTTTTGGTAGCTGGGCACCATCAACTTTCTTCACCACATTTACTTATGCACATATTTGTTGTCAGTGATCATATCAGGAAGATGGGCATGCAATGTTATGATTTTTAGTTCTTTGGTGCCTGATAACTGATCCCTTTGACAAAGTCCACATGGAAGAAGCACATCAGCCTGTGTGACCACAAGGTGTTGAAGGGATCAGGTATCAGGCACCAAAGAACTAAAAATTATATCTTAAGTGAGGGGAACACAGATTGGGTACCCAAAGCCCATCGGTAGGTCAAGTGGCATGCCCTTACAGAAGGGTCGCAGGGAGGAGATGAGCCAGTAAAAGTACAGTGTAGCAACAATGAAATATGCAGCTTTCCTATAGTTCTTAAATGCTTTTTCACCCCCACTATCATGATCCCAATTGTACCTTAATAATCTGGCTAGATCAGGGGATGTACACTGGTATTGATAGGAGCCAGGAACATGGGGAAATTCAGGACAGATGATTCCTTCAGGACCAGTGGTGAGAATGGTTATACAGGGAAGTTGGAGGGAAGGTGGAGTAGAAGGGGGGAACCAATTGTAGGGATCTACATATAACCTCCTCCCTGGGGTACAGACCTGGGGAAGTGGGTGATGGGACATATTGGACATTGTGTGATATGACAAAATAATGATAATTTGTAAATTATCAAGGGTTCATGAGGGAGGGGGAATGGAAAGGGAGGGGAAATATGAGGAGCTGCTACCAAGGGATTAAGCAGAAGAGGGTGTTTTGAGAATGATGATGCCAACAAATGTACAAATGTTGTTTGCATACAATAGATTGGGGATCCTCAAACTTTTTAAACAGGGGGCCAGTACACTGTCCTTCAGACCATTGAAGGGCCGGACTATAGTTAAAAAACAAACAAACTATGAACAAATTCACTGCAGGCCCCGGAATGAATCAGCTGCTAAACAGGACAGCAACGGCTGCAAAAACACCCGACGGGCCAGATAAATGTCCTTGGAGGGCTCCATGTGGCCCATGGACTGTAGTTTGAGGGTCCCTTTATGTATTGATTGTGATAAGAATTGTAGAAGCCCCCAATGAAATGATTTCTTTTTAAATAAAAAAAAAACATGGGCTCTAAAAAAAGAGGTTTTTGAAAAGAGACATCAAGATAAGGAAGTAGTTAACCATGTGATCAATATTGTCGATGATAATTTATTAAATCCTTTTAGAAAACAGCTAAGGAAATGCCAACTGCAGACAACATTAGACAGATTTTTTAAAACAAAAACCTGCCAGGTCCTATTGAAAATTGGCAAAGAAGAGAAAAAAACTCCTGAAAAGCTGCTACCAGTTGATTTTGTGGAACTGGATTCCGCTTCCAAACAATAACTCTCTCTCCATACCTCTTGTTCACATTCGTGTCCACAGATCGAGAACCTCATCAATCTCAAGATATGGGCTGTATGTAGTTGTTACAAACTTTTAAAATCGTATGTTTCTTATCTATATTACATTATTTAACTATGAACTCAGTGACTCTGAAATTTCTGTGTCATGTTTTGAATAAAAAGGCAAGGTTAGGGTAAAACTTGGTGCTTGAGAACGGATTAATCCGTTTTCAGTTATGTCTTCTGGGAAAAATTGATTCGAAGCTCGACTGTATCACATCTCGAAGCTCCTTCTAGAACAGATTAGTGTCAAGGTCTGGGGTTCTACTGCATTAACATCTTGCATTTGGTACAACTGACAAACTATTGATATGAAATTTCATAATCTAAGGCATTTACAAACAGGGTTATGACAGGCTTTACATTCAGGGTGCTTTGGCATAAAACCAACTAGGGATTGATAATAGTTGCTAGCATGTGGAAATCTTCATCCTTGGGCAAAGTGTATCAGTTTAAACTGAGCTGTCGTTTCTCCATTTCCTGTCAGTTTTTCCTATAGTTGGGTCTCTTTGTACACAGCTGCGGGTGGCGATGATGGAGTTGGGAAGTAGAGATGATTGTTGCAGCTCCCCTCCAGCATTTTAGTACCATGACACCTTCTCCATGACCTGCTGCTGCTTTCCCAAATCTTGAAGTTTCTTTGGCTCACTGTTGTAAAATATTGTAAAGTGTACCACTTCCCTCTGCAAGGGCTGCCTCTTCCCTCTTAGTTTCTGACATCGCATAGTCTTTGTTCCAGTGTCAACATCAATGCCAGACCTATTTTCTAGCTCACAGAAAGTTTTAAGTGTTTGGGGGCTATTGATGGTGCTTCTTTCTGTATTTTAGTATTGTAACACATTGTTTTACTTACACGTCTCTTTAGGTATTCAAGGAGGTAAATGATTGCTCTTACATCACGGTCCCAAAATAAAGTTCACGTGATCTATCTAATGTCGGCTGGCTTTACCATCTTTCTCCAGTGGACCTTTCCTCCTGCCTATCATAAATTCCAGCTTCTTTAGCTCTATATTATATTATCTATATTATCTTATAGAGCCTATAAGATAATTCTCATATTGTACCAAAACGTTTAGCTTAATTTCCTTTTTAGGTTAGAAAAGTGCCTAGGATTTTGTTAATTTTCAGACAACTTGTCTTGATAATTCAGCATTATTAGCCTAAAAGTTTTGATACAGTTCTTTGCCATGAACTACAGAGAAGCAGATGCCAGAGGAACACAGGTCAGCTTTTTTCCATTGCATTCTGTTGGAACAAGAAGGGCTTTTAAAGATCATTTTGCTTAACTTCTGCAGGAGACTTATGAGAGTTAAGTTAAATACATTTCTTGGGTTCACATAGCTATTTAGGAACAGAATCAAGAGCACATCTTGGGCAATTTGTGCCCTGTAACATGATGCTTCTCACTACAAAATGATGATGGCAACGAACTCTTTGTTCAGGTTACCAGTGTTTTAAAGTCCAAATGCAATATTCTGGCTTTCCAGTCTTCTAACCATGTAACCAAATTCTCACAATTGGACCCATAGGTAACATCACATTAAGCTGAGTAGAGATTGAAGTTGCCAGGGACTTCATTTTGCAATGCTCATGGAAACAACACTCAAAAGATCAAGCAGTGCATTCAAGTGTTAAGAATCAAGAATGCTAATTTTAGGACCAAGGTGTGTCTGATCCAAGCCAAAGTATTTCCAATCTCCTCATTTGCATGTGTGGAGTTGGACATTGAATAAGGAAATCAGAGAGTTGATGCATTTGAATTATGTTGCTGGTGAAGGCTGTTGAAGGTATCACGGACTGTGCACAGGAAAAAACATCATTGGAGCTCACTCTCTTGAATTTGTCTTACACGTTTTTCTGGGTTTTGGTATATGAAACTCAGAATTGATGAACCTAGAGGGACAGTCAGTAGAACAAGAGTGGCGGGGGTTGCTAGAGGGAGACAATGTCAAGGAGCTCAGGTAGAAAAAGAATGTTTGGAAACTGATTGTGGCAGCAATTGTGCAGTTCTGCTTGATATGATGAAACTATGGATTAACTCCCAATTAATAATAAGATCGAAAACTAAAGTAGAAGTTTAAACTTGGGTTTGAAAAGCACGTCAAAAGACAAAAAACACACAAATCTGTCTTTGAGAATGTACAGCCAGAATGCCTTTTGGAAACAGGGTGGCAAGATTTTGTCTCAATTCTTTAGACATGTTGCCAGGAAAGACCATTCATTGAAAAAGAACATCATGCATGGTAAAGTAGAAATATAGTGAAAAAGAAGAAGACCCTTGACAAGATGGATTGGCACAGTTACAGCAACAGTGGGTTCAAATATCAGAGTAATTGTGAGTATGGCATCTAACCGCAGCAAGCATGTCCCTGCCCCCTTTCCCTTTGATGACCTGATCTTACACACCAAAGGATCTCTGGCGCCAGAGTGGGGTAAGAGTTGGGCTGCTAATCACAAGACTGGGTTGAGCTCACCATCTACTCCCGAAAAACAGTCTCAGACACCTACCAGGGCACTTTTCCTCTGGTCTATAAGTTCCCTGAGAGACAGAATGAGCTAGATGGCAGTGACGTTGGGTTTGTAAAGTGCCAGATGTCCGACTTTTTAACAATTTAACAACATCCCGTGGTGTTTTAAAATTAAAAGAAATATATTACAATACTATTTTTGAGTTATATGACAATTTTTGTTCCTCCATATAGACCAAATTTTTAATCAAGAACATCCCCCCCCCACTCAATAGTGTCCCACTTAAAATCTGGCCACTTTAGGTTTGGGGAACTTAGATATCTAGTGCTGTTAAAATAAAAATATCACACATGTGGCATTACAGAACAAGCATTTTTTGTCTCACAGTTCAGCAGCCCAAAAGTCAAAATTAAGGTCTTGGCCATGTCGATCCCTTTTGTAGGCCTCTCCTCTAGTTTCGAATGACTTCCATAAGTCCTTGCTGTTTCTTTGCTGCTTATAGATGCACCTGTTGCATCTTCTCCTCTATTTGTCACTTTACTTGTTCTATCTTTATCAGAAGAGGTCTTGTTGCAGTATAACTTCACTAAAATAGCATGTAGCTTTCTAAGTAATGTATACATGTTGAGGGCTTAAAACTTTAACAGGATTTCCTTTTTGTAGGGACCTGTCAGTCCATAATACACCTTATCTACTGTTGTTTATTTACTCAGAAAACCGATCTGTTACTTGTAAATGTGACCTCTGTATGTTGTTCCTTCTTTTAAGACTGCCCTTTCCATTTCATCGTCAGTTGGTTACTTCATGGCCATCATTCCTCAGGAACATCTTTCCCTGGAAGGCATATCTCACCCTTGTGTAGTTATCTGCAATGTTTTCTTCATTGATATACTTATGATACTCTTCCAGGTGGAGTTCATGGTACATCTTAAAATCTGTGTGCTGTAATGTAGGATTATTTTATGGTGATCCCTTTGAAGTGACAATAAGTCTCTTTCACCAGCAATCTTGTGCTACGAGGTGGGAAGGAGTCACATGACCTTTTCAAAATGTGATGGAAGAAAGAGTACAATGTTATTTTCAGAACTGGAGTCGGTATATTTCTCACAGAAGACTGAAAGCTACAAGAGAGAAGTTGATAGAACAGGCTAGCTGTTGGAGATAACAGAAATAGACCCAGGAGGCTACTCTTGTAGATATGCAGAATTCCCTGGTGAAGCTTTGAAGTCAGGTCTCACTGAGCAGACATTCAAGTAGACCTGGGCAGACTCTTGCAGGGAGGATAGACAATTACTTGAGCCTGATAATAGTGACCAGTTTATTCCTGAACAGATCTGATTGGTTCTGTTCAGGGATGTGATTATTCCTAAGAAGACACAGAATTTGAACACACAAAGGAATGCTACTAGTCACCGAGAACTTGAAAGACTTGGGCATCCTCAGACAATTTTGAGAAACTAAAAAGCCTTAGAAGGACTTTGAGAATCTTGGATGTGTTTACCTTTTTTGCTGGATATTATTTCCCTGAAATCCCATTGTGCTTATCTCTCTGGTGGCATCTAGTTAGTATTCGAGATACAAATTGAGCTTAAGTACAGGGAGCTACAGGTATGTAGGTCAAATGTAGGTCATACCTTTCATCCTGAATGAGGCATTCTTTGATCTCTTCCATTTCCTGTGCAAGAACAGGAGCCCCCGTGGTATAGTGGTTACCAGCTGGGCTGTGATGTGCATGGTTGACAGTTGGAAACCACCCGCCGCTCCTTGGAATGGAGCCTGGGCTTTCTACTCCTGTCAATGGGGAGAGTGTCAGAACCGCATTGACGGTTGCTAAGAGTCAACGTGTGCTTGACGGCGGTGAGTTTGAGTTTGGAGCATCTGCCCACTGAAGGAGCTGATTCAGCTGGGAGCAGGCTGTGTGGGTCTCTCTCTCTCTCTCTCTCTCTCTCTCTCTCTCTCTCTCTCTCCTTGCTTGGACTCTCTTTTCTACTTTCAGGTCTCTGGCCTGGCATAGACCTTGGCTTCGAGAGATTCTTTACAAGGAATACAAGTTTTATTTTGTGAATCATGTCACTAGAGACATGGCCATACTGGAGAAAAAGTTGTTCTCTAAACATTTTCCTAAAAACTTGATGACTTATGAAGCACTTTATTCTTTCTATTGAAACCCAGATCAGGCTATTTGCTTCAAACCAAAGGGAAAAAAACTCCAAACAGAAAAGAAATCCACTGCCATCAAGGTGATTTTGACTCAAAGTCACTCTATCTAAGGTTTCTGAGACTCCCTCTCCTTATGGAAGCAGCAGTCTCAGCTTTCTCCTGAGTGGCAGCTTATGAGTTTGAACCACCAACCTTACAGTTAGCAACCAAGCACCTAATCCCCATGAAGGTTTGTTTTCCATACCAGTAACCAGTGAGGCATCTGTGATTACAATGGCCTTTCTCAAAGCCACAGATGAGCCCCATTTTGCAGACTTGCATTTTAATTAGTGATGATTTCCATAAAATAATTATACACCAAGATGAGACCATTTTAATTTTTGATTGGATGTTTTTACCCATATAGACACATTCATAAAGCATTCTCAAGTTTTATGGAAGCATATTAATCAGTTAAATGGATGGAGTGAGGGAAAAGCTTTTAATGTATTGTTTTTGGAGGCGTGGAAGATTCCAAACATTGAAATGAGGACAAAATTAATGCAGCCATTTGCAATTAGAAAGTTAAAGGAAAAGTATTTTAAAACAGTGGTTCTCAACCTGTGGGTCGTGTGCCCAATTCATAACAATTACAAAGTGGCAGAGATAAAGTAGCAATGAAAACAATTTTATGTTTGGGGCGGGGGTCATCACAACATAAGGAACTGTATGTAAGGGTCGCACATTAGGAAGGTTGAGAACCACTGCTCTGAAATCTTATGAAGAGCTCTCTAACATTTAAAGGAGGAGGAGGAACGCACATCCTAGAACGAATACAAGAGGGTGAATAGACTAAATAGCATAGGGTAACTTCTGAAATAGTGAAGAAGGTGTAACTGCCCCTAGAGGCATTGCAGCGCGGCCGCCCTGCCACCGCTGTGTCATTAGAGGGCAGAGAGAAGAGGGGCTGTGCCATGTCTAGGCTCGAGGGTCTGATGTGAACCAACTGACTGACTGCTAGTCCCACAGTCCTACTGCACCTGGGGGACCTGAAGGGGGTGGGAGGTTTCTCACTAAGTCATTTTGCAGTGACAAGATCCTGGCATCTGGATGACAGTGTACTCCCCCCTGCTGGTTAATTTAAGGCATGAAGGCAGGTGATGTCCTGCTCATGGGCACTGGCCACAGTCACTGACTGACTGCCACCGTTCTGCCAAGACTCAGCCGCAGACCACGGTGCAGACTGCAGACCCCACACAATGCCAGGATCACATCCCACTGTGACAGGCACAGAAACTGCAGAGGGGCGGGGGCATGACAGCCTTGGTGGGACACAGGCAGATTTTGGCAGCTGTGGACTGAAGAGGGCCCTGTGTCTCTCCCCACATGGCCACCAGCTGGGGAGGCTCCTGGGAGGATGGTGGGGTCTGGGAAAGCCAAGTGGAGAAGGAATCCTTTGGCAAAAAAAATAAAGTGAACTGAAGGTGGGAAAAAAAGACAATGTAAACACACCCATTCAATCGTCTTGATCCCTGCCTTTGCCCTCACCACTACTGCCAACAGGTTGACTTTCTGATGGCTCCTATTCTCAGGTTCCCTCTCGTCCCATAATTCTACGGGCACAGAAAGGGCTACAATATCCTCAACAGCATCATGTAGTGAGACCCATGGTTCAGTTTGGGAAACCCTGAATGGCATCAATTCGCACTTCAAAGCCCAACACAACCACCAGTGTGAAGACAGCACAGGACTGTGCAGTGTTTGCTTCTGTTACCCACAGGATCCGATGAGCTGGAACCACCCCGATAGCTCCTCGAACAACCACCCAGTGAAAGTTTCCTGACACACTGGTGCCAGAAAAGATCTTCCCAGCAACACTGCTGGCACAATCTGGTAGGGCTCCTCAAAGGCCCTGATTTCATGGGAGTATGTTCTCACCATGGACCCCTGCACTGCCCTGGAGTCACTGGTGTCCTATGTCTCATGCCTAAAGCACAAAGATGAGTGGCCAGCTACTTGCCCACAGTGAGCCTGCTCCTGGGCAGTTGATAACTAGAGGCATATACACGATTACCCCACACTATTTTTACTTTAAATCAATGCCTGCCATTCGTGCTCACATAGCCCTTTCCCCTACTCATTTACTGTCTTAGGTGACCGTTGTGCACTTTCATTCATCTCTATGGAAACATCCTATATACTCGCCACTCTTCCCTTTCAGTGCGAGGCTAGAAGTCATTTCCTGATAGTGTCATCATTGTCTTTCCACCCACCCCATCTCTCCACCTTTGATTTTTTGTACTCAGACCTTGCCTTCCCAGCTTTGTGGACTTTGGGTACTTCCACCGACTGTGAAACCCTCCTTGGATTCTATGATGGATTGATTGGATCGTGCTCCCCTTACCCCTCAAATATGTGCCAATTTGACCAAAAGATGATTCTCAGTCGTTTGGTAGATCATCCTCTATAATACGACCTCATGTGATCAAACATCCATTTCTCATGAGCAAGAACACACTGCCAAGAAAATGTGGCCTTTTGTTCTTTGGGGTGGGATGAAACCCCCTTACGCGGTCACAGCCCTGAGCTGAGGTAGAGGGGGTTTCCCTGGGATGTGACCTACACCACCTTTGGTCTTCCACGTGATTCATGGAGAGAGAAGTGAGTGGAGAATGGGGATACTACCACCAAGAAAGAAGACTCAAGATCGGAACATGTCCTTTGGTCCCAGGAAGCTTCCTTCATGCAAGGGAAGAATGATGGCAAGACACGTGTAGCTCTCCAAGGAATGCTGAGCCCACATATGTTGAAAGGAGCCAAGGAATCCTCCTCCAGAGTCCACAGAGAGGAAAGCATTCCCCTGGAGCAGGTGCCCTGAACTCAGACTTCTAGCCTGCTCAGCGGTGAGATCCCCTGTTATCACGTTGGTTCCAACTCATAGCCACCCGAAAGGACAAAGACTAATAACTCTTTAGGGGAGTATAAAGTTTTATCTTTCTCTCCTTGGTGGTTTCTAACTGCCAACCTTGTGGTCAGCAGCCCGACATGCGACCGAGCATGCCACAGGTCTAGGCGCATGAGAGAAGGAGGCTGTGTACTTTCAAAACTGTTTGCGCTCATGGTGGTGCTGGGTGGTGCATGGTGGTGCTGCCCTGCTCTGTCCCGTAGACGTGAGAATTGGCTGGAGGGCAGTGGGTTGGGTGTTTTGTTCGCAGGGGTTATGTGGGGCATAAAACAGCATTTCTACTCAGGTGTACCTCTCAATCAAACTCCTGTTTCTGTTAGCTCCTCCTGGGTTCGCTCTCAGCTCCTGGTGACTCCGCGCCGTGAGATTTGGATCATAGGGATTCAGCACTCTCCTCTCCCACACCCAAAAGCAAAAGCCTCGCAGCAAGCAAACCTTCCTGCAGCAGTGCCTTCCACTCACAACGTGGCACTTATTTATTTTCTGTCCTCCCTAGTGGATTAGACCAATAAACCTGCAGTGATATTTTACTTCTGTCTCATACAACCCAAATTAAATCTGTCAGAAAAATTCTGTCATTTTCCTTTGCAATTATATCACCTTCCCCATGCCTGCCCGAGATCAGCCCACCATCATCTCTCACATACCATATTCTAAGCTCTTCCTAAATTGTACTCCTCTGATGTTATCTGATCCAAGACGACAGCATGCTATACCACCCACTATCTATTTATTTGTTTTCAGTCTCTCTCTCATCATAAGGAACACTCCTTGAGGATTAAACCATTGACCCGGTCCATGCTGTTGGTCACCGCTGTGTCGGACACCCAGGAGAGCTCAAAGACTTGTTTAATGATGCAGTCCCCTTCCTCACTGTGTGCCGCATCTAAATGTCAGCACATGTTTCTCTTATAAGCATCAACCACACTGCACACCTTTCATGTTTTGAACCAAATTAGTCCTGAGCTGAGGCGCCACCCAATACAGAGCAAATGATGTTGAGGTAACAGATGGCAGACAGAACGCGGAGCTACTCCATCCTCTTTCCATGTCCGCATCTTCCAACAAGGAGCTGGGTCTTCAAACTGCCACGGAGAACTCAGTTCTCCACCAAGGGAGCTAGTAGTCTGCTCAGGAATACTCGGTATTGTGGATGGGTTTTTCAGTCACACATCGATGAGAAAGGGTGTCATGCTACTGGCACTGAGTGTGTATGAGCCAGACATCTGAAAAGCCCTTCTAAGTGGTGCCCAGCATCTTCTGATAGTTTCACAGCTCAAAGAAGTACCAGCAGTTAGGACATTGTGAAAGAAATTTTATAGAGAAGGGAAATTTTTTTCCTATTTCTAGTCCAAGAAAGGATAGAGAGCCAGAAAATAAATTAGTTCACTTTGTGACCCAGGTGAATTGCTTCCTAGAACATTGAAATAACTTGGTGATACTATGCCCACATTAGAGTTATGAACTGATGCATTCCAGTTTGACCCACTGCTGAGAGTTTGCCTTTCCACCCCAAATATAATGAATCCGAAATGACAGTTTTTTTTGTGTGTGTGGGGGGGCATCACTGCTCTCGGTGGTGGGAGTAGGAGGCCCAGCCCCACTGCTGGAATTGAACCTCCGTCCCAGTGGGCTGCAGTCCCGCGCACAACCACTACGCCACCAGGGCTCAGCCCCGAAATGATGGTTTTTAAAAAAATGCCCAGGTGATCCACATCGATCTGTTGCGGTGTTGAACTGGGATGCACTGGTTTGACCCCACCCCTGCCAATCTCCTTTGCTAAACCTATTGCAGATGGAAGGAATCGTTTCATATGCCAAAAAGAAGATCAACTCTTAATCTATCAGTCACACCTCATTCCTTATCAAAAGTAGTGTTCCTAATTTTGTGAGCCCTTCAGAATTCTGCTTGACTGTTCTATTTATGGAGCACCTATTGCTTGTTACCCAATAGTGAATCTTCTTTTCTCTCAACAGCATACTCATTGGAGTTCCCTTCATCCCTTTACATGTGACATTTCAGAAATTTAGATTCTGAATGACGAAACACAGCTAATAGATTTTACTTAAAAATTTCTTTTTTTAACTGGGTTGTAGCCACTTGGACGATGTCTGTTTGGATTGGAGTTGGGCCTTGATGTTTTCAACATACTTATTTGATTGATGAATTTCATCTCCTTTGAAATATATATATTCATATCCCTGATATTTTCAATCACCTCAAGTACATGTGAAAGTTGTTGGACATATAGAGTAAGGAAGACCAAAGAAGAATTGATGCATTTGAATTATGCTGCTATCCAAGAATATTGAAAGTACCATAGACTACCAGAAGAACAAACAGATCAATTCTGATAAGAGTTGTCTGAGCCCCCAGTATAATGATTTTTTTAAAGAAACAAATCTGTCTTGGGAAAAGTGCAATCAGAATGTTCCTTAGAGACAAGGAGGGGGAAGCTTCATCTGGTGGACTTTGGACATGTTGTCAGAGGAAGCCGGTCCCCAGGCTCTCAGGCTTTGTAACGTAGAGGGACCGTGAAAAAGTGGAAGACTCTCAACAAGAAGGATTGGCCCAATGGCCACAATAATGGGCTGAAGCAGAAGAACAATTGTGAGGAAGGTATACACACAATCTTGCTTTGTTTCTGCAACCTGGAGGAAACATTTAGTCTTGGAAACTCAAAGGGGACTGTTCGACCCTCCTATAGGGTGGCTATGGGTTAACAGTGACTCTCTGGCAGTGAGTTGGTGCAGTAGAGACAAATAAACTCTGTTGTCCCTGGCCAGTCGTTCTCCCCACCACCACTCCCTTTTATGGTGTACTGACTTCTGCCATTAGGAGCTAGGGTTTCTGTCACAGGCCACTCTTCAATTTACCACCCTTCAAATGGGGAGAAGGAGAAGCTAGTTACAATGCAGTGTTAATGCGGTCGTTGTGATGAGACCCTTTTTTCCCCTTTCCCCTTTCCCCACCTATCCAAACCATGCCAATTCTTCAGATGCTCACACCGTATCAATTCTATGAAGCCTTCTCAAGAATCTGCTGTCAGTTGTCGTGACACCTAACACATCAAAGCCTGCTGCTCCTCTCCATACATGAGCCCATTTGCATTCTAGGAAAGCCAACCGATCATGTGTTGGTGCTGTTTTATACCATCCGTCAAGTGAGATAAATGGTGCCACAGCTTCTCCCCAGTGCCGTATCCCTTCTGAAATTTCTCTAGGTGGTTTTCCATTTCCTTGGAACTTTGCTTTTAACTAAGTGTGAGGATCTCTGTGAGTCAGAGATGACTTGACACACCACCACAACAACACATTTTAACTGGTGGTTTTAAAAGAAATGAGAAGGTTAACGTATTGCCCTAGCCTTGGTAAAGAAGGCCCTGATGTCACAGTGGTTAGAGCACTTGGCTGCTAACAAAATAGGCAGCAATTTGAACCCTCCAGCCATTCTGTGGCAGAAAGATGTGACCGTCTGCTTCCATAAAGATAACTGGATTGGAATCCACATGGAATGGAACAAGTCTGTCTGTCATGTTCGGTCATTATGAATTAGGATTGATTAGAGGTGGCAATGATTTGCTTTGGGGTTGTTAACCTTGGGAAAGGGTACTCATTCCCTCGGAGATGCTGGTCAGCTCAAACACTCAACATTTGATTATGAGATGATGGCTTAACACTATCTCACCCGGGATCCTTTGCTAAAGGTTGTAGAGAGCATTGGGGATGTTATGAGGCAGTTCTAATCTGTCATATAGGATTGCTTTACATTTTGAAATATGAAAACATGGATTAATTTGCAGAAACAGTTGCAGAGAGCACATGATAGATTTTTTCAAGACCAATAACTTCTTCAATACAAATGCATTTTTTTTCCAACTGAGCCTCGGTGGCATAGTGGTTGTGCACAGGACTGCGGCCCACTGGATTGGAGGTTCAAATCCAGCAGCAAGGCTGGGCTTCCTACTCCCACCAGCAGAGGGCAGTGATGCACTCCCAAAAAAACAGAAAAAGAAAACAAGTACATTTTTCCAACTACATAAACAGATATACAAGTTGTCCTCATCAAATGGAATTTTCATGTACCATGGAGTCTTCTCCGACCCAAAGGGACCCTATTGGTCAACAGAACAAAAGACTGCCTGGTCCTGCGCCATCCTAACAATGGTTCCTATGCCTGAGTCCATGGATGCAGCCACTCTGTCAGTCCATCCCCTTGAGGGCCTTCTTCTTTTTCGTTGCCCTTCCACTTGACCAATCATAATGTCCTCCTCCTAGGATCGGTCTCTTCTGACAATAGGTTCAAAAGATGTAAGATGAAGTCATGCCAGCCTTGCCTCTAAGGAGCACTCTGGGCTTACACCTTCAATACGGATTGGTCTGTCCTTTTAGCAGGCCAAGGCACTGTCAATATTCTTGTCTAGCACCACAATTTCAATGCTATTCTTCTTCGGTCTTCGTTGCCTCAGTGTCTAACTTTCACATGCTTACAATGCAATGGAGAATACCCTAGCCTGGGTCAGGCACGCCTAGGTCCTAAAAGTGGCATCCTTGTTGCCTAATTCTCTAAAGCAGCATACTTACCAATGCAGTGTGTCTTTTGATCTCTTGACTGCTGCTTCCGTGAGCATTGATTTAGAAGCAAGCAAGAGGAAACCCTTTAGAACTTCAATCTTTGATCCATTTATTAGGACATAACTTCTTGATCCAGTTGTGAGAACGTTTGTTGGTTTTAGCCGATGTCTCTTTCGTCAGAAGACGAGAGAGAAGCTCAACATCACTTTGAAGATTAAGGAGCCAAGGTGGCATAGTGGTTGCAAATTGGGTTGTGACTCACAAGATTGGCAGTTCAAAACCACCAGGCAGTCCTAGAGATAAATATGGGGCTTTCTACTCCTGTAGACAATTATATTTTTATGTTCTCAGAAAAACACACAGGAGCAGCTCTACCCTGGCCGATAGGGTCACTAATGCGTCGTCATCAACTTGATGGCGGTGAAGCTTGGTTTGTCTTTCACAAATATTTATAGGAAAGCTGAATGAGTAAGGAAGACAGTGGAATATGAATGAATTTGATTTATAGTGTTGGCTAGAGATACCATGTACTGCCAGAAGAGCAAAGAAATGTCTCGGGGGATGTACAGCCAGGAAGCTCAGTAGAAGCGAGGATGATGAGACTTTGTTTTATGACTATACACATAGCATCAGGAGAGGGGCATTGCTAGAAAAGGACAACATCCTTAGTCATGAAAGAGAAAGCCCCAGTGGGGTGGATTAACCCAATAGTTTCCAACATAGCAATTGTGAGGACGGAGCAGGGCAAGCAGGGTTCCCTCCTGTTGCACTTGGGTCACTGGGAGTTGGAGCTGACTTGAAAGCAGAAGTTTGTTCCCAAGTCTCCGGCCCCAATCACGCCTAACTTCTTTATTTTGCTCCCACATTTCTCTTTAAAATAGCACATGACCTTTTTCTGTCTGTCTTCTCATCAATGTGCTTTTACTAACTATATGACCTTGAGGAGGCATGTTA
The DNA here is from genome assembly GCA_004026705.1 of Nesogale talazaci. Lineage (NCBI taxonomy): Eukaryota > Metazoa > Chordata > Mammalia > Afrosoricida > Tenrecidae > Nesogale > Nesogale talazaci. The sequence goes on along the minus strand of PVJH01001007.1, from coordinate 137,629 downwards.
CTTCTCTGGGACTCCATTTCCATAAATGAAAAATGAGACCTCTTGACAGGGTTGGTGAGGGGATAATAAAAGTTCCTGTATGCAGTAGAAACCCAAAGGCCATCTGTGGACCATTGGACTCCCCCTTACAGAAGGGTCACAAGGAGGAGACGAGTCAGTCAGGGTATAGTACAGCACCAAGGAAACATACAACTTCTCTCTAGTTCTTTAATGCTCCCCTCCCCCCACTATCATGACTCCAATTCTACATTACAAATCTGGCTAGACCAAAGCATGCACATAGGCACGGAAAAGAGCTGGAAACACAGAGAATCCAGGACAGATAAAACCCTCAGGACCAATAGTGAGAGTGGTGATACCAGGAGGGTGAGGGTAAGGTGCATCCAGAAAGGTGGAACCAATCACAATGATCTATGTATGACCCCCTCCCATGGGGATGGACAGCAGAAAAATGAGACATCGGTCAGTGTAACACATGACAAAATAATAATAAACTATCAAGGGTTCATGTGGGAGGAAGAGTGGGGGAGGTGGGGGGGAAATGAGGAGCTGATACCAAGGGTTCAAGTAGAAAGCAAATGTTTTGAGAATGATGATAGCAACAAATGTACAAGTGTACTTGACACAATGGGTGGATGTATGGATTGTGATAAGAGTTGTATGAGCCCCCAATAAAATGATTTTGGGGGAGGCATCAATGCCCTGGTGGGAAAAGGAAGCCCAGCCTTGCTCCTGGAGAGCTGCTGCTGGATTCGAACCACCAACCCTGTGAGCTGCAGTCCTGCACACAACCACTATGCCATCGGGACTCAGCCCCTAAAATGATTTTTAAAAGTTCCCATAAGTAAAAACATCTAGAATTTTTCAGACATGTGTTGCTAAAGTGCTATGAATTTAATACTCTCCCTGGCCTGAGCTTTTATTCCAACAGTGGTCTAGCTGATGCCAACTCCTTATGACCCTGTAGGACAGAACCGAACTGCCCATAGAGTTTCCAAGGTCACAAATCTTTATGGACACAGACAGCTATAACTTTCTCCTGTGCAGCATCGGGGGGAGGGGGGGTTGGAACTGCAAACCGTTGGGTTGGTAGCGGAATGTTTAAGCACCGTGCTACAAGGGCTACTTGTCTTTATTTCACTCACTGCCATCTAGTCCATTCCAGCCCACAGTGACCCTGCAGAATGGAATAGAACTGAGACTTTGTGCTTCTCAGTCTATCCGTCTTTAGGGGAGCAGAACAGCCTCGACTTTCCCCTGCTGAGTCAGTGGTGGTTACGGAACCCCAAGGCACCCTCAGGACTCCTTTGCCTTCATTCCAAATGTCTCGAACTTCTAAGGACATCGGAATAACCTGCTCTTTTATAAAAAGACACATTTGTGGATCACACTCCCCACTTCCTTTGTGGTCCTTTGTCAGAGTACAGAAATCTCCATCTGAGAAGAGAGTATGCTACAGTCATTCTGGAATGATACGTGGAGAATTGCGGTGTCTGATGAAATGGCTCTTTCCTCCACAGACTCCCTGGTTTTTTCTCTAAATGACACCTTTCACAGTCTCTGGGGGAGGAAGGGCAGAAGATATTCTGTGAGGTCATTCCCCAGCGGAAGGAGCAGGTGTGGCAGTCTGGACACCAGCACACCAGGCCAGAGAAGAGGATTACAATAGTGATCATCAGGAGAAACTCTTATAATCTCTCGTTTGCTCTAATTTTTGTACCATCAGCAATACTCATTTGTTCCAGGGAAACTGGGTGATAGGGTGATAGGGTTTGAAATTTGGCAACTTGCTGGAGGGAATATGATAATGAAGTTGCCCGAGAGGAGTGAAGGGATCAAGACAAAGAGTTGCATGCTTGGGCTAGCTCTTTGGAGGAAGTGGGGGTCCAGAGAAATGGAACTATGTCTGCTTTTGATGAATTACCCTTCCTGTGCATTTGTTTGTCTTTAGACCCTTAGGATTTAAGGGAAAAGGTAGTTTTTGGTTTAGTTTGCTTTTTAAAAAGGGATCATCGTGGTTATTCTATGTAGGGTATATCAAATTAGAGGTGTATTGGGTCAGAAGGTTAAATTGAGGCCCGGATGGGAAGCCATCATTATGCTGACGACTGAGTCCACAAGGGAATCCGGGAGGGAAAACGAAGACTTGCTTTCTAAAACTAAGTTTGTGCCTCTTTTTGATTTTACCACAGAAGGTGCTTACCCCCGATGTCACCCTCCCGCAGAGGGTCCACAGTGCCAGCGGGGGCTGGGTTCAGGGCACATCAGGTCCTTGCAGTAGCCTTGTGTACAACATTTTGCATCATACCTCTAGGTCTGGATCATCATTTATCTTTATGACAAATATATAACAATTCTGAGATCACATGGGTATGGCCCAATTTATCTTGACTGCCTATGTATTTTAGTCCTTGAGGTCTTCGCTAAGGACATTACATATTGGATAGGCTTTACCTTGATCAAATTTATTAAGAGACATTTTAATATGAAAAGCGGAGAAACTACATGAAGCATAGTCTAAGATACTGAAGGGTAACCAAGATATTGGGTGCTGTATTTTATGATTTTTATAGAAAGAAACTGTGACGTGGGGGATGCATAAAAGTATTCTTTTTTAAAATATCATTTTATTGGGGGCTCTTATAGCTCTTACAACATTCCATACATCAATTGTATCAAGAATATTTGTATGTATGTTGCTGTCATCATTTTCTAAACATTTACTTTCTATTAGAGCACTTGATATCAGTTCCTCTTTTTTCCCTCCCTCCCGTAACTCCCACCTCATGACTCCTTGATAAATTATTATTATTTTCATATCTTAGGTCATTGTCTCCTTTCACTTTTCTGTTGTTTGTCCCCCTGAATGTGGTGTTGGTGGAAACTCCGGTTCCTGTTTCTGAAGGGTTTATTGGACATGGATTCTGCATGTCCTGAGAGCTTATCTGTTCCAATGTACTTGCTCCAATCTAGCCCTCAGTGAAAGACAGTACTGGGATCATGAGAGTGGAGGATGAGAAAGCCTCAAGGAACCAGGGGAATATTGTGTGTTTCATCGGGACTATATTGAGCCCTGGTTGACTCAACTCTTCCTTATGACCCTTCTCTGAGAAGTTTTCCTATTATCTACAGATGGGGTTTGGGCCTCTGCTCCGATCCCCAGCATCCTCAACAATATGTCTTGTTGTGGGTCTTCGACATGAGAAGTATTCCGTTGGTCATGGTAGGGATGGCTCCAAGTTTGCATGATGTGTGGTCTGTGAGTCAAACAATGTTTTCTCATCTTTGACCCTTTCCTGATTATAACTCAGGGCATGCATCTCAATTAGAGAAATGACTTGAATTTCACTGATGTTGTATTTTGCTGAGTACATTTCTACCTCCCCAATTAGACTTTAGGAAAGAGACTCTGGCTTTCAGCTTCAGCCTTGAAGTCTGTCTTTAATATGCTCTCAGGAAATGCTCCATTAAAAATACAAGGGAAGCAACAACAAAGAAATCTAAAACATACTGCTATCTTAACTATACAAAACTATAGATGTGAAGGTTATTTCTGTTATTTAATAGCAATTTTGGAGAAGGCTGGGCTCTGAGTGGACCTGAGCATCTGGTCTCAAGAGGAGATGTGCTCAGACCTAGCTTTGATCTTTCCCAAGCAGGTCAATACAATTAATCAGCGGCTCTGCTCATTGCTTTTAGAATAAAGGACTCCCCGGGTGGCTTTCATCTTTCCTTTCTTTAAACATACATTATACGTATCTTCTTGGAAGAGAAAATAAATACAGTCAGTGCTCCATAGGAAAGGTTGTAGAATTGCCTGCCAGTGATAGTCTGGTTATTAACTTTGGGCCGGAGATGCCAGCCAAAAAATTCCCTCCTGCCTCTTTCTTCATAGTGAAACCCAACCCAACCACCATGACCACAAAACTTACTTATGGGCATCAAGTCAATTCCAACTCCTCATAGTGATGTTACAGGACAGAGTAGAACTGCTTTCCATTGGATGTTCAAAGCTGTAAGTCTTGATAGAAGCAGACTCTCCGTGGTTTTCCTAAATTAGTAGTTTTGAAGAGACAACATATTGGTTAGCAGCTGAGCATTTACATAATCACTGTACCCCCAAGGGTCTTTATGGTTAAATACAACTACCATTTACTTCTTGCTTGCAGTACCTTTCCAGTGCAGATGGACACGGAAGTTCTGCTCCAGTCATTTGGGGATCAGGCCAATGGCATGTTGTAGCTGCATATTTTGGAGCATCAGGCACAAGGAAGTAAATGCCGACTAGTATGCTTTTCACATGCTGCTGCCCAACATGAAGAGGACTGAAAAATGTGGGGACATATTATGAATTCTGTCTTACAAAAAGTTACAACTCATGAGGTGAAGATAGTGGATGGGGTCCAGCTATCAAGAGATAAAGTGTCTGGGGTCTTAAAGACTTGATATTAAATAAGCTTCCATTTAGCAGGGAAATAAAAAACCCACATGAAAGAAGCACCCCGGCCTGTGTGATCATGAGGTGTTGACGGGATCATGTACTAGGCATCGGAAGAACTAAAACAAAGAAATTTTAAGAAGACATTGTTGAGAGTGAGGAGGATGTTGAAGCAGAGATCCAAATCCCATCTGTAGACAATGGGACATCACCTCACAGAAGGGTCACAAGGAAGGGATGAGTCAACCTGGGCACAGTATATCCCTCTGGTTCCTTGAAGCTCCCTCACACACACAACCCACTATCATGATTCAGTCCTGCCTTTCACTTCCGGATAGACCAGAACTTGTGCACAGATACAGATAAGAGATAAGAACTCACGACACAGGGACCCAGGAACAAGAAGGGGGGTAGCAATAGCAGGAGGGTAGGGGGAAGCTAGGAAGTGGATGAGAGGAAGGGAGAATAGATCACAATGTTGAACACATCACCGCCACCACCCCTCACACAGAGGGATGAATAACAGAAACCATGGGGGAAGAGAGACAGAGGTTAGTATAAGATATGAAAATAATAATTTATAATTTATCAAGGGGTGAGGGTGGGAGGGGGGAAGAAGCAAAAAAAGAGGAGCTGATACCAAGATCTCAAATAGAAAATAAATGTTTAGAAACTGATGGTGGCAACATATGTACAAATATGCTTGATACAATTGATATATGGATTGTTGTAAGAGCTGTACAAGCCTTTAATAAAAATAATATTTTAATTAAAAAAATTACAACTAAACCATAACCCCTGTACCTTTGAATGAGACCCTGCTAGAAATTGGGGTTCACTTTGGTTATGTTCATCCAATCCTAGTCAATTTAAACCTAATCTGAAACCTAATCCTTTGAGTGATGTCTTATAAAAGTAGCAGAATACACACACACACACACACACACACACACACACACACACACACGGGGGCAGGACCACGAATACCATGCGACAATGGAGGCAGATACATCTACCAGCCAAGCAATGCTCCAGGCTACAGACAAGGACTCTCCTTTAGAGCTGATGTCCTGATTTGGACTTCCCACCTACAAAATTATAGACATTTTAAATGCACAGACATACATTTCTGTGCTTTAAAGTCACTCACCTAAGGTATCTTTATAATCAGTGGCACTAGGACAATAAGACAGGAAACCGAAAAAAATATCTGGGGCATTTTACTGTCTCTGTCGTGCAGACATTAATGAATCTGGGAGGTTGCTGGGGTGGTGTTAGATGTAGACACTAGAGGAGGTGGTACCTGGGATAGCTGAGTACTTAATGGATAGAAATGCACCATTGCCAAAGATCATCTTACTCTGGATCATTTTGAATATTGTTTCAATACGAGCATCAGATCCTCTTTATGTCTGTGAATTACTTGAACCAGGAAAGAAATCAAGAGTCCTGGAAGTTTAGAATGGGTAAATAACTTGTCAGTTTCCTAATTCAACCTCCTGTTGGCTGCAGTAACCTCGTGTGTGTTAAATAACTGTGCAGACTCCAATTGATCTTCTGTGTATATTGGTAAGGCAACTGCTTGCTTTATCTTCTAAACTGGATGTTTTGTGAGGATAAATGGGCACTGTTCAAAATTATGTGAAGACACCATGAGGAACTTGAGGCTTTTCTGAGCAAATGGAATGTGTGATCATCATAGATATTGCAAACTCACTATCTCTTGAATAAATCTGTTCCGCTTGGAACAATTCTTTTAAAAATATGTTTTTCCAAAGTAACATGTACACATCGTTAAACCAAATAGCACAGCTAACCTCCAAACTTAATTAAGTGCTTGATACTGAGGTGGCTGTATCTACTTGTATACTTGATACCCACGAAATTGGGTAATTTGGGAGTTTGGCACCAGTATAGATTTGTGTATGCTTTCCCCTCTCTTCCAATCTCAGCAAAGGCCTTAGACTGTCTGTCTTTCTTTCATTGTATTTTTCTCTTCTGGTTGGCAGAATTTCAGGAGTTTTTTTCTTGTCTGAAAGTCATACAATGGATCATGAGGTTGGGCTTTGACCGAGATGCGGTCTTACTCGGATAGACTCTCCCAAAGACATTTTTTTAAATCTTCAGTTTATACTTTAATTATACCATAAAGCATGAATACATTCTCCTTTTAAAAAATGAAAGTTTCTTTCCCAAAGACTTGTTTCTACCAATAAAGTCTCACATACCCAAGCTGTTAACATCCAAATGGTAATATTATACTTGTAAGGAAAATAAAAATGTTGTCCTCTGTCCTACTACACCTCTTTTCTGATTCCAACTCATATGTTTCTTCTGTTACTTATCTTTGTATTTCCAAATAACATTTTTTTCAAATAACTTTTATAAACTGTAACATCTTAATTTTTTCTTAGATTTTGCTTACTTCCTTTATAGATAGTAAAGAATATGTATACATATATACTTTTATATATGCATACATATACACACCCACTTGCCAACACACACACACACACACACACACAAACCTCTTCTAGTTAACCTCCTAGTTTTTCACACAACTTTTGATTTTTTCAGTATTCATGATATAATAACATTAACAATCTGGCAACATGAGCAATGTACCATACATACTCAAGTATAAGCTGACCTGACTATCAGCCTAGGCACCTAATTTTGCCCCAAAACTGCATAAAATGTGATGAAAACTCAGCTTATGCATGAGTATATATGGTGTGTGTATACACACACACACAAGAGGACTTTCAAAAGTTCATGGGAAAATTCCATTATATTTCATTTCCATTTTCCCCACACACTTTTTGAAGGTCCTCGGGGGATATATAAGGAGTCTTGGCAGTGCACTCAGCTACAAACCAACCCCCCACTCTGTGGGAGTAAGATGAGGTAGTCTCTCTGTAAGGATTACAACTTCGGAAAACTTATGAGGCAGTTCTGTTCTCTTCAGTAGGATTGCTATGAGTCACAATTGATTCCATTGTAAGTTTTATTTTGTGTGTGTGTGTGTGTACAGGCACACATATCCTGAGAGGTTTACATTAACCACTTGACAAATATGGGAGGCGACAAGTTCACAATCTATAGGTGATGCTACAGCAGGGTGAAGAATCTCACCCAGGGTTTCAAATTGGTTTAAGCCTCTGCTGAGAATTTCCATTTATACCCTAGTTGTACCAAAGTAAGATCTACATTTTAAAAATATGTCAACATGATCCTTAGAGATCCCTGGTTAATGCTTCTGTATTAGAGTACATTCTTTGTACAGATTCTGATTCAGTATATCTGGGGTGGAAATTCAAATTCTCAGCAGGGTTACAAACCAGAATGAACCAATTCATAGACCTGCTCCTGCAGCCTTCTGTTCCCTGAGTTAGTGAGAGAGTGAAGAGTAGGGATTCTGCCAAATTATCTATTTGTAGTCTGGAGACGCACTCACACCTTTGGGAAACTTCCCTTTTTGGCTCTTACGGCCCTCAACTGATTGGTTACATTATGGAAAGTAATTTGCATTTGCTGTAAGTAATTTCATTACATTAGATCACATTATAGAAAGTGGTCTTCTGTGCTCAAGGCCAGATCATTTTTCCATATGCAAGTATTCCATAGCAACATTTGTAACTACGTCTTATGTAACTACATCATACAAGAAACTTACTGGGTTCTGGGAAGATGGTGACTGAGAAACAAATACCAGAGGGAATCCACACAAATAAGCCTAGAAGGGTTACAAAGAAGGAAATTCCACACTGCTGGATTACAGGAGGAGCAGCATTAAAGATAAGTAGGCACAGGTCCACAAGGATTTGAGGGACTGAGGGCTTACCACAGAGAAGGCCGGCCATGGTTTGACTCTAGCCCTGACACTGACTCTGCTGGAGCCGGAATGAATTGGAGCTGGCACAGGGGCTTTATCTCAACAGAAGCACAGTTTCCTGCAGCACGGAGCAGGGATTAAACCCTTGCAGCCCCACGATCAGGGATTGGGGCTCAGCTATATAGTTACTTTGGGTTCCCTCTCTTCTCTCTATCCTCCCACAGTTTCAGTGGGCTTAGTTCTTTGGTGTTTTTTCCTCTTGGTCTCTTATATTTTGGCTCACACATTGTGGACCTCCAGACTGCTTCCATTAGCCTAGGACAATTGGACCTCCTACACCCAGCTGGGAGAGTCCCACCTTGTGTAGTGCAGCCTGAGACTGGAGAAGTCCACCCACCCTCCATTTGGGGAGATTCCACCTAACTTCATACAGGAGAATTCCTTCCTGTGTGGCTGGGAGAGTTCTTATCTGTCCTTTGTGGTTCCACCTGCCTGAGGGAACTTCCTCCCCCCTGCCTTAGTGCCACACATGGCCTAAGACAGTTCAGCCAACACTAGCCAAAGTTTCACACTGCTTCGGGAACCATTGCCCAATCTCCTTAGTGATCCACCTGATCAGGACAATTCTGTCCACAATTCAGGGTGTTCTACACAAAAGCAGGCAACTCATCAGCCTTCTGTGGCACTCCCCATGCACAACCCCTGCAGTTCCTCAAGCTGTCGTGGGCTATACCATCATGGCTTCTAGTGCGATCACATAGTACAGCACCATCCTTGTGGGTCCACAACAATCCAACCAGTGTTCTCTGAGAGGACCATCCAACTTGCCCGCCAAATAACAGAATACTGGTTCACTAAGGAAAGAGTAATGCCACAGGAGGATAAAATGGTAGGCCATTTCCATAGTGAAATTAGTCACAGAAAGTTTGGAGATATTCTATGAGTCTCCCAGAGAGAGCCAGTGCTCTTTGACTCCCTGGAAAATGGCACTTGGTTCCTCTAAACAATGCAACACAAACAGCAATCAGCCCCAACAACCTCAATGAAAAAAAACAGGAGAAACAAAAGGCAATGGCAGAAGTTGTCCTGAACCCAATGACATGCATACAAGAGGCAGACATTGACATGCCACAGAAAGAAATCTTCAGAATGCTGTTTGGCATCATACAGGATATGAGGGAAACAATACAGAAAAAACGTGAAATGATAAAGGAGATAATGTCCATACACCAAAGGGAAATGCAAGAGCTTTGGAATGAGATAACAAAAACCAACAGCAGACTCACGGACTTCCTGAATCAACTAGAGGAAAAAGGAAACCACACCAGTGACTGAGAGGATAGCCAAGCAGACTTTAACACTCATGGACAAAAATCTAATAAGATCATCAGAGAAACTGAAGAAAATGTAAGAGCTAGGTCTGATGCTATGAAGAGGAATAAGATAAAAATAATTGGATTATCAGAGGAAGACACAATAAAGATGTCATCTGCAACAATAGAGAATTCTTGGAGGAAAACTTCCCAGTTTAATGAATGAAAACCAGGCAACCATTCATGAGACTGAAAGAACACCAGCTAGATTAAATCCCAAGAAGTCACCAAGATGCATAATAGTTAAACTATCCAACTTTGAGGAAAAGGAGAACATCATTAGAGCAGCTAGGGAAAAACAAGCAATCACATATAAAGGTTCCCAATTATGCTCAGACCAGTCAGTGAACATTATGAAGAAGAGGGGAGAGTGGAGTAATATGTTCTAAAAATTGAAGGGAAATAATGCAAATGCAAAAATACTCTACCCATCCAAATTATCTATCAAGATAGATGGAGAAGAGTTTTCCCAAACAAGGAAAAACTGAAAAGATACATTAGAAGAAACCCAGCCCAGCAAAAGATCCTGCTGACACCTTGCAGAATGAAGAACAGCACTTATCAAACATAAATAAGAGACCGCCACATAGAACAACCTCACCCAGAGGACAACAAAGAGAAAACAGCCCAGAAAATAGGAGTGACTTAAGGATGGAAAGAAGACAAGAATGATCAATCCTCCTACACACTGCACAACACACTGAAAAGAAAGGGAGGTAGGGAAACACTCAACAAAAAAGGTGTAAGATGACATCACATATTTTACAGATGGAGATAATAACCCTAAAAATCAATGGACAGAACTAGGGCATCAAAAGATTGAGGCTAGCAGACTGGCTTTGAAAACACAACCCATCAATCAGCTGCCTGCAGAAAACAAATCTCAAGACTGCAGACAAAAATAACCTAAGAATCAAAGGCTGGAGAAAGGCATATCAAGCAAACAACAATTCAAAAAAATGCACCCCCCCCCAAAAAAAAAGACAACAAACAGGGGCAGCAATTCAAATCTCAGATAAAATTGACCTTAAATTACAAATCATAAAAAGAGATAAGGAGGACATATTATAATGCTCAAGGAGACAGTAGACAATGAACCAATAAGCATTTTAAATATATATTCCCAGAATGAGAGACATGCTGAATAAGTCAACCAAACATTCCAAAAATGACAAAAGAAATCACAGCCTCAAAAATTTTAGCTAGTGACTTCAATACACTACTCTCTTAAGAAAGATAGATCACAGGGAAAGAAACTCAACAAGGAGGCTAGAGATATAAATATTATAATTAGACAATTTGACATGAAAGAAATCTACAGACCTTTAAATCTAAATACAAAAAATCACATTCTTTTCAAGCCCAGATGGCATGTATTGGACCATATGCGAGGGCATAAAGCGAATCTACATAAATTTAAGTACATTGATAAACAGAACTCTCTGATTGCTGTGCCATAAGGCTGGAAGTCAACAGAAGATGAAGAAAACAAAAGCTAAATAATTGGAGGATGAATAACTCTCTGTTACAAAAGAGTATATACTGGCTCAGATCAGAGATGAAATTGGGAAATCTCTAGAAGCCAACGAGAATGACAACATGGCATACCAAAACTTATGGGACACAGAAAAGGAAGTTATTAGAGGAAGTTTCATAAAAATACATGCACACCTGAAAAAGGAAGAGCGTCTCATAACTGATATGCTGACACAAATTTTACAACAACTAGAGCAGAGTCAACAGGACAATCCTACTAATATCAAAAGAAAGGAAATAATAAAAATTAGGGCTGAGATTAAGGGAGGGAAAATAAGAAAACAATGGGAAAAAAGTAATGCTGCTAAAAGTCAGTTCTTTGAAAGGATAAACAAAATCGACAAACCACTGAGAGACTTAACCAAAGAAAGGCGGGAACAAATTTCAATGCAAGATTGAGAGATAAAAAGGGGATATTAAAACGGACCCTAATGAAATTAAAAGCATAATTACACAGTACTACAAAGGACAGTACTCCAATGAATTGAACAACTTGGAAGATAATAAGTTCTTGGAAAAATAGTCTCTCCCTAGACTATCCCTGAAGGATGTCAAGAAACTCAACAGACCCATAGCAATAGAAGAAATATATAAGGTTATCAAGGTATTACCTACAAAAAAAATCCCCTGGACCCGATCCCTTTACAGGAGAATTCTACCAAGCATTCAGGGAAGAACTGACACCAATCCTACACAAACTCTTCCTAAACATAGAAAGATGGCAAACTCCTGAACTCCTTCTATGAAGCTAGTATAATACTGATTCCGAAACCTTCTAAGGATCCCACAAGAATCAAGAACTACAGACCAATATCCCTAATGAACACTGATGCAAAAATCCTCAATAAAAAACTGACCAATAGAACACAAAAGTATAATTCACCATGACCAAGTGGGGTTCATACCCAGAAAGCAGGGATGGTTTACCATACGAAAGACCAATGGTATTCGCCACATTGACATTAAAAACTATAAGAATCACGTGATAATATTGATAGATGTGGAAAAAAAGCATTCGACAACATTAAGCACCAATTTCTGTTTAAGACACTTGGGAAGATAGGAATGGAAGGAAAATTCCTCAAGACAATACTAGTTATATATGAAAAACTAGCAATCAACGTGGTAGTCAATGAAGAAAAGACTAACACAGTCCTACTGAGAAAGGGGACCAGACAAGGATGCCCCTTGTCCTCACTCTTATTTAATATCGTACTGGAGATTTTAGCTAACAGGATAAGGCAAAGAAAAGCCATGAAAGGAAGAGATGAAACTTTTGTTATTTGCAAATGATATGATTGTATATATGGAAAATTACAAAAACTCCACAAGGGGAGTACTGGAAGTAATAGAGGAGTATAGCAGAGTGGCAAGGTACAAGATCAACAAACAGAAGTCTATTGGACTGCCTTACACCTTGGATAAGACCACAGAAGAGAAGATAAAAAGGTGGTACCCTTCCCAATAGCCAAGCACAAATTGAAATATCTAGGGATACACCTTACTAAAAGAACAAAATATCTATATGAAGAAAATCACAGAACACTATTGTAAGAAACCAAGAGTAACCTCAATAAATGGAAGAATATCCCATGGTCATGGATTGGAAGACTCAATAAAGTAAAGATGTCAGTTCTACCAAAGGCACTATATAAGTTTAATGCAATTCCAATACAATCACCCTCATCTTTCTTCAAATACATGGAAAAACCGATTACCAACTTCATATGGAGAGGGAAAAATCCCAGAATTAGCAGAGAACTCCTCAAGAAGAAGGACACCATGGGAGGACTTGCTTTACCTGACTTTAGCACATACTATACAGCCACAGTGGTCAAAACAGCATGGTATTGGTATAATGATAGATACTCAGAGCAATGGAAAAGAACTGAAAACCAAGAATTAAAATCATTAACATACAGCCAACTGATCTTTGAGAAGGGCCCTAAATTATCAAATGAGAAGCAGATGGCCTCTTCAACAAGTGGTGCTAGAAATAAATGGATTTCTACATGTAGAAAAATGAAGCAATACTCTTATCTCCCTCCACGTACAAGAATAAACTCAAGGTGCTTCACAAACCTCGAAGTAAAACCCCAAACTATGAGGGCCATTAACTAGGGGATTGGTGGCAACCGTAGAACTTTGGCACAGGGAACACATAGGCTATCAGAAATAGGAAAGGACACAAACACAGAGGATGCACAAATACACAAGTGGGATATACTGAAGATAAAACATCGAAAGAATTCACCAAGAGAGTAATAAGTAATAAGAGATTGGGAAAACATCTTTAACAATGACAAATCAGACAAATGCCTTATTACCTAAACCTGCAATACTCTGGTATTTTTCAAAAAGAATAAAACTAACTACCAACTGAGGAGGTGGGAAAAGGACCTGAACAGAAGTTTCACAGAGGTAGAAATCTGAATGGCAATAAACATATGTGAAAATAAATGTTCCCAATCACTAGCCATAAGAGAAAAGCAAATCAAAACAATGAGATACCACTTAACACCTTCAAATATTGCCCAATTCAAAAAATCAGAAAGCAACAAGTGTTGGAGGGGCTCTCAGGAGATAGGAACTCCCATCTACTGCTCGTAGACCTGTAGGTATGTACAGCCACTATGGAAAAATGATTTGGTGATATCTAGAACAGATGGAAATCGAGGTACCACATGACCCAGCAATCCCCTACTGAGCATATGCCCACAGAGGCAAGAAGCAAACCATTACCAGATATCTGTGCTCTGATGTTCATCGCAGCACAGTTCACAGTTTCAAGGAGTTGGGAACAACCAAATTTCCATCAACTGAGAATGGATTAAAAAGCTGTGGTACATACATACAATGGAGTACTATGCATTGCTGCAAAGCAGTGGCGAACACATGAAGCACATCACTGCAAGGGAAGAACTGGAGGAAATTATGCTTAGCGAAGTAAGCCAAACACAAAAGAACATGTACAACATGAGTTCGCTGAGGTAAGCTTAAAAAATGCAAAAGAGGCATAGGGAAAAACTACTATATACAGAAATTCCTGGGGGGAGGCCCAGGTAGTATGGCAGGGGCCAGACCAAATCCAGGGCTATATAAAGTAGCTGAGGAAAGGGAGTGGGAGAGGGTGATGTGCAGAGGAGGAATGGGGTCCTAACCCACCCAAGAGTGGAATATTGTTTACATCTCCACAAGGAAAGAGGGACAAAACATAAACCTGATGTTCCAGGATTTGAATGCAGCATGACAGCATGGATCAGGGAGCAAGTGGAGGTGTCTGAGGTCCCAACCCCTAACCCAACTACGTGGACAGCTGCCTCTCTCCCCTCCCCCCGCCAGGGGAGTTTGCTTTGGAGGACAGCACTGAAGCTGCAGCTTGGGGAAAGGGGTATGTCTGACCAGAGCACAAGAGAAAAAAATGACAGGGGAGGAAGAGAGAGGGGAGTGCATCCTGGCCCACCGATCTTTGAGGATGATATCCCCACTCAGAACAGCCAATACACAGAGAGACCCATATGACCATCCCCACTATGAAACATGGTGTCCCTCCCTGACCCAAAGCCCTATGTGGATAACAATGTAGAAGCAGGGTCAGGATTTTATCCTGTCTAACCCTACTACACCAAGGCAAAACACTAGGGGTGTCCAACAGAGCAGCAGAGGGAGCAGAGCATGGAGTTCCTGAGGGAGTGCCAAGGATATACTTTGGGGTCAGCGTGTGGCACCCCATCGGACTCAACCAGCGGATACATCTGGAGGTCAACAAACAGACTTTGAACTATTTAGAGGCTTTTATTTTGTTATTATTATTTTAATTTTCCCTTATTTATATATATATTTCTAGACATTGGGATTTTTTGTTGTTGTCGTCATCATTTTGTTTTCCTAGGTCGCTTCATCTTAGGAATCTTTTTTTTTTTGTATATTATCTCTGCAAGTCTATCTAAATAAGATAGGCTGGATGAACAGTCTGTTGGAGAAAACAACGGGACTGATGTTTCCTGAGGGACATGGGGAGGTAGTGTTGATCAACCCAGGGATAAGGGAACAATAAGTGATTCAAAATCAGTGACAAGGTGTGTGTGAGAGGCCTCATAGGGATTGATCAAGAGCAATGTAACAGAAAATACTGAAACCCAAATGAAGGTTGAGCATGATAATGGGACAGGAGGAAAGTAAAAGGAAATAGAGGAAAGAACTGGGAGGTAAAGGGTATTTATAGAGGTCTAAATACAGGCATGTACATAGGTAAATATATTTATATATGACAATGGGGAAATAGATCTATATGCATATACTTATAGGGTTAGCAATAAGACAGGAGATGGACATTGGACTTCCACTCAAGTACTTCCTCATTGCAAGATTACTTTGTTCTATTAAATTGGCATTTCATGATGCTCACCTTCTGGACATGATCACTAAAGACAAATGTGTGCATAAGCAAATGTAGTGAATAAAACTGATGGTGCCCGGCTATCAAAATATGTAGCTTTGGGGATCTTAAAGGCTTGAAGGTAAACAAGTGGCCCTCTAGCTCAGAAGCAACAAAACCCACCTGGAAGATGCACACCAGCCTGTGGGATCATGAGGTGTCGAAGGGATCAGGTATCAGGCATCAATGAAGTAAAAATAATATCATTACAAATGAGAGGGAGTACAGATTTGGCCCCAAAGTCCATCTGTAGGTGAAGCAACATCCCCTTACAGAAGAGTCGTGGGGAGGAAATGAGCCAGTCAAGGTACAGTGCAGCAGCAATTAAATAAACAACTTTCCTCTAGTTCATAAATGCTCCCCCCCCACAGCACTATCATGATCTCAATTTCACCTTATAAATCCAGCTAGACCAGGGGATGTGGTACAGATAGTAACCAGAAACATGGGAGATTCAGGACTGATGATCCCTTCATGAGTAGTGGTGAGAGTGGGGATACCACGAGGGTAGAGGGAATGAGGAGTATATGGGAACAACCAATTACAAGGATCTACATACCTTCTCCCTGGGTTATAGACAACAGGGAAATGGATGAAGGGAGATATTGGACAGTGAATGATATGACAAAATAATATTTGTAAATTACCAAGGGTTCATGAGGGAGGGAGGGGAGGGATGGGAAATATGAGGAGCTAATACCAAGGACTTAAGTAGAAAAGAAATGTTTTGAGAATTATGATGGCAACAAAAGCACAGATGTGGTTTGCATAAAAATGATGTATGTATTGATTGTGATAAGGGTTGTATAAGCCCCCAATAAAATGATTTTAAAAAGAAAAAGGAAACTTGCCTGGTGCTTGCCAAACAATTGGGAACCATATCCTAGCCAAGTTGATACAAAATTAACCCTCAAGATGTTATAATATGGTAACTTTTCTCATCTTGTAGTCCTATTGCTTTGTTAGGGGGTAATGGTGCCTTGTTATTTTTACCTATGTCAATCAGCACTACGTTGCTAACAGCAAGATTAGAAGTTCAGCATCACCAGCTGTTCCTTGGGAGAAAGATTATGGGGATGAAAGTTGAGCTATCAATCATTAAACATAAATATGCTTTATTTATATTCTGACATCTTGGATATTTTGATAGATAAATAACTGTCATTGAATTGACTGATATATTACAATCTTATATACACTAAAATGAAACGGTGCCCAATCAAGCACCATCACAAGCACTCGCAAGTTCAAAGTCCATTGTTGAGTCCCATTTTGCCAATCCATCTCACTTAGTGTCTCCATTGCCCTTGTTGACCCTCTACTTCACCAAACATGATGCATTCCCCCTGCACCACCCCCCAGCAATTGATATCTCCTGATGTGTTCCAAGCGAGTATGTTGAACAGTGTTCTGTTGTGATGCATAGGGTTTTCATTGGCTAATTTGGGGAGCAGATTGTTAGGATTTTTTCCTAGTCTGTCTTAGTCTGGAAACTCTGCTTAGTCTGGAAGGTCTGCTGCCATAATTACCCTGCTGGTGTTTCAAATACCGTGGAATACTTTCCAACATCATCT
Source organism: Nesogale talazaci (assembly GCA_004026705.1). Classification (NCBI taxonomy): domain Eukaryota; kingdom Metazoa; phylum Chordata; class Mammalia; order Afrosoricida; family Tenrecidae; genus Nesogale; species Nesogale talazaci. The sequence continues at coordinate 120,435 of PVJH01001007.1, read as the reverse complement.
TACATCTGGCAGACCAGATAGTAGTCAGCCCCCAAAGTTTGCTGTTTTTTCACTTGGAGTTCTGATTTCTTCTTCAATTTGGACAGATTGGACTCTAGGTTGAATGAACAGCTGTCATCTGGGTGCATTACGCAGACTTATCTAACATAACAAAACCAGTGATACTCATCTATGTATAAGAACTTTATATAAAGAAGTAATTTTTTGAAAACAAATATTTTAATTTTTTAGCACTCTAATTTGGATCCAAACGCTCATTTCTAGTCTTTTATTGTTAAGTCCCGGTAAGAGAAAATACCTCGGTTTAGATGATAGCTCAGATTTTTAGAGAACAATTTTTTTTTATTAAAAAGGTAATTGTTTTTATTTTTCTTTCAAGGGAATAATAGAGCCATAAACATAAGCTAATAATGGGTTATCCTTGAAATTTAATATGTTTAAACCAGATTTGACTCATAAGGATCATAGTCCCTTGCAATATATGTTTCTTCTTTCTATATGATCTTCATTTCTAGCCAAAATTACTAATTACCAAACATGTAATGTACTATTTTTATAATAATACAACAAGATGAGTGGATATTTATAGAATATATGGAGTGTCACTTGTCCTTATGCACCATGTAATAATGAATATTTAAAAATAGATTTAACACTGGAGGACTCAGACTAAATTTCAAGGCCAGTTTCACATATTACCTATACAAGGAAGCACTGGTCAGATATGCATTTAAATAAGCAATTCCAAACATTTATTAAATGCATCAATTCAATAGAAAGTCTAGAATTGTGATAATGTCCAGTTAAGTTTTGTAATTTCAATGATATCTTAAATGTCATCCACTTCTTTCCCAAAAGGAAAGGTAAATCATAGGAAAATGGAGGGTGGTCGGGGAGAGGAGTAATAGGTTATGGAAAACAAAACCACCAAGCAGCTGGTGGGTTTGAATCATATAAAGAAGTAATTTTATATCAACTTAAATCTATGTGTCTGATGCTTAGCCAGAGCCCTTTCAGACTCAGGTAGCTACAGATCAATGAATCAGAAAATGAAGCAGGGAGACCATAGGCCAGTGGGTATAGCGTCACTTGGATACGAGGTAGGTGGGAACAGATCAGAACAGAGCCGGGCAAACAGAGAATCCAAGTAAAGTGTAAGACAAAGGGCAAGAACAAGAGTCATTTATTTTTTATCTTTAAGGCATGATTATTTTTATTGGGGCTTGTACAACTCTTATGACAATCCATACACCCATTCATTGTATCAAGCACATTTGTGCATTTGTTGCCCTCATCAGTCTCAAAACATTTGCTTTCCATTGGAATTAGCTCCTCATTTTCCCCTCCCTCAAAGCACCCCCTTCCTTACGAACCCTTGATAATTTATAAATTATTATTATTTTACCATGTCTTAAACTGCCCGATGTCTCCATTCACCCACTTTCCTGTTGTCCATCCCCCACATAGGAGGTTCTATCTAGAGCCTCATAATTGGGTCTGTGTTCTACTCCACCTTCCCTCCTACCTCCCAGTATTTCCACTCTCACCACTGGTCCTGAAGAGATCATCTGTCCTGGATTTCCCGTGTTCCCAGTCCCTATCTGTACCAGTGTCCATCCTCTGGTCTAGCCGGATTTGTAAGGTACAATTGGTATCATGATAGTGGTAAGGGGGGGCATTTAAGAACTAGAGGATTGTTGTAGGTTTCATAATTGCTACACTGCACCCTGACTATCTTGTCTCCTCCCTGTGACCCTTCTGTAAGGGGATGTCACTTTACCTACAGATGGGCTTTTGGTCCCCAATCTGTACTCCCCTCATTCACAATGATAGGCATTTTTGTTCTTTGATGCTTGACACCTGATCCCTTTTACAGTTCATGATCACACAGGCTGGTGTGCTGTTTCCATGTGGGCTTCGTTGCTTTTGACCCAATTGGCTACTTTTTTACCTTTAAGGCTTTAAGACCCCAGACCTCATTCGCTTATGCACTCATTTGTCTTCAGCAATCATATCAGTTAAAAGTGTAGCAATGATAATGATGATACATGCAACTTTCCTCTAGTTTTTAATGCTTCCTCCTCCTGTTCCCCCTGCCCCCACTATCATGATCTCAATTCTACCTTTAAAAGCTGGCTAGACCAGGGGATGTGCACTGGTACATATAGTAACCAGAAACCTAGGAAATCCAGAACAGATGATCCATTCAGGACCAGTGGTGAGAGTGGCGATACTGGGAGGGGGATGGTGGTGTAGAAATGGGAAACCGATGATAAGGAACTATATTTAACCTCCTCCCTCAGGTACAGACGACAGGAAAGTGGGTGAATGGGGATATCAGAAAGTATATGATATGACAAAATAATAACAAATTATAATTTTTCAGGAGTTCATGAGGAATGGGAGAGTTGGGAGGAAGGGGGAAAAAGAGGAGCTAATACCAAGGGCTTAAATTGAAAGAAAATGTTTTGAGAATGATGATAGTAACAAATGTCCAAGTGTGCTTTGCATACAGTGAACATATATGTGGATTGTGCTGAGTTGTATGAGCCCCCAGCAAAATGATTTACAAAGAAGAAGAAGAAAGCAGATAGGCCCAGCTTGTTTTGAAACAAGGTTCCATCTAAGTGAGGCGTCAGCTAAGTTCACCTGTAAGAAGTACACCAAACTATGTGATCCAAGGATTGTAAATAACGACTATTTTAAATAATAGCTATTTAAAAAATGCTAACTATTTGTATGAAAAAAAATCAACCCCAACCACCTGACTGGCCAGAGCGATTATGACCAGGACATACTAGAAGTTCCATTCTCGTTGAGCCTGTGGCCTAGCTTGGAATTTCTGTTTTATGGGTTTTATTTTTTCTCTCCTTCTAAATCTATGCCCTGTGATACCGTGGCATCTTTGTCAGTAGATCCCTATTCAGTGCATTGTAAAGATAAAATCTTTAGCTCACCAATGTCTGCAAAAGTGTTTATTTTACCCTCAAAGTTGGTTTGTATACTTTGGCAGGGTATAGAATTATTTTTCCCGTGAGAGTTTTGAAGGAATATCTTCATTCCATAGAAGTGTGTGGTTCCCCCCTCGCCCCCACGCAGCGCTTTGACAACTTGGTGAACAAGTTACCTCACTTCTCCGTGCCCTAGATGACTAATGTGTACAATGGAGATAATAATAGTAACTGCTTCTGACAAATATTGTGAGAGCTCAATACATTTCTCTGTATTTAAAGTGCTTAGAATAAAGAGACCATATTTTTTATTGTATTTATTTATTTATTTTTCCAATCATTTTATTGGGGGCTCATACATCGTTTTTCACAATATATAAATAAGCATATTCATCAAGCACCCTCACATGTCCACTTCTATTATTGTTCTCCAATCGTCCACCTTTTCCCTTAAACCCCTAGTATCCGCTTTTCCATTCCTTCCCCTCTTCCCCTGGCCTCTCCTCCAACCCTCAATACTTTATACATTGTTATTGTTCTGTCATATCTTACACTGCCCGACCTCTCCCCCAACCCACTTCTTTGATGCCCACCCTTCAAATAGGTGCTTGTGTATATATCCTTGCTGTTGGTTCCAAAGAGACCAGATTTGAAGCAGGACACCATTGACTGGGGAGGGGTGTGTGTGTGTTCTTGATTAAAATTTTGGTTTACATGGAGCAACAAAAATCTTCATAGAACACAAAATAGTATTGTAAAATATTTATTTTAATTTTAAAATGCTGCAGGATGTTGTTAAATTGTTAAAAAGTGGGGCGTCAGGTCACTTTAGGTTACAACAATGCCGTGGTGCTTAGTAATCATGAAACCATAACCACTGCCATGAAGTTAGTTCTGACTCAGGAGGAGTAGAACTGCCCTGTGAGTTTCAGAGACTGTATGTAACCTTTCGCCAGAGTATAAAACCTCTTTCTTCCTTGGAGCCACTGGTGGTTTCCAACTGCTGACCTCACGGTTAGTGCTACCCAACAAGGGATTCTAGTAGTATACACTAGATAAGTGTAATTTGTTATTATCACTTACAATGTTCATCTTCCTTGTGATAGCCCGAGTAAGAGTCTAAAGATGTCTGAGTCCTAATCCCAGGGACATTTGAATCTATTACCTTATATACCCAAAAGGAATTCATAGCTATGATTATGTAAGTTAAGGGTCTTAAAATGGGGAGCATATCCAGGTGAGTCAGGTTAATTACAGGGGTCTTTATAAGAAACCCACACCCATCAATTCATCATTACCTATAGGACAAAGTAGAACTACTCTGTAGGAGTTTCCAAGGCTATAAATCTTTATAGGATGAGAACAATCTTTTCTTTCTCCCACAGAGTGGCTGTGCGGTTGAACGACTGACTTTGTGTTTAATAGGACATTGTTTGCTAGTGTGTTACCAGGGATTCATTCTTGATAAAAAAAGAGCTGGGAAAAGCAAACTCCAAGAAGGATTATGATGATGGAAGCAGACTTTACCAGAGGAATGCTGAGATAGTAAGCATACATGGTAAAATGGAAGTACAGCAAAAGTTACTGTTTTCTTAGTACCAATTGCAATGCCAACAATAATCGTAGACATATTATTAAGTCTATTATATGTCAGGCATTGCTTTAATTACTTACATGTAACAACAATCAGAATTGTGTACTCATTAAGATTAAATGACTGTCTTTATCACTGTGGAATGGATTAAAATTCAATGTAAAGAAAAAAAATCTTCACAATTGGATGAATATACCACATCATGATAAATTAAGAAAAGATTGAAATGGAGATCATTTTGCTTAGATCCACACTCGTTGCTTATGGAAACTGCAGTCAAGATACCAAATGATGTATTGTATTACCCAAATCTGCTGCATAAGACCTCTTTAAAATGTTGAAGACCAAGGATGTCACTTAAAGGACTAAAGAGCTCTGATCAGTCATAGTATTTCCAGTTGGTTCAATACACATGAGGAAGTTGAACATTGAATAAAGAATCCCATCTGAATTAGGTGTTGAACACTTAAATGGTGATCTCTTGGAGGAAGTTCAGCCAGCGTGCTCCTTCAACATGCTATGAAGGAAGATCAGGTGTTGGATGAGGACCTCAGGTTGGGTAAAGTCGGTGACTACATCAGTGGGTGCAAAGCTCACAATTGTGAGTAAGGTTTCATTGGGTTGCACAAAGAACCCTCTGCGTTGGAACCAGCTTGATGGCACCTGATAAGAACAACATTTCCCTGCTTTCACGAACCTATAAACTGAAGCTTACAGAAATGAAATCGTTTGTCAAGTATGAAAAGGCAGTTGCTATCCGGACCTGTCTCCAAAGCTGGTGTTCCTTGGCTCAATATTTTGTTTGTGAGATCCAGATTACTGTATCTAGCTAAATAGTTCACTAATTGAGCTCGGGTATTTGTGATCTCAGAGGATCCACAACCAGAATTTTATCTCACAAATAATTTTTTTCTCATTAAATAGCTAGATAACGTTAGCAACATAATCAACATTGTTGAATTATACATGTAGAAACTTTTGAGGAAAACAAAAATGGCTTCCTAATGACATCTTATTGTGGTTTCAGTTTAATTTTCATGAACTGTAAAGTAAATTAATAAAAAAAATTGCAACTGGTTTGCTGGATGCAGAGCCTCTAATCAGTTCATTTTAATTCGGCCCCCTTTCTACCTCCCATATATGGAAACAGAGTCTACATTTTAACAAGGAGATCAAACCGGAATGAACTGGTTCTAAGTCCTGGTTGGATGTTGTTTTTTAAAAGCACAAATTCTAAATAATATAATCTTTACTCAAAAAGTGCTTGCCTTTTTCTTTGCTGTGCAGACACAATGGGGACCAAAACCCTTTGATCTAATCATGGACCAAGCTGATAGGAACTGGTTTTCAATATGTGGGGCTTTCAGTGGACCGTTTTTAAAGACTTGGCCCTCAGGGTTTTTCCTTTGGGCTTGCACCAAGTCTCTGTATTCACAACACTGAGGTACTGTAGGTTCCACTGTGGGATTCTGAGGTTTCACCTTATCTCTCTAACCTCCTGCCCCCTGGAAGGTTCAGCATTTGGCAGATCTTTTGAGGAAGAAGCCATCTGTGCATTTAATATCCCTTAAGACTCTCGTGTTGTCATTCCAGACATATGCCTGCCAAAAGCTCTGCAGGGGCCAAGTATGGATTCTTATTCTCTAATAGTTTCCAGATAAGCAAAAGGTGGCTGGAAGACGTCAGTGTAAATTCACCATTCCCCCTAGGGCTTTCATTGGTCATTGTTCTTTGTCCTCCCTCTATCACCTCTCATCTGTGCCTCCTAATTTCTGAGGTACTGTGGAAAATAATTCTATTTTGCTTTATCTGAAGTTTTGTTTTAAGCTGTTTAATAAAAGTTTATACCTTCCCGCTCATTTTACCTTTGGGGTTTAGCAAAGGCCTCAAGGGAGAAACCAGTTGTCCGCCCCAGGTCGATCAGATCAAAATTCCTTTGCACCAGTATTGTGTATAGCCCATATAGTTGATCTGTCTGCCTGGAATGGTTTCTGACCACACCTAAGGCAAATTCCTAGCTTCAAGTCGGTGCCTAAGCTCCACACAAGCTCTCACTCAAAGACAGCTGTCGGTCCTGCTTAATTCTGAAAGACTCTTCTCTGTTGTGAATTTGACCTTTCCCTATTCCTTTTTGCAAGAGAAAGATGAGGATTTTTCCTCTTGTAACGAGCTGCAGTCTCAGAAACACAGTGGCAGTTCCACCTTCTCCTACAGGGTTGCTGAGAGGCAGAATGGACTCAATAGCAGTGAGTTTGTTTTTCTGGTTCTAGTCCTTAATAAAGTGACTAGACATCCTGCTTTTTAACAATTTAATAACGTCCTGTGGTGTTTTAAATTAAAATTAAAATAAATATATTACAGTACTATTTTTGTGTTCTATGACAATTTTGATACTCCATATAAACCAAATTTTTAATCAAGAACCCCCTCCCCCCCCACCGCCTTCCCCGGTCAATGGTGTCCCGCTTAGAATCCGGTCACTTTACCTTAGAAGCCCTGGTGGTATATTAGGTTAAGTCCTGGGCTCCTAATCTCGAGGTGAACAGTTCAAACTCACCAGTTGCATAGTGGGAAAAAGATGATACTGTATTTACCTTAAGGTGTGTGATCCACCGTGAGTTTATTCTTGTACATGGAGTGAGGTAAGGGTCTTGCTTCATTTTTCTGCAAGGAGATATTCATTTTTTCCAGCACCATCTATCTCCTTCCCATTTGATTTTTTTGGGTCCCTTATCAAAAATCAGTTATCTGTATGCCGATGTTTTTTATTTCTGTGTCTTTGGTTCTTTTCCATTGGTCTGAGTATCTGTTGTTATACCAAACTGTTTTGACTACTGTGGCCATATAATACATGTTAAAGTCTGGTAGAGTGATCCCTCCCACTTTGTCATTCTTCTTGAGGAGTTCTCTGCTAATTTTGGGCTTCTTCTCTCTCCATGAAGTTGATAACCAGATGCTCTCATTCTTTGAAGAAGGATGGCGGTATTTGTATCGGGATAGCATTGAACTTATCAAGTTTTACAACATTCGAAACTCTGTAAGTTTGCCACAAGTTGGAATCAACTCAATGGCAGGCTTGGTCGTCTTTCTTACTTGTACAACTCTTTGATTTCTTAAATATATTTGAAATCCATTGGATTTTCCCTGTCATTTCAGTAGAAATATTAACCTCCTATCCATCACTGCCATTTCACTCTTCCCTGGAAGTTCAAATGCCTTGACTTTTAATGTCTAGCATATTCATTATCATTCCAAGTCAATATTTTCTTTTTTTATATTTTTAATTTTTTAAATTTTTTTTAGGCATCACTGCCCTGGTGGTGGGAGTAGGAGGCCCAGCCTTTGCCCCTGTGAGCGGGAATTGAACCTCCATCCCAGTGGGCCGCAGTCCCGCGCACAACCACTACGCCACCGAGGCTCAGTCCAAGTCAATATTTTCATTTGAATTTTATCTTTCACCTTGGAATGTTTAAAAATATATTTTGCTTGATTTTTTTTTTAAAAATTGCAATTTTCTGGTGACCTTTCTAGCATTGCTGCTCTCCATCAGTTGTTGGCAAACTGCGCCTCATGAGCCATAGGCAGCTCTTACAGCGTGGGCATGCGGCTCTGAAGTAACGTGGAAAACATTTGAAGGTGATTATTTCAGATCACGGTGATTTCATTTGTTTGAATAAACATCTTTAAGGTTCTTGAGTGATTTTCAGGTTGTCAGGAGGGACAGGATTGACTCTTCGGTTTCAAGAGTTTGCTGACCCCTGCCTTACACCATTGGTGTTGAATTGGGCTAATTGTGAGCATCTCTTTCTAAGGCTGCATTCAATGACCGCATATTGACTTCTTGACATGGGCTATGGTGGTGTTTGTTGTACCTGGTTTCCAAGTCACTCAGGACCACGTGTATGAGAAGCTTCATTGGAGCCAGTGGCTGGGAGTCAGCTATTGTGTAATGTCTCTAGGTACAGAGTACTACTCAAACCCCGGCTGATAAAGCAACTACCCATGAGTGGGTGGGGGGACTTTTTCCATCCAATCACAACTGCACACATCACCTGGAGATGCAGGGATGAACAGCTAGGGAGCTTCCCATCAGGATCCATTATAGGGATGGGCAGCAGCCCATCCAAATTTGGAATCCGGTGACTAGGCAGAAAATGAATCTGGCAAATAGCAAGCCTAAGCAATGGAAAAATATAGAAGCAACAGGTTAGCAAATGAATTCTAGGGTACATCAGTGGGAGTGTTTACACGATGGAAGGTAGAAAAAGCTACAAGTCCGAATGGTTACTTTAAAAAGTTATTATTAATTTTTAGAGACCCAGTGATTAAATAATTGGCAGCATATCACTCTTGTACATCTTTGTCACCATTTGATATTTCACATTTTCCTCAACAGTTTTATTGGCACATAATTTAAATAGCATATAATTGAATAGTTCAATCATTCAATCATATCAAGGGGAATTGTACAATCACCATCACATCTATCTTAGAGCATTATCTCCCCCACTTCTTCCGTAGTTGAATTGCCTTTAAAATGAGTTGTGCAATTATAATCAGTTCTAGTGCTTCTTCCACCCCTCCAGCCTTTATTATTTACTCTTGAAATCTCCTTTCTCTCCCCATGGCCCACTGCCCACCCCTGCATTCTCTCTAACACAGTGGTTCTCAACCTGTGGGTTGAGGCAAATGTCACCTGATTCATATCAGTAGCAAAATGACAGTTATGAAGTAACAACAAAAATAATTTTATAGTTGGGGGGATCACCACAACATGAGAAACTGTATTAAAGGGTTGCGGCATTAGCAAGGCTGTATCCATAACATCTTGTATTTGTCATTATCATTATAAGTCCATGCCTCCTGCACAGCTGAGAAACCCAGCAGAAAACAATAAAAGACAGATCGCACTAAGTTGGTAATGATAAGATCATATTGATATTAGATACAAAAATAAAAAATAATATGTCAGTGGGAGAAGACCCCTATCAGCATTCAAAAATCCAGGGAAGGAATTACTGTCATGGAATAGCTATGAGCTACTTGCACCCAGTCCAAATTCAGGTCACGTCTATAGGGATGTCGCCTGGTCAAGTATGGAGTTTAATCCAGCACAATCAAGAACATTTTTATTTATATTTTACTCAGTGAATGTATAATAGTATCTCTTTGTGGTTAATGTACTTATTTGCGTTTCTCTGATGATTAATGAAACTCAAATATTTATGGACTATTTGAATCCCCCTCCCCCGAATTTCTGTTCCAATTATTTGCCTGTACTTCATTAGATTCTTTTTTCCTTACTCAATATTAGTTATTTGCCAGATGCTTGTGCGAGAATTTAAAAAACAAAATGCAATTTGTAGATTGCATTTCACTTTTTTTTTATGTCTTTTGATGAACAGCTTATTTTAAGTTTAATGTGGTCTAAGTTCTGGTTGCCATCATAGTTAGTGCTTTGTGTATTCTGTTATTTTTTTTCAATCTTTGTCTATACCCAAGTCACAAAGTTATACCTATTCTATAGAATATTTATTATTTTAATTTAACACAAAGTTTTATCATTTGTTTTTGGTGGGTTCTAGATATAGCTGTATTTCCCTCCATGTGAATAGTCATTCAAAGTAGTACTCTTTATTGGAAATACTACACTTTCACCTCTTCATTGAAATACTGTGTGTATACATACACATGTGTGATATATGTATATATATGAATATACATATAATTAGGGAATAGGATACGCTGCAATTACTTATTCTATTCCATTGAACAATGTCAGGAGAGCCAGATCCTAGCAAATCACTACAGGCCTGGCAGGCACAATTGTACTGCGATAACATGCAAAGATTATAGTAAAGTCACAGAGAATATTAGAAATAAGAGAGAGTAAAGTGAAGGAGTCAGGTAGCATGCTCACCTCAGCCCCGCTTGGTGGTTCATGTGAGGATGTGAAAGGTGAAAATTGCAGGGGAGAGAGAGTGAGAGAGAGAGATTGATTTTTTCTTTGGTTTTTGGGGCATCATTGCCCTCTGGTGGTGGGAGTAGGCGGCCCAGCCTTGCTGCTGGATTTGAACCTCCAACCCAGTGGGCCATAGTCCCGCGCACAACGACTATGCCACCGGGCTCAGCCAGAGAGATTGATTTATAACCAAGGCTTAGATATCTTTTGGGGACATGCAAGCCCCCTAATTACAGTAAAGATGTATGTTAAAGGAGGGGTTGTACTGTAGGTAATACAGTAATGGAAGGGGGGCCATCTAGGGGTGTATATGTAGGAAGAGGAGGGATTAAGGGTATACATGTGATAAGATGGGCGGATCCTAGAGTCAGGATGGCAGCCAAACTTTGGATGTCACTGGCCAGGTTTGACCTGGCTCTCCATGGAAGCAATTGCTATCCGTATCAGTAGGGTGTGAGCCCCACCTACAGTGGACCAGATAGCAGTCTGATGACTGACTGCCTTCAGGGAGAATATTTCTAAGTATCTGACTTCCCACCATGTGCTGACCAACAGCTTCTAAGGATTGGCATATCTTTAGGGGAGACAAAAGTGGGGGAAAGTCTGATTATATCCCACAGAATAATATATATTCTGTACCACCACCACAATGTCTTAACACAGTAGTGTAAGTCTTCCAGATTTGTTCTTTATTTTCAAGACTGCTTTTATCTTTTCTCATCTTTTATATTTTTTGATCTATTTTAGAGCGGTTACCTATTTCTTCAAAAAATATCTGCTGGAATTTTAAATTAGATTTGAAGTACATTGAAGATGCTCACCAAGTCTTTGACATCTTTCATAGGGGTCTCTGATATCTTCCTGTTTGACATCTTTGTAATTGTTACATGTCCTTTTTATCTCTATAGGGTGGCTATGAGTAGAAACCAACACAATCACCCTGAGGTTATCTCTGGTACTGATCTGTATTCTATATAATGCTAATATCATGACATAAGCTTTTTGCTAATGATTGCATGACAGATCTTTCTTAGTCATTTTATATTCAACCTCTTGGCATCTTAACATTTAAATTATTATATCTCTTGTAGCTAGCATATATTTGCTTTTTAAAATTTTCACTATGACCTTGGAATATTTGGTTTATTATATTTAATTTATAATTTGGTTTAGAATAGATCTATCTTGGGGTGAGGTCATGACCCCCCATCTGACTCAACCCAAGGACTCTCCTAGAGGTCAACAAGCAGATCTTGAGCTATTTAAAGGTTTCTCTTTATTATTATTATTTTTTACTTATTTATATGTATGTACTTTTGACATTCTTTTTTTTTCTGCTATAATTTTGCTTTCTTTTGTCGCTTCCTCCTGCTGTTTTTTTATGTGCATATTATTATCTCTGCAGGTCCATCTAGAAAAGATAGGCTGGATGAACAGTCTAGAAGCACACCAGCCTGTGTGAACACAGCCTGTTTTTTCATTTTTATTTTCAATTTTTTCTGTTAGTGTTGGTCTAGTGGTGAGGAATTCCTCCAGTCATTGCTATCATTGCAAAAGCATCTTTATTTGATTTCCAGTGTTAAAGAATATTTTCACAGAACATTCAATCCCATTACTAATTCTATGAGTTTTAATTTTTAGCATTTTAAAAATATCACCATTACTTCTATTTTTTTTCTTTTTGAGGGTCTTAATTTTACAGATTATTTTGTTTAGTTTTACTGTTGTAGCTCATATATTTATTATTAGTCTGATTATTGTGACAAGCCTACGTATAATTTTCTTTTATTACTCTGCTTAGTGTCCACTGAATCTCTTCATTATGTGAGATTATGTTATTCATTAGTTTGCTTACTACATTGCCACTTCTTCCATTACACATGTGTTAGACCTTTAAATAGCTCTATGCTCTGTTTTATTTCTTTCCCCATTCTTTATGCTCCCATCCTTTGTTCTCCATTTTCTTTCTTTTCATTAATAAATCATTTTATTGGGAACTCTTACAGCTCTAACAATCCCTGTATCAGTTGTTTCAAACACATTTGTACATATGTTGCCATCATTGTTTTCAAAGCATTTTCTTTTTGCTTGAGCCCTTGGTATCAGCTTCTCTTTTTTCTCCCACTCCCCTCCACCCTCATGGACCCCTGATAAATTATAAATTACTATTTTCATATCTTACAACATCCTCTGTCTCCCTTAGGCCACATTTCTTCCCCCTGGAGGGGTGTTTATATGTTGATCATTAGAGTTGGTTTCCCCTTTGTCCCCCTTTTCTTCCCACCTTGCCGCTACCCTCATGATATCACTACTCCCATTACTGTTCCTAAGGGATTTATCTGTCCTGGATTCCTTGTGTCTGGAGCTCTTATCTGTACCAGTGTGCATGTACCCGTCTGGATTTGTAAGGTAGAACTTGGGTCATGATAGGGGGATGGGGAAGGAAGCATTAAAGAGCCAGAGGAATGTTGTGCGTTTCGTAGGTGCTCTCTATAATGCACCCTGGCTGTCTCAGTCTTTCTTTGTGACCTTTCTGTGAGGGGGTGATCAATTGTTTACAGATGGGTTTGGGTGCTCAACTCCAACCCCCATCTTTGTATTGATATATTTGTTTGGGGTTTTCTGACGCCTGATACCTGATCCTGTTGGCACCTCATGACCACACAGGCTGGCGTGCTTCCTCCATGTGAGCTTTGTTTCGTCTCAGCTAGATGGCCACTTGTTTATCTTCAAGCCTAATAGTTAGACACTATTAGATTTTTTCACCTCATTTGCTTATGCACCCATTTTGACTTCAGTGATCATCAGGAAGGTGAGTGTCACAAAATGCTAGGTTATTAGAACAAAGTGTTCTTGTGTTGAGGGCCATCTCCATTTTTTTTTCCTATGGAATATTTTTATATTCCTATAATTCCATTATTTTGTACTCTGTATTTTCTTACACCCATTCAGTGCGCTCTTAGTTTTTCTATTCTAGGATAAAAAATTAATTTTTAATAAAATAATTTTAATTTCTTATTGAGTTCTTACTTATCTTGTAACCCTCTTGTTTATCTTTTCAATTAAAAATAATAATCGATTAATTTAAAAGATACTTTCTGATGCTTTTCAACATTTAGATAATCTGTGGTTCTGTTTATTTTTCTGCATTTTTTCTTGATTTACATGTTATGTTTTCCTTTCCATTTTGCATATTTAGTTATTTTTTATTGCAAGTCACGCTGTATGTATTTTTAAACTGGAGAGACTTCAGATGAAATATTCTACAGAGTTGCACCTTTCCTTTGACAGGCAGATCACATAAGAATTTTATGGGTGGACTCATCAGGATTTTCCAGGGAGACAGAAATAAGAGGATATGTAGTCTGACATCTGTAGGATGAACTGGCAGGTTGAAATGCAGATAGTAATTGATATTGTAGTCTTGAGTTCAACATCTGCAGGGCAGGTCAACAGCTTGTAAATTCTAAACCTGGCAGAATTTCTATGTTTTGAACTGCCTATGTTTCTATGTTTCTATGTTAAGGTATAATTTCATTTGGGAGGGAGGAGGAGGAAACTTTGGGTTTTGCTCTTATGGCCTTCAACTGGTTGGATGAATCCCACTCACACTATCAAGGATACATTTTATTGAAAAATCAACTGATTGTAAATGTCAATCACATGCAAATACTTTCTCAGCCACATCTAGAGCACTTGACAAAATAACCTTATTCTAGCCAAAGTGATATATAAAATTAACCATTATATTTAGTATCTGTCTTCAAATCTAACTACGATCATGGAAGATCCAAATCTGTCATTCAGTTTGCAGTCTCCTATTGCTTCAACTTCTGCCATATGTTTTTTTTTTCCTAAGTGCTGTACAGCTACTGGGACTATGCTTTACCTTTTAAAAGCATTTGACTTAGCACCCTGTATTCTTGTTCAACCCCAGAAGTCAGCAAATATCTAGTGGGAAAAATAAGCTGAGCATTTGAGTCTCATCAACTTTTCGATTTGTCACACCAGCTCTGTAAAACTGCTAAAAAGTGTTGCTGTTATTTCTCTATCCCAGAAGAGGCTCTTTGCCTGGGCAAGTCTGACCCTCAGCCTGTTTTCATAAGTGGCAATTTTTCCTGGAAGGATAAAGAGTTGAAGATTGTCAATTCACCTTGACAATTTTTTCTCCTCTCTGAAAATGTAATTTTTTAATCCTTGTTTTTACCATTATCTGATGTTTTTAACATTATGATTTGTTGGTAAATTATCAACTTTTTTTCAATTTTAAAAGATTGATGACAAAAAAAGATTGCTGACTGTCACACCTTACCACCTTGTATTTAGAACTAGATAAAAATAGATCTTTTTTATGCTACTATGACAGGTGCCTTTGAAATATTCTTTTGATGATTCATAAAGCTAAAATTGATTTTATTTTATTGTTTTTGCATCCAAATATTTTACTAATGTCCCTTCTTAAATGTAATTGTTTATCATTTCCAAAGATTTTACCATTTCTGAATGACAAAATCTATGATCAATAATAGTTTCACATTTCTTTCCAATACTTATACTTTTTATTTATTTTTCTTTTTGATACATTGAAATGGCTAGGACTTGTACCATAATATTGAATTTAAGTGGTACTAGCAAGCATCTAGAATGTTTTCCAGTACTTACCTGATACTCTGCCATACTCTAATAGCTTTTATGTTGCTGTGATACTACAAGTTATATCACCAGTATTTCAAATACTAGAAGGCTCCACCATGGTGGGCAGGCTTTAGATGAACTTCCAGACTAAGAACAGACTACAAAAAAGAAATGGGCTTACAACTTCTGAGAGATTAACTGCTGAAAACCTTATGAACAGCAGTAGAACATTGTCAGATAGAGTTGAGGGAAGATGAGACTTTCCAGTTGAACTCACTTACTCACTGCCGTCGCGTCAATTCAGTCAATTCTTATGCTATAGGACAAAGTGGAACTGCCCCTGGGGATTTCTGAGACCATGATTCTTTATGGGATTATAAAGCCTCCTAGTTTTCCCTTTGAGAGGCTTGTGGCTTTGAATTGCTGACCTTTAGGTTAGCAGCTCGGCATGTAACCACTAGAGCACTGGGATTTCATCTTCAGTTTGGAAGGCACTTAAAATACAACTGAGGAAGAGCTACCCTCTCAAGGTAGAGTCAACCATAGTAACACGGATGGGATAAAGTTTTTAGTACCTTCATTTGCTGATGGTGCATGATGCAAAATGAGAAGAAACAGTTGCAACCATCCATTAAGATTGGAAATGTGGAATGTACATAGTATGAATCTAGAACAATTGGATGTCAATCAGATGAATTGGAACACATAAAGATCAATGGATGGTATTGTCCATTTTGAATCAGTGTGCTAGAAATGAATAAAGAGGAGTGGTGCTGCATTCATCAGAATAAAAGAACATTTCAGAATCTACCCTGAAATAACAATGCCAGAAATTATAAAATCATACCTGAATGCTTACAACAAAGACCAAGTGAACGTCAGTGTTATTATAATTTATACAACAGCCACGAAAGTCAAAGATGAAGAAACTGAAAAGTTGTACCAACTTCTGTAGTCTGAAATTGGTCAAACATAAATCGAATGGATTGTTAATTACTGGTGATTGGAATGCAGGTGTTTGAAACAAAGAGGAAAGATGATTGGAATCAGTATTTGGAAAATACAATACCATGCTAGAAATTTCTAGAACAATTACTTGTTTATGATGGCTGTACAAGTGGACCTTGCTTAGTGGAATACCTAGGAATCAAATCAACTGTATCTGTGGAAGAAGATAATGGAGAAGTTTGATGTTATCAGCCAAAACAAGGCCAGGAGCTGACCATGGAAGAGCTATCAATTGTTCAAGTTGAAGCAGAAGAAAATGAAACTAAGTCCACCATTGCGAAACTGTAACTTGGATTTAGAGACCATCTGAAGTCTATATTTTATGGACTTAACACTAATGATTGAAAAACAGAAGAGTTATTGGCAGATATCAAGAACATCATACAAGCGAGAGAGAGTGGGGCATCATTAAAAATAGAGGAAAGCAAAGAGAGGCCAAAATGAATACCCGAAGAGACTCTGAATCTTGTTCTTCAACGTAGAGATTCTAAAGCAACCGGAATAAATGAGGATGGAAGGGCTGAACAGAACATTTCAAAGGGCAGCTTCAGAAATTTCAAAGTATGATGCTGGGATTTGGAGTTAGAAAGCCAAAAGGGCAGAGCACACTCAGCATTTCTCAAGCTTGAAGAACTGAAGGACAGTTCAAGCCTTGAATTTCAAAATCGAAGGATCCTGTGGGAAATTCTTACACCTGGACTCATAAACAATATGATTGTGTCAGGCAGGGTTCTCTAGACAAAACCAGGACACTAGTAATTCTCTTTATATATTTACATAGATAGGATACATATATATAGATATATATGATGAGAAATAAATAGTTTACGAATTTATAAAGCAGTACAAATGGCTTGGTACAACTCACTTGCGTGAGACAGCGAGTAGACTGGCAGTCCTTGGAGTCTTGAGGGCCGCCGAGTAGTCCTCTATAGAGCTATTCAGGCTATCCAGCCACAGGCAGCAAACAGCAAAGCAGGTCACCAACAGTCAGCCAGATGACAGCGTCCAACAGTCTCCAGCCCAAGAGATGTATATTTCAGGAGCGTGGCGAAGCAGGGCTTCAAGGAACCTAAACCCACAGCTACACAGTCCATGATTAGGTGTCCCACGGGTAGAGGTCGAGACACAGGACAAACGAGGCAGCCTGCTGGTCTGAGATCCAAAAGCAAGAGAGTAAGGGTGGAGCTTGCCAAGTCTTTTCTATCTCCGCTCTTCAATTGATTGCGTGTGTTCACTGGCCCTGTAGTCCCAACAGACCTACCTATCGTTTTTTTGGCCATGGTGGCACCACAAGCTTAGCTATCACAATGATGATAAGCTAAGACAAGATTAAAATTCCAAGGGTTGCTTCTTGCTTGGATACTCATAGAAGCATCAGTCAAGAAATCAAGCAAGTATTGCTCATATAACACATTAGACATTTGAATTATATTGTTGGCAAAGAGAATTGAAAATGCTGGGGACTGCAAGAAGGGCAAATAAGGCTGTTTTGGAAGGAGTAGAATGCTCCTTCGACGTGAAAATGGTTAGACTTTATCTCAGACATGTTGGGCATGGTTTCCTTAGAAAAAGACATCATGCTGCATAGAATGGAGAGTCAGAAATGAGAGGGAGGTTGTCGATGAGATCGATTGACACAGTGGCTGCAGCAGTTGTGAGGCTGGTGCAGAGCTGGGCAGCATTTCCTCCCGCAGTGATGGCGTCTCTAGGCCTTGGAGCCAACTCAGTGATCTCTAACAACAACAGCATGGGACATTAGGGGACAATGCAACAAGTATGAAAAGAAGAGGAAAGTCACAAAAATAATTAGTGTACAGTCCACTGTTTCAGGAGGTAACAGATAATCAAGAAGCAATGGTATTAAATAAAAAAGTCCAAGCTGCACCAAGATATTGACTCTAGGAACATTGATTGTAAACTTTCCACAAACAAAAGGAAAGATGTCTATCTATGTGATTATTCCAAACAAACATGACTTAATGAAATGGGAAATTGTTGAGTAATGGCATTAAGAGCACATACAAGGAAAATTTTGTTGAATTTCAAAATAATTGCAGAAGTACATTAAAAGGGACCTGTCAGAAATTCAAGATGGATTCAGAAGAGGACATGGACGGCGACCATCTTACTAATATCAGATAAATCTTGAACAAAAGTAGAGAATAGCAAAAATATTTACAAATGTTTGGGGGCTGAGCCCTGCTGGCATAAGTGGCTGAGTGTGGGACTGCGGCCCGTGGACTTGGTGGTTCAAATCCAGCGACAGCTCTCAGGAGCAGCACTGGGTAGTGCCCACAACCACCAGAGGCAGTGATGCCCACCCCACAAAAAAATACAAGTGTTTCATTGACTATCCTGAAAGTGTTTGATTCTTTTGTACATGGGGCTGCTATGAATAGGAACCAGCTTGAAGGCACTGATACCGAGGAGAAAGAGTTCAATATATTATAGATAAATATGATGTTTTCAGCAAATATTTTGTGGGTATATTGAATTTTTTGGTTATATTGCTTAATTTTTTGGAGACACTACAATTAATTTTATTAATTTTAAATTAATTTTTATTAATTAATTAATTTTTTATTTTTATTAATTTTTATTTTTATTTTTTATTTTATTTTATTTTTATTTTTATTTTTTATTTTTTATCAATTTTTATTTTTTGGTATATTGCTTAATTTTTTGGAGAGACTACAATTAATTTTATTAAATGCTTAGTTCCTATACCCAATCAAAATATAAGTTCTTTAAAGTGTTAATTTGTTGAATTTCATTTAGCTTTTTAAAATCCAGAACTATATTATTTCTATAAACTGAACTAGGTCATGATATATTACTCTGTTTATAAATTGTTGGATATGATTTAGGAACATTTTAAAGGATTTGTTCACTCATGACCATAGAGTTTGATTGGCCTGTAATTTTCTTCTACTCCTATAGAACTTGTTGGGCTTTGGTCTTAAGATTATGCTAACCTTTTAACATTATTTGAGGAGTGTTGAGCCTTTGTATACTTTATGCAACACTTTTTATTAGATAGTAATTACTTCTTCATAGAGTGATTGGTATAAAATTGCCACGAAGCCATTTTGGCCTAGATTTTCTCTGTAGGGAAAGCTTGGCTTTTCATGTCTTTAATAGTTATAAGAATATTCAAGTAATATTTTTATTACCCTACAATATTTTATTTTGATATAATAGGAATACAGTGAAAATCACAAATCATAAACAAAATGATGTGTTTGGACAAATAAATTCATCCATGTAACCATAACCTAGATCACAATAAAAAAACATTTCCATGGCTGCAGAAAGTTTCTTTGTGCTCCTTGTAGTCAGTCCCATTCTGTCTAAGTGACCATTGTTGCTCTGAAGTTTCTCATAATAGATTGGTTTTCATGTTACCACCTTTTATATAAATGGGACCACAGTATGCTCTCTTTCTGGTCTTTGCATCCTTTGTTTGGTATCACACTTTGTCTAAAGAAAAGGGATCCAAGAGAATGTAGAAACTATCTCACAATATCATTAATATCACACAAGTAAAGTTTTGCTGAGATAATTAAGAAATGGTTGCAGTGTTACATAGACAGGGGCTACCAGAAATTCAAGTTAGTTCCACAATTGGATATAGAGTGAGAAATATTATTGCTGATCTGAAATGGGTCTTGGCTGAAAGCAGAGGATAACAGAAGCATGCCTACCCCTGTTTTATTGATTATGTATAGGCATTTAATTTTGTGGATCACAACAAATTATTGTTAACATTGCAAAGGATGATAATTCCAGAACACTGAATTGTGCTCACGGAGAACCTATACACAGAATAAGAGGAAGTCTAGATAGTACAAGGAGATACCACATGGTTTCAAATCTGGTAAGATGTGCATTATGGTTGCATGCTTTCACCATGTTTATTCCATCTGTGTGCTGAGCGAATGAACTCAGAGGCTGGACTCTATGAAGAAGAGTCTGGCATCAAGACTGGAGGAAGACAGGCTAACGACCTGCAGTCAGTCTGCAGGTGGTATAACCTTACTTGTAGGAAGTGAAGAGGACTTAAAGTACTTGCTGGTGAAGATCAACAACTAATCTTTCAGTGTGGATTACAATGCAACAAAAAGAAAACAAAAGTACTCACAACTTGATTAATTAGAAATCATGATAAACCCAGAAAGTTTGAAGTCAAAGATTTCATCTTTCTGGGATCTGCAATGAAAGCCCATGAAAGCAGCAATCAAGAAAGCAAATGATGTATTGTGTTGGGAAGTCTGCAGCAAAAGATCTGTTTCCAGTTTTAAAAACTAAATATTACTTTGAGGATGATATGTGCCCAACCCAAGCTATGGTATTTTCCATGGGTTTGTATGCATGTGAAAGCTGGACAACGAATAAGGAAAACCATGGAAGACTCGATGTCTTTAAATTAATGGTGTTGGGAAGGACATTGAACATGGCATAGACTGCCAGAAGAATGAACAGATGTGCCTCAGAAGAAGTACAGCCAGAATACTTAGAAGGGAGCGTGGTAAGATTTCATCTCATGTACTTTGGCCATCTCATCAGTAGCGAGAAGTACCTGGAGAAGGACATCATGTTTGGAAAAGTAGAGAGAGGATCACCAAAAAGACCCTCAATGAGATGGATGAATACAGTGGCTGCAACAATGGCCTCGTGCATAAGAACAATTAAGACGACGGCACAGGACCACCAGGCAATGTTGTATTTTGTTACACAGGAAGCCCTTATGAGTTGGAACTGTCTCAAAAACACCTAAGAAAGCGTTGTTTCATCTTTACATCAATCTCATCTTTTATTAAACAGAGGTTTAAAATTTTATTGAGGCTCGATTTATTGTTTTTTCTTTTACTAATATTGTTCCTTATGAGAAAAACCTGTGCCTACCTTGAAATCTTAAAGATGTTCCTCGATGATCTTCTAGGACCTGTCTTCTTTTAGCTTTCATATTGAAACCTATGATCAATCTCATATAAATTTTTTTCTAATGTAGGATGTAACTTAAGGTTAATTTTCCCGTGACAATGGTATCTGGTTTTAAAATACAATTTATTGTAAAACTTTAATTGAATTTTTAGAAGCTTTATTGAAAATCAATTGATGGTATATGTGTGAGTGCATTTTGACTATATCCTGTTCCATTTGTCTATGTTTCCATTGTGATTCTAGGACTTCACCCTTTGTCAATGTACTTTAATAGGAAGTCTTGAAATCATCTAGTGAAATACCTTCTTGTTTGTTCTTCTTTTTCAAAATGAATTCTGATATTCTAAGAATTTTACTTTTCCCTGTGGATTTTAGATCAGCTTGTCATTTTCCATGAAAAGAAAGCACCCGAATAGGATTTCATTGAATCTATACTTCAATGTAAGGAGAAGAGTTTTTGTCTTTCTTAAATATCCTCCACATTTTAAAGTGAGTTTTCCATGTAAAGGTGGGATGGTCAGGGATTATGTCAACCAAGTCTTGGGTAGGCATCGAGCTCAAACTACCAATTGCATCACAGCCTGATGAGACCTTCTTGGTGTCATTAGCCTTTTTGTAGAAGAGAGAGAGATTGAATAATTGAAATCTCTTTGACTTTTCATCTTCTGCCAGAGCTAGATTTTGTCTGGTTCCTTGAACTCCTTTTGTATTGCCTGTTGATCCCAGGTTCTGTCAGTGGACTACCAATTGTCCATTCATTCTGGCAACTTCAGAATCCATCAGCCTATACCCACTGCTGTCTCGACTTCGACTTCGGCGTCCTTTGTGTCAGATCCCATGACTTAGGAGAAGTCTGACTTGAACTGTACTGGACTTACCTATTTCTGCAATTATGTATTCCATTTTTTGGTATAAATTGCTTTCTTGATACAACATATGCAAGAGTCAGTTTTGCTTCTCTAGAGAACGCAACTGGATACCAAAGGTCTTCTGCCTCTTTTGTTAAATCTCTTCCTAATACCACACAGTTTTCCATGCTATTTTGATTCATCTTGATTCATCATTAGTCTAATTTTCACTTTCTGTTGCATATATATATATATAACAATTGATCTTTTATATTGATCTCTTAAATAATATTAGAAAAAGTTATTAGCAAATTTACACGTGATTATTTCTTCTTTTAAAATTATAAAGCCTTGTATTGCTTTTACTTGCCTTATTATATTGGCTAAACCATCCAACAAACCAACATTCCCAGAAAGTGGTGTAAGCAAATATTTTCTGACCACTAGAGGATTTCAGTATTCCACAATTAAGTGCAAAATATTAGCTTATTTTTCTCACCAGATTCTTGACATTCCATTATATTTTATCTTGCTCAGCTTTAAAATTCAAAAACAGAGACTAAATTCTATCAGTTTTGCATTTATTGAAATAGTCTTGTAATGTTTTAAGGCATGTCCTTTGTATTCTGTTAGAATGACTAATTACATTGATTTCAAAGGCTTAACCACTCTTGATTTTTTGCATTAACTCCATGTCACAATAGAGTATCCTTTTACTATATTGCTGGATTTGATTTTCTACTACATTGAGACCCATGAGAGTCAGTACTTGAGCTCTCACAAGGAGGGACTGCCTTCTCTGTGCAGATACCACAAGTTTTCTACCTCTGAGATGATGCAGTCCCATCATTTTCTATCCTTTCTATTAATGGAATTTTTTTGAGTTTTCCTTCACTGACAGCACTAGTCGCCCAATGGGGGCACGTGTTGGGCCACTGATGACAAGGTGGGCGGTTCAAATCCACCAGTCACTCTCCAGGAGAGAGAGATGAACCCATCTGCTTCAATAAAGTGGACAGCCTGGGAAACTCTATGGAGAAGTTCTACTCTGTCCTCAAGGAGCATGAATCAGAATCAACCGGGTGGCAGATACCTCTGACAGGTATCTGTGTTAAACAGTTTCCCAATTTTGCAAGTTTTAATGCACTTCATTTGAGACTATCTCTATGATAGCTTATGATAATGGATCTCATCCTAAGAGAATTTCTTTTACTTTTTGTAATTTTGTAATTTCCTTGATAGAAAAGTAGTATAGTTATGGTGGCCGTAAACAGTGAGCTAAGAAGTGTTCTCTCTTCTATTTCCCTAGTGGTTATGTGCAATATTAGTATTATTTATTTCTTAGATGTTTGATTGAATTCACCAATAAAGCCATCTAGTCCTGTAGAGTTTTTTATAATGTTTTAAATTATTGATTCAATTTATAAAATAATGATGATTTTTATTTTCAATTTCTTTTTTGTTTTAGGCTAGGAGACTTTGGGCTTTAAATAATTTCCACATTTTCTCTAAGTAAAAGAATCTATTCAAATAAAACTGCTCATAACATTCCCTTATTATCGTTTCCATGTCTGTAGGATCTTTAGCAATAGTCTCAGTATGTTATATTATGCCTTCTTTCTTTGGGTTTAGAACAGTCTCTGGCGCTCCAGTGGTGCAATCAGTTCTCAAGCGGCACTTATGCAGAACAGTCTCACTAGGGGCTAATCAGTTTCATTATCATGGAAAGAACCAAGTTTTGCCATTGTGGATTTGCCCTGCTATT
Organism: Nesogale talazaci; assembly: GCA_004026705.1. NCBI lineage: Eukaryota > Metazoa > Chordata > Mammalia > Afrosoricida > Tenrecidae > Nesogale > Nesogale talazaci. The sequence continues at coordinate 96,725 of PVJH01001007.1, read as the reverse complement.
TGTTTCTATTTCACTGTATTCTGTTGATATTGATCCTATATTTCCTCTTAGGTATTTTATTTCTTTAAAAAGAAAACAAACTGGAGTCATTGGGTGGTAGCTTAGGTGTTGGTTTATAATTTTGTTTCTTATTACATGCGTGCAATGATATATATTTCTGTTTAAACAATGTTTTAGCTGATGCCTATAAATACTAATGCTTTTTTTTAATTTTCTAATTTCGTGTGATTCCTTCTTCGATCAATGCTTGTTTAGAGTGTATTTTTAAATTTCAAAATTTTTGAGGTATTTTCTGTTACCTATTTATTTTACTGTAGTGCATATGCTTATGTCTATGTATATATTAAAATATTTTGAGTGTATAATTCAGTGACATTAGTTATACCCACCATGCCATTATACCACTTTTTTTTTAATTCCATTGAAGTTCAATCCTCTGAACTTTATTGCATCTTGTTTGCCTGCCACATGTTTTATTTCAGTGATTGTTTTTGTGTACAAATAAAGTATCTCCTGCAGTTTTATGATGTAATGTTTTACAAATGGCAATGAACTTAGTTTTATTAATACTTTCATTAAAATATATGATTCTAGTTATTTTGCTATAGGGAGAGAGGTTTTAAATATTCAAGTCGGATTGTGTCCTTTTATTTCATTCATTTTGTGCCTCACGCCTTTTAAAGTACATACGCATTTACTATTGCAATCGATAGTATTACTCCTTGCTTCCGAGTTTATTTTGTCTGATGATAGTAGTATAGTCATAAACGGTTTTGGATACTTCATGTCTGCATGGCATGCCTTTTTCTATCCTTTTATTTTCCAGCTCTCTGTATCCTTATATTTGCTGTATGCCTCGTCAACAGCATGCAGACAGATCTTGCTTCTTTCATTGGACTCTCTTAATTCATTGACATGTATGTAATTACTGAGATGATGTTGTTGTGAGGTGTTGCCCAGTACACTCCCACCCACAGCGACCCCATGTACAACAGAATGAAACATTTGACCGGTCCTGTGCCATCCTCACGATGGTCTCCATGCTTGAGCCCCTTGCTGCAGTAACTGCGTCCACGTAGCTCCTTGAGGGCCTTCTGCTCCTGTGCTGCCCCTCCCTTTTACCAAGCACGCTGTCTTTCTCCAGTGACTGCTCTCTCCCGACAACATGACCAAAGGATGAGAGCTGACATTTCGCCATCCTTGCCTCTAAGGAACATTCTAGCCGTACTTCTTCTTTAAGGTGGTATTCAGTCTTGACCTCTGTGGAAAATGTGAAACAACACTCTTTATTTCCTTGGGGCACAATCTGCTGCATACCCAAATCATGCTATGTGTCTTGAAAGAAGTACAGAAAGAAGGGTCATCGTATCAGGAGAGCCCACTCTTTGGGAAACTAGAGGGTCCGTGAAAAATAGGAAGACCATTCACAAGATGAATCAACATAGTGCCTGCAAAACTGGGCCCCAACGTCATAATGGTGAGGCTCTCACAGCACTGGGTGCTGCTTCCCTCAGTCGTCCATAGGGTCGCTGTCCACTCAGGCTCAGCAGCAACTAACAGCAGCAACAATGTGATTTGATGAAAGATTCTTTTTTTTTTAAAAAAAATCACACTTCCATCAAAGTCATATCCAACATAGAGAAAAATCCCAGGACCACTGGTAAAAGTGTAAGTTCAGAATCTCTCTCAAGTGAGAGAGACCAACCAGAGACAGCGGCGTGGAGACTATGGGACAGAGCACAAGAGCCAGAGACCAAGGCGTGGAATCTATGAGGCAGACAGAGCAACAGTGCTTAGAAAGGTTTCCTGGCTCATGGAAGCAGATGCCAAGGGAACCACATGCCTGAGAGGCTTAGGACCATTTCTGGATTTGATTGCTGGCTGAGAGGAGGTGTTGCTGTGGACTAATGATTGTTTACTGATTCTAGCCTGAGGGAACCTGCTAACTTCCCTAGTAAGCTCTCATAATTGTAAATAGTGTTTGTGAGTTCTGTGTAGCCATTGAAACCAATTCTTGAACTCAGCATAGAAATAGAGTGCAGTGGGAGGAAAGGTTGATGTCCAAATAAAGAAGGATGGAGGGTGGCGGTGTATCTTAATCCTACCTCATGGCAATAGGGAAGCCCAGAGGAAGTCAGGCACAGTCATGTCTTCCATGCTATTTACTTCAAACCCCCGTTTCCTTTGTTAATTTGTGTGTGTGTCTTAGGTTGTATTCTTGTGACTAGGCACCGTGGAATTGGCTCGGACTCATAGCAACCCTCTGGGCAAAAGCAGAAACCACTGCCCGGTTCTGCACCCTCCTCCTGACGGCACTTCTGTTTGAGCCTTTTGGTGCAGCCATGGTGTTAATTCCCCTCACTAAGGTTCTTCTTTTTCGCTGTCCTTCCACTTTACCAAGCATGATGTAATTCTCCAGGGACTAGTTTCTCCTGATAGTATGCCCAACATACGGGAGATGAAGTTCCCATCGTTGCTTCTAAGTAACATTCTGGCTGCATTTCTTTCAAGACTGACCCATCTGCTCTTTGGGAAGGCCATGGCCCTCTCAATATTCTTTGCCAGCACCATCATGCAAATGTATCAGTTCACCTTTGGTCTTCCTTATTCAGCGTCCAACTTTCACAGGTTTATGAGGCAATTGAAAATACCATTGTCCAAGTGGGGCACTTCAGCACTTTAAGGAGACCTTGTGAAGCAGATTTATCCAATGAAGTGCATGGTTTCATCTCTTGACTACTCATTCAATAAATACTGATTATGGATCCAAGAAAGATGTAATCCTTGACAACTTCAACCTTCTCTCTGATCTTACCTATTGGTTCCGGTGTGAGGATTTCGGTCTTCTTTACATGGACTTGTAATTCATATCGAAGGCTGCAATCCTCGATATTCATCGAGTGCTTCAAGTAAGTACTCACTTTTAACAAACAAAGCTGTATCATCTGTATTTTGAAGCCTTCCTCCAATCCTGATGCCACATTATTCTTCATTTAGTCTGGCTTCTCAGATTGTTTGTTCAGTACATGGTTTTGAGCAATTTCCCTTGAGGTGAGTCAGGTTGTGAGCTGTTAATCACAAAGTTGGCGATTCAAATTCACCACCAGATCCTCAGAAGACAGATGAGGATATCTGCTCCTATGAATATTTTAATAGTCCCTGAAACCCTGTCAGAATCAGCTCAGCAGATATATTTCTAGTTATTTTTTAAATCCTTTCCTGAACATTTCTGCAACCTTAGGTGTATACCCCATCAAACTGTGCTCCTTGGAAATGTTCTCTGATTTCTGGTAACAAAAAGAAGTCTCAAGAGTCAAGATCAAAGTTAAAGGGTGGATGGGAAACAGTTTCTCAAGGAAATTCTCATAGAACAGTCCTTGCTATACTGTAACAGTTTTCTGGATTTATTTTTTTCTTACCAATGTAGTTTTCAATTTGTTTGAATCTTCTTTCCAATAATCCCCCATGATAGTCCTGTGTCCTGTGATAAAATCTATCAAGATTGCCTCATTGAAATAATAGAACACTGTCTCCACAACCATCTGAATAGATCTTTCTTCCTTAAGTGTAATTCATCCAGCAAAATCCCCTTGAAAACCACTGTTTTCATTGGACCTTGCTCGTTGGATTGTATTAATAGATTCAAGACTCATCCCTAGTTACAATTCCATAAAATTCTCTGTGTTAGTTTTGATTTTGCTCAAAGTCCTGATGAAAAGAGAAGTTCTTTGAACAAGTTCATCTTTTGGTACACTGCTTTTGCCACCAATCCTGTTGAAAGCTTGCTGAGACCAAGGTGACTCATTACACTGGGAAATGCTGAACTGTGTGCGATACCAACTTCAGTAGTCATGCGATTCATTTTAATTCTACAATCTACTTTGGATCTGACCTGGTGGCACCTAACAACTTCCACCAGTTTCTGAACTTGAGCCAGTGTCTTCCTGCCTCAAGGTGAGCAAACTTCCTGTTTTTAGCTCCTCTTTGAGGTCTTCCCTTCCTTGCTTAAAATGTTTGTTCCATCTAAAAACTGTTTGCTTTATTTGGATAGCATTCCTGTAAACTGCTCAAAAACCTTTAATGTTTTGGGGAATATATCCACTTGAATTTTGTTACAATTTTGATATCAACCCAGAACTCAAAATATTTTTTCCCTCCTTGCACTAAACATTTTTTTGAAGGCATCACCCTCCACTGAGATAAGTGTATGACCGAGAGCTCCCCTGCTGGTAGAGACATGTTGAAACACGTTTGGATTGGAATAAACCGGTGCATGTATGAACTGAAACCTTAATAGCAGTACTGTTTTTACTTACTTTCAGATGTTGAATTAATATTTTAATTCACATGAAACTTAGAAACCTTAAAACAGTATGTTTCATTTGCCTCCCTATCTTCACTTCGAGCACTGTTGTCAAAGATATTTGCTTTTAATTTTTAAACATTTTGTTGCACAGCAAAGTTGAAAACATTTTATAGTGAACACTTATATAACCACCTCCTGGATTTTACCAAGAACACTTTGCTACGCTTGTTTTTTCATATATTCATCCAACTCCCTGTCAAACCACCTTATTTGTTGATGCATTTCAATGTGCTTTGCAGCTATCAATATGCCCCAACTCCCATCGCTTCCGCTTGAATTGTCAACTTGAGTTTGATATTTGTTATGGTTCTTTTATTAAGGTAACATTTTCATACATTGAAATGCATAAACCTTTGGCATACCATTTGCTGAGTTTGGATGATTGCTCCTACTTTTATAATTCCAATGGCTATCATCAAGATAGGGAACATTACCATCTCTTCTTTCTTGTCATTCTCAGTTTCTATTTCCTCTTCCCAGAGGTAACCTCTGTTTTCCCATCATATATTTACCTGGATTAATCTAGAACTCTCAAAAAATGAAATCATAAAGTGTATACTCTTGTTTTGTCTGTCAACTTTTGCTCAACATTATGTATTTGAGGTTCATTCAGGTATCAATAATCTGTTTTTATTGGCGCTAGATGATAATCCTATTTTTATAAATATATCCCAGTTTGTTTATTTTTGAATATTGAAATAATAGTAATAAACTATTGTTATACTTTTTTTTCCTCAAAGACATTTTGTGGATATGTTTTGATTTCTCTTGAATAAACACCAGTATTTAATTTGTCAGAAAAAGTACTTTGAGATTATTTTGAAAATTATTTTGTAACTCAATCTACAGTTTTCCTTGTCAATATGACATGTGGACTGAAAAATGGTGCTTATCCTGTAGCTAATGACATGGTATTTTATAAATTTCAATAGCGTCAAAGTTGCTGATTGTGTTTGCTATATAGTGTTTATTTATCTTTACTGCTTTCTTTTTTGTAATTATTCTATCAATTTTCAGAGGAGAATACTAAAATCTACAGCTCTATGGCTTTATTTTTCATTTTATCCAAATATGCTGATTGTATTTTGGAGCTCTGTTATTTATTAATCACATGTGTCTATGATTGTTTTCCCTTCTTGATTAATTAAACCTTCTATAAATCTGGTGATACTCTTTGGTTAAGACTTTTAAGTCTACTTTATATAATCTCCATAGAGCATATCAAGCACAATGCCTAAAAGTTCCAATTTCTCTGCATCTTGTTAATTTCTTTGAAAAAAATACTGAACAACCTAAGGAATACGAAGTGGTATCTCATTGTGGTTTTATTTTACATTTTCTAATGTCCAATGTTGCTGAGTCACTTTTAATGTGTTCATTTGGCATCAGTGAGCTGAAACGACCATTTTGAATCAGAAAATCATCTGGTTTACTATGCCAGGAATAAATGGTATTGCAGTTATCATCAAAAAGGATATTTCAAGATTTACCTTGAAACACAATGATGTGTGTAATAGGATAACATCTACCTAAGTACAAAAAATTCAGTTCATATTAATATTTTGCAAACTTATACACTAACCACTAAAGCTAGAGATGTCGAATTTAAAGAATTTTACCAATGTTTTCAGTAAGAAATAGATCAAACATGTAATCCAAATACATGGATAGTTCTTGAACACAAAGGAAGAAGGAATAGTACTTGGAAAACATGTCCTTGATGACAGAAACAAAACTGGAGATCACATGATATAATTCTGCAATATCAATGACTTCTTTATTACAGATACCTTTTCTCAGCAACACAAAAAGCGAATATACATATGGACTTGTTCAGATGGGATGCACAGAAATAAAATGGACTGCATGTGTGGGAAAAGATGATAGGTAAGATCAATATCAGCAGCTAAAACTAGTGTATGGACCAACTGTAGAACATATCACCAATTACTTGTATGCAATTTCAGGTTGAATACTATAAAACAAGTACATAAGAACCAAAATATAGCCCAGAGTATATCCCACCTGAGTTTTGAGAACAACTCAAAAGAGATATTTGAATCATTGACTGTTCATGACAGAGATCTGATCAGCTGAAGGCTGACATCAAGAAAATCATTCATAAAGAAAACAAAGGGTTATTAGAAAGACAGAAAAGAAAGGAAAGATCAAAGTGGAGGTCAGAAGAGCCTCTGAAACTTGTCCTCAATCACAGATTAGCTAAGGCAAATGGAAGGAAGGATGAAGTCAAAGAGCTGAACAGAACATTTCCAAGGTCAACTGTAGAAGACAAGGTCCAATATCATAGAGAAATGTGTAAAGACCTAGAATTAGAATATCAGAATTGAATAAAAAAAGAATATCAAAAGTGAAGAGCACAACATATCAGAAACTGAAAGAACTCAAGAGAAAAATTCAAGCCTCAAGCTGTGACAGTGAAAGATTTTGGGAGGAAAATATGAGCAATACAGGAAGCACCAAAGGAAGATGGAAAGAATTCAGAAAAGTCATGGTACCAAAAAGAACTAGTCTGCATTCAACTATTTCAGGAAGAACAAATGGTGCTGTGGGAAGGTGGTCAAGCTGCACTGAAAGCATTAGTCAAAAACAAAGCTCCAGAAATTGATGGAACACCAAGTGAAATGTTTCAACAAGCTGATGAAACATCAGAAGAACCCACTTGTCTATGCCAAGAAACTTGGAAGACAGCTACCTAGCCAACTGACTGGAAGAAATCCATATTTGTACCAATTCCAAAGAAAAGTGATCCAACAGGATGCACAAATTATAGAGCAATATCATTGACTTCATATTCAAGTAAAAAAAATTTTGAATATCATCCAGCAAAAGTTGTAGGAGTACATTGACAGGGAGTTGCTAGAAATTCAGACCAGATTCAGAAAGGGATTTGGAGCAAGGGGTATCACAGCTGATGTCAGATGACTCTTGGGTGAAAGCAGAGAGTACCAGACAGAAGTTTATTTGTGTTCTATTGCCATAAAAAGGCATTTGACTATGTGAACGATAACAATCGTTGACGGGCTTGAAAAGAATGAGAATTCTAGAAAGCTTAATTGTACTCTTGCAGAACCTGTACATCCACCAAGAGAGAGTTTCGTGAGCAGAACAAGAGTATGGTTTAAAATCAGGAAAGTTTGGATCAGGGTTGTATCCTCTCATCATATCTATCCAATCTATATGCTGAGCGAATCATCAGAGAAATTGGATTATTTGCAGAAGAATGTGGCATCGGAATTGGAGGAAGGATTGTTAACAACCGGTGATATGCAGATGCCACAACCTTGCTTGTTGAAATTGAAGAGGACTCAAGCACTTGCTGAAAGAGGCAGAATTGTAGCCTTCAGTGTGAATTCCAAGGATATGTAAAGAAAACCAAAATCCTTACAACTCAACCAATAGGTAAGGAGGGAGGAAAGATCGACATTTCCAAGGATGTCATCTTGCTTGCACCGGCAATCAAGGGAAGTAGCAGTCAAGAGATCAAAAGACACATTGCACTGGGCAAATGTTCTGCACAAGACCTTTTGTAAAGTTTTGAAATGCTAAAATGTTACTTTGGGGATGTGTCTGACCCAAGCTATGGTATTTTCAATGGCCTCATATTCATGTGAAAGTTGAACATTGAATAAGGAAGACTAGCAAAGAATTGGTGCTTTTGAAATACTGAGATGGCGAAGAATATTGAAAGGAAAATGGACTGCCAAGAGAACAAGAACAATTTTCGGTTAAAAACAGCCTGTATACTCTTTGGAGGCAAGGAGAGCGATACTTAGTCTCATGTACTTTGGACATGCCAGGAGAGACTAGTCCCTGGAGAAGGACATCATACTTGGTAAAGGAGAGGAATATTGAAAAAATGGAAGACTGCAACAAGATGGATTGACACAGTGGGCTCAAACGTAAGAGCAATTGTGAGAGCTGGCACAGGACCCAGGGTTGTTTTGTTCTTTTCTATATATGGCAGCTATGGCACCTACCAATGACATTTGATATTTCCATATATTCTTTGAAGAAATTTTTATTCAAGACCTTTGCCCATTTTTAAATTGAAATGCTTGTTTTTTTCTTGTTAAAGTTTATTTTTACATTCTGCATATAGCACTTCCCTCATCAAATATATTATTTTCTTTTTCTTTTGTACCTGGTACTTTGGTATTATGTGTAAGGATCCATGGGCAAAATACAAAGTTATGGAAACTCATCCCTATGTTTTCACCTAAGAGTTTTATGATATGAGTTCTTAGATATAGGTTGTGGGTCTCTTCTGTTAATTTCAATACATGATATGAGCTATAGGTCTAACTTCATTCTTTTTCATGTGGAAATTCAGTGGTTTCAACACCGTTTGTTGACGAGCCTATTCTTTCTCCATCTGAAAGGTTTCAGCCTCCTTGTAAAAAAATCAATTGACCACAGATGTATGTTTATTTCTGGATTTTGAAATTCTATTTTATTGATTCATCTGGCTACTCTTGTGGCAGTATCATAGTGTTTTGTTTACAGTGAAATTTGAAATTGACAAGAATGAGCCCTGCAAACCTGTTCTTTTTTCAAAATAATTTTGTTTGTGACCATGTAATTTAAAAAACTTATGAATATTTTTATGAGTATTACAGTTGACTCCCATTTATATAAAAGACTGTTGGGATTTTGATAGTTCATGTGCTTAATGTGTACTACTTTGAGTATGCTCATATCCTAACTATGTTAAATATTCCAATCTACAAAGAATGTCTTTCCAGTTATCTGAGTTCAGTTTTCAGTGTACAAGCCTTTGACTTCCATGGTTAAATTTATGTGTAGGTATTTTAATCTTTTATATGCTATTGTAAATGGAAGTATTTTCTTATTTTCTCCTTTGGATTGTCCACAGTGGTATGTAGAAACCCAATTGATTAAAAATAGGTTTAGTGGCATATATTTCACATATATAAAATGCAATCATTCAGTCTCTCGATTTCTCCCTGAAGTCTCTTGTCATCCAGTTACTGTCTCTATAGATTTACCTATCCTCAATTTCTTAAACAGAAAATCATACAAAACATAAACAGGAAGCAAACAACGAGTGTTTATCTTGTACTTTGAAACTTGGTTACCTTTAAATTTTCTTGCGGATTCTTTGGAACTTTCTTTTTGAAGTGACTCTACTCCATTCCCACAGCATTCCTGGTTTTATTACTTTTTTTTGACTTATTGCCCTGACTAGTACTGCTAGTACACTGTTGGATTGAGTGGTAAAAGCTAGTAACTGATTTTGTGAGGACAGTGGGGTGTCTTTCCAACCTACTGTCAAATCCATCTAATTAATTTTATTTCAGATATTCTATGTTATAAAATTTGCATCTGATTCTTTTAAGCACTCTCTTCTTCTCTGCTATGGTCCCACTTGCTCATTTATTAAAAGCATGTCTTTATGTTGATGGCTGTAGGGATTGTCATTGTTGCTATTGCTGTGCGAATGGAGTAGAGTCACTTCTCACTTATAGCTATCTTCTAGGACAGAGGCACTTGCCTCGTGGGGTTTTCTTAGGTGGTAATGTTTTTAAATCCTTTCCTGATGATTTCGACATGTGGTCCATTTTAGGCACATCTCCATTGTTCATGCTTTCTCCTTGAGTAGAGATGACAGTTTCCTGTTGTTGTTGTTTGTGTGTGTGCGTGCATGTGCATTGAATATTGAGGGATACGTTATAGGGTCTATTAGTTTTTATTTTATTCATCTGGAAAAATGTTGATTTTGGCTTTGATAGGCAGTTAATGTGGTTGAATTTAAACTCTAAAATTTGAATCCCTTGTTGTGAATAGCTCTAATTCTTTCAGCTTTATTTGAGCTGTTTGGAATCTGTTTCCACATGCATGTTTCATAGTTTGACCACTGATTTGGGCAGGGTTTATATACAGAATCTGTAGTCCCCACTCTGTGAGTCTCTCCTTTCTTGGATTTCTCTCATTAATTTCCTGCTGTGGTGGACATCGTCTGGTTCTTCATGTCATGGGGACTGTGAGCACTTGTGGGGTAGAGACAGTTAGCACTGGCTTGTACGAAACAGCAGAACATGTCTCTTCCCAAGTCTAGGTTCTTGGTAGGAGGATTTACACCATGGAAACTGGAAAATACTATGAATACGGTTCTTGGTTTGTTTGTTTCCTGGAGAGTCAGCTGTTCAATATGAAACAGTACAACACCGAATTCCAATTTTTCTAGAATTCTGGTTACTGCTTTGGCCTGGGGCCTGCCTTCAGGCAAAAAGTCCTAGAAAAGTGGGAAACTCACCTGGTATAGTTCTTTGTTTCAAATGTCAACTCCCTTCCAATTTATGTCTGCTTATGGTTGCTTTCTATGGCATTCAAATTATTTTATAAGCCAATGTTGTCCAGTGTTTATTACTGTTATCTGCACTCTGATTGATCTGCAGAAGCTGCATTACTATTGCTAGATGTGAACCTTGTAAAGTATCTTGTGGTTTGCAGTGAAATGAGAACAATTATGAAGATGTTTTTAATTTTCACAGCTAAAATTACATGATTTCAATGACAGCTTTTGTTCTGAGCCTTTCTCCTTCCAACTTCTTTTTGTTAAATTCAGTTAAAAGAATGATAATACTCATAGGGGGTTCATTTGTTTACAATAGTACCTTTATTTGGCAAAATTGAAAGTGGGAAACCATATGACAGTTCAAAACATATCTTTTTGTTATGTTATTCATCCATTAAATCCAATAAGCATACATGGACAAAAAGCTGCACAAATATGTGAACTTAGGTAGGAAGAAGTGTGGATAACCGATTTCCCTCTCTGCCTTGTGCAAATACTTACACGTTGTAAACCACTGGACCTGGGAGCAACGGGATAGGTTCTGCCCTTGACTTTACCAGAGATTCACTAGGACCTCTGGTGTGTGATGTATTTTCTTCTGGTCAATTTTACTTTCTGTCTAATAGAATGATTAACCTGATGTGTCAATTCAGCTCAGTGACTCTGAATCTGTGGGTCCCCAGCTTTCTGAAATATGTCGTTGGCACAGAGTATGCGGCCTGACTGGGCAGTAATAGAGAGCATCAGAAGTTTGGAAGTAAACTCAGCAGGATGGTCATTTAAATAGATGCAGTACACTGTGGGAAACTTTACAAATGCTTACCGTATCCCTGGAACTGTATGTATACTGAGACCAGTCCAACGTGAAGTTTGGGGGTTCAAACCCACCCAGCCCCTCTGCTGTGATCTGTTTCTGTAGAGATTGCAGCCAAGAAAGTTCTATGGGGACAGTTCTGCTCAGGATTGACTAGACAGCACAATATGACAACAACACATTGAAAGCACACACAATAACTCATTGTGAATCCCGGAGGTGGGAATTGATTCGGAACCCTTCTGTGCTATGCATTAACCATAGGTAGAAGCTGGATTGTTTTTTTTTTTAAACTCATTTAGCCAAATTTGTTTTTTATGTTCTTTTTGATCACTAAACTGACAGTAAATTGACTTAATCTATATCCAGAAATATTCCATATTACTATCTGTATTAGTAATTGTACTTTACTTAGTTCATTTTATATTTCAGTTGAGGGCCTTTTATTTGGGGTAAGAAGACATCCTGCCAGGTATTAGATGGTTTACTTTTTCACATAAAGGATGCAGGGTGGGGGGTTATGTGGTCATTTGACGTTTGCAGACCGAGAGGGTTTTAGGTTCTCTGTCTTACACACTGTAAACTTATGCCTACAGGTGTATACAAAATTTGTATCAAAATCAAGCTTAGTCACTAAAAGACAATTGACTCTCTGAACTTCTTTGGCATGTTTTTTACCTTCATCATCAGGCACTGGAGCATCTGGTCGCTCGAGATCTGGGTGCAGTCCTTCAGAGAGCATCTTGTTTCTTACTGCCATCACTGGAATACCCTTTGCATCTAAAATAGTGAGAGTTGTTTCAATTTATTGGGTACAAAGAAAAAGGTTTGACAGTTTCTCCTCACAAACCGTCAAAAAGTGGTTGAGGAACTGTACTGCGCGCACCACAAATTGGTTGAGAAAGGCCCCTGTTCTTTTCTGTTGAATAGCTGGCACCTTGGTCAGATCTATGCCCGAGCCCATGAGAGGAAGCCTGTCCTCATCCATCTCCTCCTCGGGCGGTGGGGGGCCTCACTGGATTGCTTTTTAAGAGCTGCTCTTGGCCCATATGTGCATATTTATATTGCTTCTGAAATACTTAAAATAGAATGTTGAGTCAACATCATTTTGCATCCCATTTGGGACTCTCCTGTGGAGAGAGTCTTTGGAAATTTGCTAGTCTCATTTTCATTCTCCAAGGATCAGTTATTTCTTCACCTGGGATTCTCCTGTCTTAAGAATCAGGATTGTTTGGTTTTTAAGATCACCCCCGCTCCCCAGTCGGTTCAACATTGAGGTGAATAAGGACCCGAGTGAGAAGTGACTTGTCCGAGAGGCAGGGCTCAAACCTGCTTTTCCTCATTTTATTTTCCAACTAGGACTCTTCTCATTCTGTGTTCCATTCCTACTGCACTTGGCCCAGGTTTTCGGTTTCTTTTGCCTCCAGGAGAAAATAATTCCTTCCTACTGTGAGTCAATCTCCTTTCTCCCCCTTGCCCCTCTGGCAGACTAATATCTAACCTCACATACTTCCACACGTTTATATTCCAGTGGGGGGGTGGGTGGGGGGGCTGGATGGTCCAGGGAACACCATGTGGCTCTGTTTGTCTTGCCTAAGGGTATCTCTGTTGGGGGTGGAAGTTAGGTCACTGGGGATCGGTGGCTGAACTCTTTCTTCTTAGCCTAGTGTGAATGGCAACGCCTTTGATGTGCATCTTTTTTTTGAGCTCATTATTGTCCTCAGCGCTGGAACCTGAACAGATAGGCTTGCCAAGCCTTTCTTTATTTGGAACCTGGGATGAGAAAGCCTGCCAATGGGGCGATGAGGGAGAAAGCTCACCCCTCCTGGGTCTTGGAGCAGCAACTAACCAGCACACATCCGCGGTGGTGATCCAGACTTCCTTTATCTTCCCAGATGCTCATCCCTTTTTGCTCTCTTCCTCTTCCCCTGGCTTCCTCTGCACCTCCCCTTCCCTGGGAGCTTCCCGCAATTTCTCTACTGGGTACCTTAAAGCAGAAAATACTACTTTAGTCTTTGCCCAAACCCGTCCAGCTCCCTAGCCTGGCCGCGTGCTCAGTGGTGAACCCAAAGCCAGCAAGGGGGAGGGGAGGTGGGGAGGGAGAGACGGAGAGAGGGCGGGCGAGCGCGCGCCAGCTAGCGAGCCCGGCGCACGCCGCCCGCCAGGGACCCGGGACCTGGAGCGAGCCCCGCGAAGAGAAGCGGAGCCCGGCTTGGGCAGGGCGCAGCCTCAACTTGTCTCAGTTCATTCATCCTCAGCTCTCCGCTCGTGAAGTGCCGTGGCGCTGGGTAAGCACCGAGATGGCTCCCTCCCCCAGCCCGTCTCCTTCGGCGCTAGCACCTCGCCCGTGCCGGCGTCTGTCTCCCGGGTTGGCGGGGAGCTGGACCTGCTCTGCAGCTGGGATGCCCGCCTGGGTCCCTGGCGGGGCTGGCGGCAACCCAGCGGCAGCATCTGGGCAGGAAGGCACTGGGGTGAAACCCGCTTTGGGGAGGGGCGGCTGCGAGGTAGTGTCGGCGATTCGCCTCATTGTCAGGGAATTGTTTTGTTCCTCTTTGGAAGCAGGTCAGCATTGACCTTGCAAATTGCCTGGGGGGGGCCTGGCAGCTGCTGCAGAAAGGCACCGAGTGGCCCCCAGCCAGAGGGGCCGCATGGCCATGACCCCCCAGACACCCGTGGGCACCAGGGATGGGGTAATGGCTGGAACTGCCTTTCTCCTTTAACTCTTTCTCTGCAGCTGTTTCTCCCACTGGAAAGGAGGAGGGGGGAGGCTAGGCTGCAGCCCCCTTCTCCATCCCCCCCTCCCCCTCCCAGATGCAAGTGAGTAGAAAGTTGTAAATAACTGCTTCCTGTGGAGGTGGATATCTACCTCCTTCCTTACCAAAGCTGACTGTGGGTTTGGGCCCGAGTTCCTCCACAAACTTGGAGGTTTCCAGCCCTGCTGCCCGCCCCGCCCCCTCATCCTAGGGAGTTGAGTGACCACAAGGGGCTGGGCCCGCCATGGCCTGAGGGAAGGCAACACCTGGTGTGTAGTCCTGGAACTGGCCTCTGGCTGTGCCTGTGCACTGGGGGAGGGGTGGCTCCTGGATTCCAAAGAGAGCAAGATTCAGGGTGTTCATGGTCTGGCTACTTGATGGGGGTCTTCTTAAGGAAGTGACTTTGTCATGCCTGTAGTAGTAACTATAGCATTGGCAATACTGATAGGTAACATTTTTGAGGGCTTAGTATGTTTCAGAACTTGGGCTGGGGTTTAATATTTACTAGTTAGCCAGTCAGCCAACCAACTAACCAACCAACCAACCAACCAACCAACCAACCAACCAGCCACTCCTGGAGACCCTGCTCTCTAGGGCGTCCAGAGAAGATCACTGGGTCTTTGCTCCCACAGATAGACACGTGTGTTGAAGGAACCTCAGGCCTATTGGTTAACCGCCACTGGGGGCTTAATGACCTGTCATTTCAAGTCTCTGAGGCAAAGGCAGTACCACTGGAGTTGATGCCCACTCCTAACGACACTACTCATAGCCTTGGTTTACAGATAAGGAAATCGAGGAACTGAGAGGTTAAGTAACATTTCTAAAATATAGTGTAATTAAGTTTCCTGAGTGGCAATGACAATACAGGGACCCTGGTTCCAGAATTCATGTTCTTAACCACTAAGCTCTGCCATCTCCTTGGGGAGAATTCTTTGGTCTGTTGGACAGAGGTAGGTATGCTGGGAAGGGTGCTGCTTGGCATAATCTTTTTTTTTTGGGGGGGGGGGCGTCACTGCCTCTGGTGGTCGTGGGAGCTACCCAGTGCTGCTCCTGAGAGCTGCCAGCTGGATTTGAACCGCCAAGCCCGTGGGCCGCAGTCCCGCACTCAACCACTTCCGCCCCCGGGGCTCAGCCCTCGGCACAATCTTAAGAAAGCCTTTGTGTAGAGTAGCAGGAACTTCGAGTGGGACAGGCTGGTTGGTCATTGTGCAGTCAAGTCCTATTTGAGTTTTCTGTAGAGGCTTCCATTGTCCAGCTTTGGAGACTTCTTTCCCGTGTTGTTTACTCTTTTATGCGTACAGGCGCCCTATACCTATCGTTTTGAAATACCAATTGCGGAATGGTACACTCTTTAAAGATCCCGAGGCTCCACTTTTCCACCCAGTTCCTGAATGTGCCTTAAATCCTAGAGGGTTGTTGGAACTACTAACAGTGTCGGCGAACCCCCTAGCCTTTAGGAACTGCCATTGTAGAAAGGAATCCCCATAAGCCAAAATCTGTCTCCCTGTAGCTTCCATTCACTGAGCCTTCAGGAAACACATTTCTTATCAGGACTAGCTCTTCAGCTAGTTGAGCACAACCATCACCACAAGACCACAGACTGAGGGGTCATCCTTGATCTCCTTTTGGGGACTATTTTTATTAATAACATTTATTCATATTCGGGTTTACCAGCCATTAGCTCAGCATCCCAAGTTTCCTAAAGTAGCCCTTACAGTGCTTGCTCTGTGTCTTGGACTGATGGAAGCGAGGAAGTCTCCCTACATACTCATAAAGACCAGGGGGTGGTTGGTGCGAGTTTTCAGGGAGCCTAAGATTGACCAAGGAATAGCCTTTCTAGGAAGATTTGAGAAGCAGAGCTTAAGGGTATTTTAAAACAGGCATTTGAAAGAGCGGTGATTCTAAGTTCCTACAATATATGGAGGGCAGAGAATAAAGAGAGTTTATTAAGGAGGCTGGGTGGCTGAGTGGGTTGCAAGTTGACCTGCTAACCTAAAGACCGCCAGTTTGAAACCACCAGCTGGTCTGGGAGAAAGATGAAGCTTTCTATTCTCGGGCATTTCTACTTTGTCTTATATGGTCTATGTGAGTTAGAATTGACGTGGCAGCAATGAGTTTGCTCAACAAGAATCTGAGAAACGATTTCACCGAAGGGACGAAGCCCCACAGGAATTGAATGTGCAGCGTGCTTGGGCGGAGCATTAACTTGTGTATTCGGAAACATGGCTTTGACTTCATGCTCTTTTAATTGGCTTGATTGGTTTTGCCAGTTACATTGGGCAAATGGTTTCTCCTCCATGGGCCTCAGGTTGTCCATCAACAAAAGGAAGAGTTGAACTCTAATCTCTGGCTCTGAAATTCTATATTGGATATCAATCCTAAAATCTCTGGGGGCTTTAGCAGTCATCTGGATAGTGCTTCCCAAAGGGAAAAATGCAAAGGAATTCCATGAGTCGGATGCTACTTGTGATTCTGGAAGTCTGGGGTAAGGCCTGAGGTTTTGCATTTCAGACTAGTTTCAAGGTGATTCTGAAATACTGTCCCACTCCCAATACTGTGAGTGACCAAACTCTAGAGTAATGATGGCCAACGTATCTCTGGTAAAGGACCAAGTGCCCCCCCAATCCATCACTGACTATGACTTTAGTAAAATACCAAAACCCCAAACCAAACTTACTTCCACCAAGTCATTGCCAACTCACGGCGACCTTGTAGGACCGATGAGAACTGCCCTGTGAGTTTCCAAGACTGAAAACCTTTCTGAAAGGAGAAAGCTTCATCTTTCTTCCAAAGACCAGCGAGTGATTTAAAACTGCTGACCTTAAGGTTAAAAACCCAACGCAGCTTACATCAACAGGGCTCCTTTGGTAAAATACAGCAACCATCAATGACTGGAAATAAAATAAAAACATGCCAAATGTAAGCGCACATTTTTATTATTAGCTTCAATAGGAAAAATTATTCTGTCAAATTGCTATGAACCTTTTAAGTGCTTAGCTACTCGCAGTTTCAGCTAACTGGTAATGAAAGTCCATAGATTTGAGCTGCTCTTTGTGCCAGACTTTGAATAGCACTTGGACTAGAGGACCTGCCCAGCTGATTCCAGAGGTTCACACTGGCACCAGCTGCAATTCCTAAATCATCCCTGTCAGATGATCCTTTCCCTTCAGGTTGACTATCTCCTTCTATTAAAAAAAAGCTTAAGGAACCCTGGTGGTACAGTCATGAAGCATTGGACTATGATCCACGTGGGTGGCACTTCGAAAGTATCAGCAGCTCCTCAGATGAAAGATGGAGTTTTCCTCCCATCATTGCATAAGGTCTCAGAAACCCATAGGGTTCACTGGGAGTCATCCTTGACTCTATGGCAGGGAGATGAAGAACGTACATCCATATGCTGTGAGTGCTATAGATAAAATCCACCACCACCCCCTTAAACTTGCCTATCGCTTCTCACTGTTAGATTATATGTTCCAAGTGGGGCTGGGCTGTATCAACCCAGGTTATTGTATCATCAGCCCCACCCCAGTGCTGGCATGGTGTGGGTGCTTAATACGTAGTCATTATTTGAATGGATCGATTTTTTAGGTATGACTTTGGGCACTGTCATTCATTAAAGAAATGTAGTCATGGCTTGCCAGCACTTAGGAGACAGTCTTCATCCTATTTTGGAAATTTTGTATGGTGAGCAAAAGGCCAGATTTCCTGGAAATTCTAGGATGTCAGGCAGAAGTTTTGTTTACTAGAAATCCCTACCCTTAACCTTAATAACTCCATGATTTCCTCGTCAGTCATTCGATACTGTTTATTCAGTGGTGTGGCTAGGCACAGTCCAGAAGAAACAAAGCGGGTGTGGATGCTGATCGTTTGAAGCTTGTCGTTTGGTGGGGAAGAAACCATTAATCAGGCAGTCACACGACCATGTCATTTTACTCAGTGATAAATGCTATGAAGGAAAAGTAAGGTGGGAGCAGGCCATGAAGGCGTGCCTCAGAGGAGAAGGACCTCCTCTGGGTTTCAAAACTGCCCCTGGAAAAGAGTGAGGCTGAATCAGAAGGTCATGAGTTGGGTGGTGGAGACCTAAGTGGTGGTGTAGTCTTCTAGACAAAGAGGAGGACATGTTGAAGGCTCTGATGAGAGAGAAGCATTGTGATTCTGAGCAATTGAACAATGGCTGGGATGGCTGGAATGGGCCATTGGGAAAATACTGGCATCCCAGAATCAAAGGGAAATAATGCAAGTACTTTGACCAAGGTGACTGACTTGGCTCAAATGGAATCCATTAAATATCAGGTTACTATGGCCTTTCTCTAAGCCCAAGGCAATGTGAAGGAGCAGTCTCTGCTCTCTAAGATGAACCAATTAAGTGCAGGAGATACTTGATTAGGAGGATGAGAGGGACACCCCTAAGAGAGAGGTGAAGACTCAAAGCAAAGGACAAAAACAATGCCCTGGAAGTGGCTTTTGAATGTGGCTTGGAAGACTAGAGAGAGCCCATCCACTGCGTTCGGTTGAGTACCATGTATGGTGGAACTGTTTCTGCGGAATGTTGGAAAGATAGGTGGAAGGATTGACTGTCCATATTGAATGCATGCCTGGGAGAGTAGGACTTTATAGACAATGGAGAGGCAACATCCAGACTTTATGGATGAGCAAACTGATCCTGAGGGGGGGGTATGGCCTTGATTTGCCTAAAGTCACTCAAGGATTGCCCAGCATGAGCTGCTGAGCATAGTGTGAACAATGGGACCAGAGCTAGGGAAGGAAATCTGCTGCCGAGTCGCGAGTCCGTGGTGTAGAAGCAATGTGTGAGGTAGGAAGAAGCGAACCAAGACTGGTACTTTGGAGAATGCTGGTCTTTAGGATACAAACAAAAGATGAGACTGCCATACCTACAAAAAAGGCGAATTTCAAAGGACGGGACACAATTAGGAAGAACAAGCAAAGAGAAACTTTATCTATTTGTTGGACACATTTTGCTAGGCAAGGGGAATCCAATGGGGGACTGAAATAGACATTGTCATGCCACCTTGGGGATTATGGTTTCGAATGAAGAGATAGATACTCTTCTCACAACCACAGACCCTGTATTGTCTTACTTCAGAGAGAAGGTGTGATCAACCTCACTGAATTTTGCAGCGGAGAAGAGTTTCGATAAAAGACACAGTTTCTTACAGTCCCCTCTCTCTGATGCTCACAGTGCCACTAACAGCTAAGCCTGGATGGTAGCTATTTTGCAAATTCTTGTCAGATGGAAGTCCTGAGATAGTAGGAAAAAGAAAGGGCCAGGCCAGCCTCAAGCCACAGGAGTGCCACTTCTGTGAAAAGCAGTTTATCTGTCCTGTTGTTTAACTCAATGAACAAGCACCCTTCCCAGATCCCCCGATTCACCCCATTTAACACTTTGAAGAAACAGGCATCTGGCAAGAAAAACACAGTGTGAAGCATTGTATGTTGAAGATTCTTATAAAAATAAGATTTCTCACATCCCCGTCTAGATGCTAGCTCTGGTCTGCATACTGACTGAATTCCCTGACAAGTCCCTTGTCCTCTTTAGGCCTCAGTTTCTGTAAAGATTGGAGTAGATTGAGCTAATTTTGGGGGGAGGGGGCTTGCACAACTCTGATCACAGTCCATCCATCCATTGTGTCAAGCACATTTGTACATTTGTTGCCATCATCATTTTCAAAACGTTTGCTTTCTACTTGACTCCTTGGTATGGGCTCCTTATTTTTTCCCTCCCTTCCCCAACCTCCCTCCTTAATGAACACTTGATAATTTATAAATTATTATTTTTTTGTGTGCTACATTGACACGATGTCTCCCTTCACCCACTTTTCCGTTGTCCATTCCCTGGGAGGGGGTTATAGATAATGCATTGTGATAAGTATTTACCCCCACCTTCCCCTTCCCCTCCTGGTATGGAGGAGTTTTGGTCCAGAGGAGTTTTTCTGTCGAGGTCATGATATTGGGAGGGGGAGTGCGGGGGAGGAAGCATTAAAGAACTAGAGAAAAGTTGCATGTTTCATTGGTGCTGTACCTTGCCTGGCTGGCTTATCTCCTCCCTAAGACCCTTCTGTAAGGAGGTGTAGACTTAGCTAATTGATAAAGACCTAGTTAATTGAAGTCTTGACATTCCTTCTCCACTATGCAGTACATTCTCCTGGTTCAGTGCGGATTGTTGAGGCTCAGTCACTAAGAGAAGCTTTGACACAACATTCTTAAAGTGGCTTGGTAGGTTTCTGAGATGACTGAAAACAAGATTGCGAGTCAAGAAAAGAACCATACTGTATTCTGAAAACTGTATAATGGGCAAATGTTTCACTACTGCTGGTTTGAAAGAAACTAAGGACATTGACCAAAAAAAATGCAGCATACTATGGAATTAGACACAAGATAATGAACTCATATTCTGAAATGTACAATGGCCCAGGCATTCTCTTCTTACAGGAAAAACATATGCTTACAGGGAAATACTAGTTGGTAATAGAAATTCATTTTTATTTTTAGAATGTGATTTTAAAAGTACTGATGTTGATGTACAGCATGCCTCACTATACATATTTTGAAGGATGTTTTTTTCTTTAAAAGATGGCTTTTTGAAAAATAAATCAAGTGTTATATTTGTGTGTGTATGTGTGTGTAGGAGGCAGATGAAACGATGTAAATGATCATAGAATACAATAAAGTCGTCTTGTAAGAGTACAGGAAGTGCTCAGAAAGGGCAGGATCCTTAGCAACCATGTAATGGCTGGCCTATCATCCAGTACATACAGTCCTCTATTGTAGTGTGCAGAGTTCCAAGAAAGGTTGCTTCAAATCACCTAATAATAGGCAGTTGTTATTGTTATTAAGTTCTCCTTCATACTAAACTGAGGTCTGGCGTCTGCATACAGCCCTTTTCGTCTTGCTCTTTCCAGCAACACCAGTGCTAGCCATTTTGATTTCCTTCTCCTTGGTAACCGTCCAGGGGATTCAAGGGAGGCTCTTCATTGCCCCTATCTTTATTGATGGCTGTTCCTTCACAGTACAGGTATGTCAAGTAGCTTCCATAGGAAGTTACAATATTCACTATTCTTTGTGTAAGGAGCAAACCTAGACCAAGTACTCAAGGCCAGGCTGGCTGATTAGTAGCCCCACTGAAAAAAATCTGTACATTTCTTCATTTGCTCTTTAAGACTTTAATATGTACTCTTAAAGGGAATGATCTGGTGCTAAAAATAAAATAACCTCATAGAAAATTTGGGAAATAGAGAAAAGTAAATAGAATCACCTATAACCCCCTAATTCAGAGTTAACATTTTCGATTTTCTTCTAGATGTTATATTTACGATCGCCTGTTGCATGTACACCATGTATTGGAAACTATTGGCATATAATTCACATAACATACAATTTAATAGTTCAATCATATTAAGAAGAGTTATATAATCATCACCACAATCAAATCTAGAACATTTTCTTCTTTCCCATTCTCTATTGTTAGCTCCCCATTTCCACCTGACCTCTCCTGCCATGCCCCTGGATAATTATTAATCCGGTTTCTGTCTCTATAGATTTACCTATCTTGGATTTAATATACAGAAAATAAAACAAAAACACAGATAGCAACGACATAGCAAAAACAATGAGAAACCTCACTGAAAAAGCAGAAAAACATTAGAAAAGTGAAACTGCTTTAAAATGGGTCAAAGGGAGATCAAATGCTAAAGTGTTGCATTTTACCTAATGACCTCCTCCATAATCGACTGTGCAATGCCCTCTCTCTGATCCACCTCACTGCCGTCAAGTCGGCGCCAACTCACAGTGACCTTACATACAGAGTAGGGTAGCCCTGCCCCGGTGGGTTTTCTGAAACCAACACTTGATGGAAAGAGAAAAGCTGTTCACATTCCTGGGCTACTTGGATGTTCACCAGAGGTTTATTCTGCACGGGGACTCTGCACATTGATTTTGGGCTGCCGCTGATATCTGTAGCCTTCAGCAAAAAGGGTGTTCAGAATTTTAGTTCAGAAACTGTTTCCTCCTTTTGATTTGGATTTTACAAATTTCAAACCTGGGCTGGTGTCCTTCTATACGTACTTAGCTGAAGCTTCACTTAGATGGTTGCTTGTTATACCTTTATATTTTTATGTCTGGGTATTCCATTAGTGTCATACTGTGATCATTTCCCCATGTCGTTAAGGAGCTTTCCAAACAATTTTAATTGACAGTTTTCTCTTTTTTGGTTCAATGTTATATCTTCGGTCCCTGGAACAATGCTTGACACACCATAGACCCTTATTAAATATTTGTGAAATGAATGAATGGCTGATTTTCTTTTTTAAAACAGTTCTTAGCCCTTCATCCACATGTCACACAGTTCTATTAGATCATATTACCCCCACAATTACCCCCACAGTCAATTCTAGAACATTTTATTTTTCTTACACTCACTGTTATTCAGATAATTATTTTTCTAATTGTGACACACATTTACACAACAAAACATATTCTGCGTCCGCAACTTCTACATGTATAATTCAATGCCATTGATTTTAGTCATGTTGTACAACCATTATTGATTGCCTTGTCCAAATTATTCCACCACTGCCACCATTAGCACAAACTCAATGCCGCCTAAGCAACATCTCTTCCTCCTTCACCCATGGCAACCTTTGGGCAAATTTGATTTCTTTTCTTTTTAGTAATTTTTTTTATATACAGTATTCACTTATCATATATTTTCATAGTCAAATCACGTTTGAAAAGAATTGTACAGTATATACGTCATTACAATCACTTCTAGTACTTCTTCCCACATTTATTGTTTGCTCCCCAAATACCCTCCCCCGTATTTTCTTCAGGTATGTTTCAGGAAGACCCGTTGTTGGGTCTACGACTGAAATTCTAAAAGGCTATTTTGTGGGTACATGAAGTGGACCACTGTGCAAGACTACCAATTTCTGCTCTTATACCCATACCAGTGCTGGATATTGACATTCTTCTAAAAATCTTGCCAAATTGGGTGTGGGGGCAATGTGGTACCTTAATGTTTTTTTATTATACTGAGATTCTCTACTCTTACATATTTTATTCATTTGTATTCCATTTTTCTGACATTATTTTCATGACCTATATTCATGTTTTCTCTAGTGGAGACCTTACGGTTTTCTCATGCATTTATCTTGTAAATATTTTCTCAGTGTCTTTTAAATTAATTTTTATGTGCAGAAATGTTAATTTGTACATGGTTTTAGCTACCTTTTCATTTTAATTTCTTCTGATAAATTCATGCTTAAGAAGCTCTGTCTCTTGGGCTGAGCCCCGGTGGCGTGCGGGACTGCAGCCTGCGGGCTTGGCGGTTTAAATCCAGTGGCGGCTCTCAGGAGCAGCACTGGGTAGCGCCCACGACCACCAGAGGCAGTGATACCCACACACACACACAAAACAAAACAAAACAAAAACAAAAACAAAACAAACAAACAAAAAGAAGCTCTGTCTCACAAGAATTGAATAAATACTGAAATGGATTTTCCTTGTGATTTTATTTTTTATGTCTAATTGTTAAACCCATTTGACATTTGTTTTGGTGTGTGGTGTGAGATAATTTTCTAAATAGTTTTCCATTTCAATTGTTTTACAACATCAGATATTGAATAATTTATTTTTCCCATTGTTTTGTGATATCACATTTAAAAGAAAATAAATTATTATATGTAGTAGGTTGTCTTTGGTGGCTATGATTTTCCATTTGTTCTAGCCTCTCTTCTTGACCTAGTAAAAATTTTAAATACCATTATAGCTTTAAAATTTTTTATGATTTCAGCTCTGCTAGTTATGTGATCTCTCTGAACCTCATTTTATTAATCTGTATAAAAAGACACAATAGCAGAAACATTTATTTTACACTTTTCAAATTGTGGATGGGACGATTTTTTTACTGTGAATTTGTTATGACTGGCATCCAGAAAATTATTATTTCAATTTGTAACTTCTATTTCTTCACTTTGATCAAATTTAATAACCCACTCCCCAATTACATAGACATGCTTATACCCCTAAAGACCAGATTGTTACTTGAAAATGGGAACTGCTACAGTAGATCACAAAATGGAGCATGTCTCTGTTATGATACAGATATGCCAGATTACATGCCCATCACTGCCAACCTATGGAGAATCAGGGGCCAGCCTCGTTCACACATAGCTTTATTCATCATAGCTAGCACTGCGCTTAACTCGGACCATGGCATTCGGAACTGTCAGATGTACGCCATTAATGCTCAGAAGAGTGTGATAGTAGCATTTAACTACGGTTATAAATGTGAAGTGCTGGATAATGAGATAATTAATAAGTGAGGGGTAGGTGTGTTAAAATAATTAAAAAGTTTTTAAGACTTTAAAATATATAGAAAAGTATAAAATATTCCACACACACATACTCATACTCACTTATTCACTGTTATTGAGTTCCTTCTGAGTCACAGTAACCTTACAGGAGAGGGTTTACTAACTGTAACTCTCTACCACAGTAGAATGCCTTTCTTCCACACACACACACACACACACACAGAATTTAGAATTGACCAAGTGTCAGTACTTTGTCAGTTTTGTTTCAGTTATTCTTTTTTTTAATTTAAATTTTATTTTTTGGGGGGCATCACGGCCCTCTTGTGGGAGTAGGACGCCCAGCCTTGGTCCTGGAGAGCTGCTGCTGCATTTGAACTGCCAACTGCAGTCCCGCACATAACCACTACGCCACCGGGGCTCAGTCCTCAGTTTTGTTTTGATAGAAAACATAAATACTACGGGTATATTTCAATTCCCCCCTTTTCCTAGTTCCAGCTTAGTTTCTTTCTAACTGCTCCCTGCCAAAGTACCCAGAGCTACCCACTTTTGCGTATTTTTCTACTGGGTTAATTTCTTTCAATTACTTGTCAGTTATATGAAGGTAAGTCAAAAAGTAGTGTTACAAAATCATAGATACCTTAACAAAAATATCAAAATCAGAAACTTTTGTTTATCAAATGAGCTCTGGTGACATCGTGGGTTATGTGGTGGGCTGCTAACCACAAGATCGAGATTTCAAACCCACCAGCTGCTTTGTGGGGGAAAGATGAGGCTTTTTGGTCCTGTAAAAATTTACCAGTCCGGAAATCCACAGGAGCAGTTCTATTCCACTCTCTAGGGTCACTATGAAAGGAGATCGACTCAACGGTGTGTTTGGTTTGGGGCTTCAGTTAGTGACATATCCTCTAGCTAGGTCTAGACAGGACTAAAAGTGAATTTTCTGCCTCCCTAATTCTTCCTCAAATAATTCGAGGCTCTTTGAATTTCCACCGGGTCAAGATTACAGCCTGTGAATCATTGGGGAACTCAAATCACATTCCTTATAAATGTTATTTGACTTTGAGGAATCAAAAGAAGTCTGAAAGGCTGAGGCCAGGCCTGTGGACTGCACAAGACAAGGTGTCCCCGTGAACTAGGACAGCCCTTCCTACCTTTGAAGAGTGAGCAGGTGTATTGTTGGGATGGAAAATGATTTCCCCGTGCAATCTTCCTGTCCTGTTCTCGCCAAAGTGGTTTTCAGTTATCTTAAATCTTCCTAATAAGTCCCCATGATTGTCCTTTAAGAAAGTCTATCAAGATTACTTCTTAAGAGTCCCCAAAACAATTGTTATAACTTTCGGAGCGGATCTCTCTGCCTTGAATGTACCTGGCCCAGCAGAGCCTCTTAGAAGCCACTATTTCCACTGGATTTTTTAAAGCATCCTAACGGTTTTGACAAGTTCTTTAAAAAATTTTTTTATTAAGACAACTTGTTTGCAGCTAGCTACTGATTGCATAGATGCACTTAAACACATTTTGCTTGGAATAAACCCATGCATATACGGACCGGAGCCCCAGTGGCAGCATTATTTTACTTATCCTTTATTACAACTCAAAAGATTCTCTTACTCCACGGTCACAGCTTCAGGAAACTACAGAATTGTGATTTTGGACATATAGTCTTGCTTCTTCTATATTATCCTATCAAGGGAATAATCTATACTATTGTCTTTGTGGCTTTTATTTGGCAGAATGATTTTTATGGTCCATCCATCTTGTTCTGTACATCTGAAAAGTTTCACCATTTACCAATAATAGAAATATGGGTTGTTCCTTTTTTTTGACTACTAGAAACATTGGTTTATAAATATTTTTACTATAAAAATTACAGGTTTTTGTACATATATTTTCATTTATCTGGGTAAATGTCTAGGTTTTTTTATGATAATTAAATGTCTGATTTTCTAAGAAACTGCCAAACCATTTTCCAAAGCGGTTTCATCATTTTTCTATTTATCATTGTTTAAACATCACAGTTGCTCCCTATCATCGCAAGCACTTGCTATTATCAGCCTTTTTAATTTTAGCCACTCTCGTGAGCACGTAGGTGTATTTGAATTTCCTTAAAAACTAATAATACATTTTCCATGTGTGTATTGGCCATTTGTATATCTTCTTGGAGAATTACCCATTCAAGTCTTCTGCCAATTTTAAAATTGGAATGTTTGTGTTATTTTTGAGTTGTAAGAACTAGTTTCATATTCTGTGTACAAATCCGTTTGTAGGATGTTTTCAAAATATTTTCTCTTGTTATCTGGCTTGCCCATTCATTTTCTGAACAAGCGTTCTTTGCTAGCTTACCCTTCTTATAGTCCAAGTCTTTGCCTAATGTTAATTCAGAATGATCAACTACTTTCCTTTCAATCTAGAATTTTATCTTTTCACTCTTTAGAGTCACGTCTTTGATCTATGTCTAGAGAATGATGTTTGTATTTGGAACGAGACAGCATCTCAGGCATATGTAGAGCCAGTTGCAAAGGAGTCTCTTCATTTCCCTTGTGCTTCAGAGTAGAGCTAGGCACCATCGAGTTGCCCACATGTAACTTTCTTCCCGGGGGGTCTGTGGGTGGGTTCAAATCTCTATCGTCTTGGTTAGTTATCCACTGAGTGCTGCACTGTCTGTGCCACCTAGGTATTGCATTTTTTAATGTTATTTTGGTGAATGGAATTTAAAAATTTTCAACGTCTGAAGGTTTATTGCTAGTATGTCAAAATGAATTTTATTTATATATATTGACCTTAGATTTGTTTTTTACTTTACAAAACTTATTAATTCTAGTAGCTTTGTTTGTTTATCTAGATATACGGAATTTTCTGCTTATATGTCTTTGTGAATAAAAGCAGTTGTGTGCCTATTTTTGCACTCTGCATTTTTACTTTTCCTCTACTGGGTGGAAGTGGTTTGAAGTAGCGCTCCAGAGTTGGTGGCGGTAAGAGTAAAAGCGAACTTCAAAAAGTTTGTGGAACTGTTTCCTCATTAAACATGATGTCATCCTTAGACTTTCGATCTATTCTATTTATCTGTGTAAGAGAGTCCTCTTCTATTCCTAGTTTTTGGAGATACTTTTATAATGAATGGGTGTTGACTTTTGAAAATGCATTTTCTACATCTATCGAGAGATACTTGTATTTTTTAAGTCTGTTGATATGATAAAGTACAGTGATTGATTTTTGAGTTTTGAACTAGCTTTGCCTTCTCAGAATAAAATCCTACTTGTCATTTTGCATTATCATTGCTATATATTTCTGGATTCAACTTACCAATATAAAGCTAAGTAAAAAGAATATTGCTGGTACGGTACCAGTTCATACCTGTGTGTTTATTCCAAACAGAATATGCTTAAACATGTCGCTGTGATTGGTGATGGCTGCAGACAATTTTTTTTAAGTAGATACTTGTCTTGGTTTCATTAGGAGACCTTCAAAAAGAAAAGGACCAATCAAAACGGTCATTCTGTAGGACCTTCTGGGTCTGTTCAATTCAAAGCAAAGGGCTCAATTTTGATTACGGTGCCTATGATTTTTTGTTTCTGTGCTTTTCAGTTCCAAAGAAGTAATCAGGATAGATTTCCTTGAAGGACCCAGGATGATCCCAGGGGGTTATAAGTAAGAAGCTTTTTTTAAAACCGAAAACTGCATTGCTGAAAGCAAGCTCAGGAAAGGAGCAGTGAGGTCACTCTTCTCCCCCCCCCGCCACCCCCTGTCATGACAATGCTGCTCATTCTTCCAGGGTAGCTGTCCTCGGAAAGTTTTGTCAGGAATCTTTATCCCATCCTCCTTACAGTCAGTCCTGCTCTTGCCGCTTCAGACTTCATTTTGTTCCCCAATCTCAAAGAACTTTCCAAAGAAACACAATTTGAATCCCTCAGTGAGGCCCCAATTGCAGTCCTGATGTGGTGTCAGTCTCAGGAAGCAGATTTCTTTGGGGGAAGGGTTGGAAAGTCAGAAGGACGTACCGCCTTCAGAAGAGAGGATATGCTATGAAATAAAGTCGTAACATTTTGATATTTTTATTGAATAAAAGTTCTGATTTTAGACATTTTACTTTTGTTAATTTGTGTGTTTATGACTATTGGACATGCTCTCAGGCATGCCATCATGCTTGGTGAAGCGGAGGTGCAGAGGAAAAGAGGAAGACACTTGATGCGATGGATGAACACTGGGGCTGCAACAGTGGCTTCACCCAGTTGTGAGGGCGGTGCAGGCCTGGGCTGGGTTTCCTTTGTTGTACAAAGGGTTGTCACGAGTCACAGCAGACTCGATGGTACCTGACAACAACAGCAACAGTACTGATTTTTAGTTTTCTTTTTCATAACGCGTTTGGTTTTGATAAAGTCATTGAGGTTTCATTAAATGTGTACAGAAATCTTTTTCCTTTCTATTTTCTGGGAGATTTTTTTGGTAGAGTTTGTATTGTTTCTTTCCTAAGTGTTTGGTAGAAATTACCTGTGAAGCTATCTGAACCTGAAGTTTTCATTGTGGTATGGTTGTTAACTATTACTTCTATGAAAAATTTGTTTCAGTACATGTTTTTTGGTGTTGCTCATGTTAGAGTACATGGCTGTTGTCTTTCAAGGAATTTGCCCATTTTCCTCATTGTTAAATTTATTTCCATAAATTGTTCTTAAGAGTTCCTTATTCTCCTTTTAATGTTTGCAGGGTATGTGATGCATTCATCTTCATTCCTGTTAATAGTCATTTGTGTTCTTTTTCTTTTTTCTTGTATCAGTCTATGTAGAATTTTATGAATTTTATTGATCTTTTCAAAGAACTAGCTTTTAGTTTCATTGATTTTCTTCTGTTGTTTTCCTATTTTCCTTTTCAATGACTGCTCTTATTTTTATTATTTTCTTTCTTCTGTGTCTTTTAGATTTATTTGCTCCTCATTTTCATGTTTTCTCAGGTGAAAACTTTGATCATTGAGATCTGTCTTTCCTTGTCTAGTATAATCATTTAATGCTATAAGTAATTTAAGGTACTTTAGCTTCGTTCTATAAACTTTGATAAAGTCTATAAATCTATTTGTACAAATATTTTAATTTGGATCTTTTTGTTACTTTTTTTCAATTAAGAACCATAAATTGGTCTTATATCTAGTAATCTTGAAATCTTTGTTTCATTATTATTTGCTTGCTGATTCCTTTGAATTTTTTGTATTTTATATCGCTTGCAGATAGGAATTTTGTCTTCCTTTGACATTTATTCTATTGATCTGTCATTTACCTCTTTATTGTTAAAGCACTACTACTAATTGTTACAGATGAGGCAGCCCTTGTCTTGTTACTGACGAGTGAGATGGTTCTACATTAAGTATAACACTTGCTGTAGGTTTTTGGTGGGTACTTTGCAGCACATGAAAGAAATTCTCCTTTATTTCTAATTTACTAAGGTTTTAATCATTAATAAAATAATTTCCTTGTGTATTTTATCATCTACTTAAATTTCCATATGCTTATTTTGACATTTATTAATGTATTTTAAGTACTGTTAACACTTACATTTGTCATTTGCATTGATTTATTATTTGATGTTCCACTAGCCTTTCATTTATATTATAAGTACTGGATTATGAATTATATGTGGTGTCATTTATCTCTGTTTTTCATTTAAAATATCTGTATGTTTGTAAGTTGAACTTATTCTATTTCTATAATCAATATTCATTAAGCTCACAGGGTAGGTTGCATAGTTTTCAGGAGATAAAAATTAAAGTACTTATTGATTACTTAATAAACCAGACTTTGGGTCCTGGGGCCCTTTTCTTGTAGCATGTGATGAGAAGGAGTTGATGCTTCATTTACTGGTTCAATTTCTAATCTATTCTGGTTGTCTACTTCTTTTGTTCTTTTCATAGGGAATTGTCCCATTTCTTCTGGTTTTAAAAACAATGGTCTGAAGTTCTTCCTAATATTCACTTATGATTTTAAGGTATTTGCTTTGATTTTCATCAAAATTATATGACCATTTAAAACAATTCTCCAAACTTGCTAAGAAAAGTTGACTTCTGAGAAGCTATTTTTGCCACTTCAAATTATTTTTTCCATATTCACATCCTTTCTTTAAATAGCATGCTTATATTGATGTAGCTTAATTTCAGTCCTTCTGTTAGTTGTTCTTCGGTGCTGTTGAATCCAACTCACCGAATGAAAGGCTGCTAGGACGGCGCTAGCCTCACAAGTCTTGCTATGATTGAGGCTATTGTCGCACCTGTGGCAGGTCATCTCGATGTTCTTTCTCAAGTGCACTGATGCACTACTTTACCTAGCGTCTTGGCCTTTTCAGGGATTCGTGCTCACATGTCCAAAGTACTTGAGGTGAACTCAAAATTCTTGATTCTAAGCAACATTCTGACGGTACTCTTTCAAGGCAGATTCTTTCATTCCCTAGAAGTTCAGGGTATAATTAATATTCTTTGCATCAATTCTTTGCTCTTCCTTCTTTGTTGCCCAGCTTTCCCATGCACCTGTCTTTTTGTAGCAGATTTGCCCAATTAAAATACATAATTTGTTTTCTTGACTTTTAATGTCACGTGCACTGATATTGTGGTTCCAGTTAGAGCCAGCCGAGGCTGCATCCATAAGCAAAGTCAAAGCCATCCTTTATCCGTCACTGTTATCTCTAGGTGTTATTTATTAATTTCTCATTTTGGAAGATAAAGATTGTAGAGCTTATATTTTTTGTCCCCCCATCCTATCCTCTTTTTAAAATTGCAAGATAAATTGATTAAATTATTATTCATCTGTTAATAAAATGCATAGCTGAGCCAGATAATATATGAAATGACTTTGAGAAATTAATCGAAAAATTAAATAAAACGTTTTTCCTTAAACTTTTTGAAGCCTCCTTATTTTGTACAAATATTCTTTTGCTCCTATAACAAATTGCCACAAACAAATGACTTCAAGTAACAGTTTTCCTTTAAGATTTTCATTTCCTCTATCATAATTTTATTTTCTAATGGTTTAAAAAATGCTTTCTGAGTGATTTTTGTAGAAGCATTCTTTTCTGGATGTTCTATCTTATCTGACTTATTTGCTAGTATGAATATTTTTATTTTTAATTCCTTTTCCCTGAAGAATCTCCTCCCTCCATATTGAAGGAAACAAGTTCAGACTTTACTTATGCATCTTATGTTGTTTGGTTGTTGCTCCTATTTCGGAGAGGGATGTTTACAGGCTGGAAAGATTAGGTGAAGAGATGTATTCTCTGCCTAGGTTGGGCTATGAGGTCAGTGTCATTAGATCTTGTGCTTTGACTGAGAAGGTTCAATAGAAATGGATATTCTTGTGATTTCCATGGAGAGTTCAGACTTACTTTCTTACCTTGTGGGTGATCAGGAGGGTTGAGGGATGTTGTGTAAGTTCCCCATGACTGCCACACACGAGGTAGTTTGAAACAGCAGCGTTCTGGAGGCTAGAAGGATGTTGGCTGAGCCATGCTCTCTGAGAGTTCATCTCCCCCAGCTTCTGTTGCCCCCCGAAGCTCCTTGGCTTGTGACTGCATCACTCTAGGCTCTGCCTTTATCATCACAAGACTCTTCCCTCAGTGTCTCTCTTTATCTCCTTTTTTTTTAAAGTAAAGAAATCAGTCACACTAAAGTAACCCCTCCTTAACTCATCTTGACGGGTAATACCTCGAAAGACAGTATTTCCAAACAAAGTCACATGTACAGTTTCTGTGGGTCAGGACTTGAACAGATTTTAGAAGGGAATAAATCAATCCATAATAGATGTGCTCAGAAATTTTACTGCTTTTGTCTCATCTCCCTTTCTCATTGTTCCTGTTTGTTATGAATTGAACAAATCCTCCGCTGCTACTGTAGTGAGGTGTCAGGAGGAAGCAGGAATTAATATTTGTAATCCACTATCATTAACTAGGAAAGACCCTTAAGATCTCAAAAAAGGTCAGGTAGTTTATAATTTTTTTTGTATAATTCATTGTAATGATTTCTGGAAGTTAGTTTCTCTCTACAGAGGCTGTGGATGGTCAACTCAGTTCCATAAGTGTGCAAGTGCCTTTCTTTTGCCAGCTCTAGTGTGTGACGGTTCACCTTAGTGTCACATTTCAGGTCGGTTCATATTGCTTTTAGAAGCTTTTAGAAGCACTGCTCTTTTTTCTTTTCATGGCATTTATCATAAGAAATAATGTGCTACTGATCTTCTAACCCTTATTTTATAGTTCATTTGTTTTCTAAGACACCTTTTAAGATCTACTCTTTATTCTTAGTGGTCTTTATTTTCCAGTAGTATATTTGGATGTGACGGTTTACAGGTGTTTTCATGGCATTTATAGCAAGCTTTGTATCTGATAGTTTAATATAAATCGCATAGTAATTGGTATATGTTATAAAATTATATATGTATGCATTAAAAAAGATCCATTTTTTAATCAGAGGGATGTTGTTCCCCTTATCCTCCTGGTATCTCTATTCACATTGTTGGCTCTGAGGGGTTTATCTATCCTGGATTCCCTGTCTTCTGGTCTCTTATCTATAGCAGTGTGTATGTTCTAGTCTAATCCGATTTGTAAGGTAGAATTGAGGTCATGATAGTGGGGGGAGGAAACGCTAAAGAACTAGAGGAAAACTGGGTGTTTTCATCAGCGCTGCACTGCACTCTGACTGGCTTATCTCTCCTTGTGACCCTTCTGTGGTCTACAGATGGGCTTTGGGTCTCCACTCTTCCTCCCCCACCACAAAGATTGATATATAACCTTCTCCCAGGGGGACAGAAAATGAGTGAAGGGTGACAGAGGACAAAGTAAAATTAAAAATTAATAATCTACCACTTATAAAGGGTTCATGAGGGAGGGAGGAAAAGAAATGGGGAGCTGACATCCAGGGCTCAAGTGGAAAGAGGACTTTTTTTTGTGGGCATCACTGCCTCTGGTGGTCGTGGGCGCTACCCAGTGCCGCTCCTGAGAGTCGCGGCTGGATTTGAACCACCAAGCACGCGGGCCGCAGCCCTGCACTCAACCACTTACGCCAGCGGGGCTCAGCCCGAGGATGCTTTAAAAATAATGATGGCAACATATGTGCAAAGGTGCTTGGCACACTGGAGGAATGTATGGACTGTGGTAAGAGCCGCCAAGAGAAGTATTGAATTTGTTAAAAAAGGATGTTGCTGTTGTTGCTTGGTACCATCAAGTAGCTTCTATTCTGTATGTATACAATTTAAATATATATATAAGATATAGATGCATTTCTTAATCGGAAGCATGCTGTTGCTGTTGCTAGGGACTGTTGAGTGGGCTCTGTAGTGATTCCCACCCTGTACAACGGCCCAGCACTGCCTGGGCCCCGAGCCGTCCTCAGGAGTGTTCAGATGTTGGAACCTTTTGCTGTGCTCACTGTATCAATCCATCTGACCACGGACTCTTCCTCTTTTTTTTTGCTGCGCTTCTCCTTGACTTGCTTGTTGATGTCCTATTCCAGGGACTAGTCTCTCTTCACCATGTCAGAGGGGATAATAGTATTGCTTGACAGAGGTTCTGCCATTTCTGACCCATGTCTTCTTTATTTTATAACTTCTTGCTCATTCTTTTCACGGATCTTATTCTTTTAGTTATTTGAGAATCTTAAATGAATTTTAAAGACCGTTCAAATGATATGTCTTTTTTGGGGAGTGTAAACTCCCATGTGTTTCTCAATGGCGTTCTGGTCATTTCTTACACAAATAAACATAGGCTTACCATACAAGCCAGCAATTGTTTGTGTAGGATTTTTTTTTCAAAGAAGTTGAAACAGTATGTCTTCACAAAAGTCTACACATGAATGTTTAGAGTAGGTTTATTCAGAATTGCTCCAAACCGGAAACAACCAAGATGTCCTTATTATAACAGATGGGAAGAAAATCTGAACAAAAGTGTTAAAAAAAAGCCAGAGTCACCAGGTTGAATGTTGGAGCCTACAACAGAAGTAGAAGGAATGGATGAGGAATGGGTGATGAAGACAAATCTTTGGAGGGTCTGAGAGATGGGAATTTAGGCAGTGGAAGAAAGGTTCTGCCATGGTCTGAAGTCTCTCAGATGAGAAAGCATGGTGCCATCTTGTGCAGGTGGTGGAAAGATCCTGACATGCCAGTGACAGTGAGAAGCAAGGGAGTAAATTTGATGTAGGCTGGAGTGGGAGAGTTTTGCTACTTCTTAAAGAACCTTGTAGGCCAAATTCAAGAAATCACTTTTTCCCCAAGAGCAGTGGCGAACCTTGGAATAGTATTAAGCAAAGGGAGTAAAGCCATCTATTTGTATTTTAGTTGATCGCCTCTGGTTGCTGTGTGAACAATGAGTTAAGAGGGCAACAAAAGTGAGTGTGAGGCCAGCTACACAATTTGGAGACAGAAAACAGAGCTCGAGGGCTACTGTGGAGGTAGAAGGAGTCTAGCGGCACAATGGTTTGGGTGTTGGACTGCCAACTCCAAGGTTGGAGGTTCAAACCCCCCATAGGAGAAAGATGAGGCCCGTCTGTGCCTGTAAAACTCTACAGCCTATGAAACCCTGGGGAGCAGTTCTGTGCTGTTCCATCAGTTAGAGCGGACTTGATGGCAGAGGGCTGGGGTTGGGCGGTGGAGGTTGATTGCTATGAGTAGTAAATGGACTATGTCCACAAACAGTAGGAAGTTTGGCATGGCTGTATTTCTGTTGCTAAATTGATTTCTTACCAGTTCTTCTAACCTAGCTCACTCATCCATAACATACTGGATTATTATTACTCCTTCCCTTTATAAAAACTTCAATTCTCCTTCAATCCCCAACCTTTTGCTTTCACCTATTGACACACGGGCTTGAAGTCTTTTGGTCCTGGCTCCCTTAATCAGCCTCTCCATTGTCTGCCACACCGGTAGCCCTTTAAGAACATTCTTTATTTTCTGTGTTCTGTGTGATTTCCTCCCAACTCCCTGCTGGCTTTCAATTCGACATTTTCAATTTTCATCTGGGACTAGTTTGAGAATTCACTCTCTTTGTCTTGGAGAGGGGGTGCATGCTGGCAAAATGTTAGTCCAAAGGTACTCCATTGTACAATAACATTCCAACGAGATTAACACCCAGGCCGCCGAAAGAAGTAAGTGCCTTAGTCTTAGAACTCAAGCTCATCTTTGCTCGCGGAGTGATTTCCCCCTGCTTTCTGAATGCCTGTTTAGAAAGCTCGAAATGACGCAGTCTTCTGGAGCACTGGGGACTCCTGGGCGGGATCCATGCTGCAACAGGGCACCTAGATCGATGCACCGTGGGGATGGGAGGCTGCACTTGGTATCTCTGAATGCAACCTTTCTCTATTTTTTGTATCTGGTCTGCAGATTTCCCATTTATAGAGAAAGGCAGGTTGCCTGAGCTATGTACATTGCACATTTCCTGTTTATAGCCTCTGTGCCCTGGGGACAAACTACAAATCTGCAGTTACTCTTTAGTATACAGCTTCATCTGTCTGCCTGCAGCCCCGGGGACTACTAGAGAGAACAGCTCTTTGGGTGAGAGGCAGGACACCGCAGCCTAGCAGCCTGGGCTCTGAGTCATTGTCTGCAGCCTTTGGGTTTGGGAACCTGGGTGCGGGACTCGGAAGGGCTGATGAGTCAGTGCCCTCTTAGAAGAGGGCCAGCAGCCTGGGGTGACTGTGCAAATGAGACCGGTGTCTCTCATTCCTTAGTGATTCCGTTCTTGAATTACTGTCTCTAATCAGTGGGTCTGGGAGTCTCTGTGTGTTTCCTTGCTCTGCCAGGCACTTCCGAGGGTCAAGTAAAAGGCATTTGAGCCCTCACCTGCGTCCTCAGCTAAAGATGTTAAGGGCTGTATAAAGAAAATACAGGGACGGACAACTGGTCTTCAGATGGCTTGGTGTGTTGCAGCCTTGTTCTGATTTGACTGTGGATGGTGTGGCCGCAGTTGTGAAAATCAATGTTCTTTCCTAGGTGTTTGCAAAAATGCTGGTGCAGGGGTAAAAATGGTGGAGCAAGGGCGTCCGCCCTTCTCCAACTTAATGAGGGAGAGCACCCTGACAGCATCAGCATTGGCCTAAGGCTGCGCCTCTGAAGCGGAGGGCAGACCTGCCTCTTCTCTCGACCCATCTGTTAAAAAACCAGTTCTGACACCAGCTGTCCCTACCACACATTCTCTACACCTCTTCTAGGTTTAATAATTCATAGCAAGGGCCACATAGAACTCACAGACAGTACTTAATGATTATCCGGTTTATTACGGAAGTAGGAGGTGACAATTCAGGATCTGGAATGACTCAGGACATGCTTTCTGGAAAGGACAGGATCACAGCTGTGCCCATAGGCAGGTCTCTCCCTAAACCCTTTCCCTCTAAGCTTTTGGGTTCCTTAGGCCTCTTGGGCCAGCCTGACCTCCCCTCTGTTTTGGTAATTGTTACAAGGGAGCATGGGGGAGGGAGGGGAAAATGAGGAGCCAATACAAGGGCTCAAGTAGAAAATGTTTTGAGAATGATGATGGCAACAGATGTTCAGATGTGTTTGACACAATGGATGGATGTAATGGATTGTGATGAGTTGTATGAGCCCCCAATACAATGCTTTTAAAAGAAGAGTAAAATGAGAGACATAAAAAAGCCATACAACAAAAGTTTTGCTCTTATCACAATCCCTATACATCCTATTTTCTTCAATCCCACAACAATTAACTTTCAACAAACAAACCAAAGCACCAACTTATTGTGAACTGGTGGAGGTCTTACAGAGCAGGTCATCCTAGTGTTACATCCAGCAATTCAAGCTCATTTGATTTCGTCTCATCCACTGAAGTCTCCTCAGTGGAACTTCACTTCACTCGCCTCCTCCCTGTGCTGCTTCTCTTCATCTCTCCTCCTTTCTGAATCTTCCAAAATTTGATTCTTGGATAATACTGCCGTTTTTATTGAATTAAAAAATTGCGAACAATTTCACAGCCACGTGCAAGCCACTACAATAAGACAAACTGACAGACAAATGGAGGGACGTTTTGCAGTAGATCACTTTAATGTATTAGTTCTCCTTCCACCGTTTTAATATGTAAATATCATATTTTATTGTATATTTCTGATTTATATTGCTACTAAATATAGTTTACATGTTTATTATGTATTTGTATGTTTCCCCTGTGAATTATTTAATCATATTCTTTGCTTAACTTTGAGTTTTACGTCATTTTTTTCTCACTGGATCATATTAACTCCATATATGTCATTAATGTTAATATTTTGTTTCTAATTCCACATCAGTTGTTTATCACTAACTTTGTTAGTGGTATTGTTTTGTCGTAGAGAATATTAAAATTGATGTGTGCCTAAGATTTTTGGTCTTTCTTTTCATGGCTTATGTACTTAAGTTTAAATATTTTCCACTCAAGATTTTTTTTTGTTTTTTTGGGCATCACTGTCCTCGGGTGGTGGGAGTAGGAGGCCCAGCCTTTGCTCCGTGGAGCTGGAATCGAACCTCCATCCCAGTGGACCACAGTCCCACTCACAACCACTACGTCACTGGGGCTCAGCCCCTATGGACTTCAAGGTTTTTTCAAACAATCCTATTTCTAATATAAACAGAAATTATTGTTTATATTTTACTCCATTTTGTACCCTGGGTTCTGCTTATTATTTGCTCAATGGATAGCGGTTTGTCCAGTATGATTTATTGGATGGGCCATATTTTTCCACAATTATTATAGATTGTTTCTTAATTCCATACATACATGGATCTGTTTCTGGGACTTTCCTTTTAGTTGCAATGATTCCTTCCCCAAGTCTGCCTCACTATGAAGCGTATGATGTTTTAAACATTTTGCTGCTTTAAAAAATCTTGTAATTGTGAATTGAGTGAAGGTCTACAGGTCTGGTCATCAATTTTGCATTCAGTGCATTTTGCTTCCTCTCATTTGTTGCAGTCCCTGTAATGAACCATTACTTGTCTCCCTCCCTTCCTGTGCATCCCTTTTCCATTCCTTCTTCTTTCCTAACCCAACTCTTCTAAACTTTGTCTTTGATCAGTGGTTCCCCTTTGATCTTACTGGTCGATTATTCTAAGATGTGTGGAACACTCTAGTGTGATAGGTCTTATTATAGACTTGCCTATTGTTTGGCCTCAAATTTTATGATTATCTTCAAGGTATCTGAAAGTCTATTCATTTAAAAAGTTTATTTTCTCTCTGCTTTTTATATTGAGTCATTTTAATTTGTCTAAAAGTATACTGATTCTAATCTACTATCTAGCCTGGCCAGCAAGTTTTTGATTTTTGTATTGTATTTTTTACTTCCACACATTTCACTTTGTTCTTTTTAATAGTTTCGATTACATTGCAGAGATTTTCTTTTTTGGGTGTGTGAAGTATTCATAACTGCTTACTAAAATCTTCCAAGAATTGTTTTGCTTTGAAAATTCTTGTCATTTCAGCTATCTTGCATTGTGATTGATATGCTTCTTAGAATAATGAGTATTAATAAAAAAAAGAATAATGAGTATTTTTCGATTTATCCTGGACATTTAAAATATCAAGCTAGGAGATTCTAGATCATAATTTAAATATTCTATTTTAGCAAACAGAATCTCTATTTAGGCTTAGTGCATAGGGTCTGTCCTACTTTTGTGGCCTGCAGTTCCAATGACAATTTGGTTTTTAGCGCCCTCGGATGCTATTCTAGCCTGCTTCATTTTTGTGTTACCCGGAGGCAACTATAACAACATTGGTGATAATGTTACACTATAGTTCCAATGGCAAACATTTTGATATGCTAATTTCGGTCAGTTTTACATATATATCAGATCTGACAAGATTTCATAATTAGATTGAATGAATCTTTTCCTTAGCTCCCTCTCCTCTGGGATCTGTCCCTCACACTTTAGTTGAGAGAGTAAGAAACAATGCCTAACAACGTACTGGGAAGTGGCAAAAGTCTTGCAAGTCCAGATTTCTCAATGTCTTGCTGATACTGTGCTAGTAGGTGATGGAAAAACCTGTCCTACTTCTGCTTTCCTGGTTAGTGAGTGAATGTGGAGACTAGACTCGCCTATTCAGCTGCTGCTGTTGCCAGGTCCATGGCGGAGACAACCATCTTCTCAGGATGCTCATACTGCTGAGTAAGGGGCTGTAGTTCACTTTGTTGCTCTCCTCTTACACTGTTGTGTTAAGTTGTTAAGATGCC
Organism: Nesogale talazaci; assembly: GCA_004026705.1. NCBI lineage: Eukaryota > Metazoa > Chordata > Mammalia > Afrosoricida > Tenrecidae > Nesogale > Nesogale talazaci. Next base: position 56,961 of record PVJH01001007.1, on the reverse strand, counting down.
CATCCATTGCCATCGAGTCAATTCCAGCTTACAGTGCCCTATACGGGGATTTTCAGACTGGAAATTGTTATGGGAGCAGACAGCTTTATCTCTTCCCCATGGAGCAAGCAGTTCGTGGATTTGAACTACAGAATTTGGGGATAGCAGCTGAATAAGGATAGGCCTGGTAATATCAATAAGTTTGTTCTGCTGTGCTGTCCCATTCCTTGAACTTAAGAGTGCAAGCTTTTCTTGGGGCTATTTAAAAAAACATTTTATTAGGAGTTTTTACAGTTATTATATGATCCATAATTCCATTATATCAAGCTTAATTGTACAATTTTTGCCATCACCATTTTAAATAGTTTCTTTTCTTCTTGAACTCCTTGATATCAGCGATCCTTTATCCCCAATCAGTTCCACCCTACCATTCCTCTTAACCCTCAATAAATTATTGTTGTTGTTGTTTTCCATAACTTACACCATCCTGCGTATTTATTCACCTAAAATTCTGAAGTTCGTTCCCTTCAGGTGGGGTTATACAGTCATCATTACTTTCAAAGGACTTTTTAATGTGGACTGGCTATCTTGGGGCTATTTTTATGTACCTACTGGTGGCTATAGATTGCAGGTGTTCTCACCTTCTGGTTTGGAATACACTCAAACTCAAAATTCACTACCACCAAGCTGATGCCAACTTAAGGGTCAAGGTAGAACTTCCCTGTGGGCTACTGAGACATAAAGCTTACAGGAATAGAAATCCCTTCCTTTTCCCTGAGGAGTGACTGGGGGTTTTGAACAGCCCACCTTTCAGATAGAAAGCCAATGTATAACCACTATGCTACCAGGACTTTTTGTGGGGCCGTTAACAGCAAAGGCGCCCTGGTGGTGGAGTGGTTACCTGTTGGGTTGCAATCTGCATGGTAGGCAGTTTGAAAGGAGAAAGCGTGGCCTTTCTATCCCTATAAGCAGTTAGTCTAAGAAGGCCTCGGGTGGTTGCTTTGGGCCAACATTGGCTCCCTGGCAGTGAGCTTGGAGCAAAGTAAGATGTTCAAAACCACCTGTCATTCTTTGGGAGACAGACGGGACTTTCTACTCCCCTAGAGAATTTCAGTCTCAGAAGCTCACAGGACCAGTTTTACCCTGCTCTATATGTTCTCCAGGAATTGGAATTGACTTCATAGCACTGACTTTGTTTTTTCGTTTGAAAAAGGAAATACAGAGTACTCATTGTCATGTTGTCCCTCAAATCTCAAAGTTTCTAGACATTGTGCTTTTCTATTTAGCATTGTTCTCTTAAGATTCCCTGTAAAAGATTTTAGTTGTAATAACTTGGGAGGAATAGAGAGAAATGAGTCATGTTATTTTTTTAAAGACAGTGTTTAGTTTCTGGTAGGAAGTTAAAGTGGAAGCAGATCACCTTAATCATATCAAGCCTTGAGGAATTTGGGGGATGAGTTGTTGGCTAATCTTTGTAGGGAATTATAGGAGGGACCCCCCCACCCAAGATATGGATTTAATTATTTTTACAAAATAATCATATCACCTTGAAAGTACTGCAATTCCATTCTTGGAAACATTTTTCTTTTTTTTTTGTGGGCATCACTGCCTCTGGTAGTCGTGGGTGCTACCCAGTGCTGCTTCTGAGAGCCGCCACTGGATTTGAACTGCCAAGTCTACGGGCCGCAGTCCTGCACTCAACCACTTACGCCACCGGGGCTCAGCCCTGGAAACACTTTTCAAACTCATCTGTTTGGTTCACTGAAAGCACCTCCCTTCTTTTTTTCTTCATCGCTTCTATGCTATAGTTAAATCGCTATCCTTTCACGTGCCTCTTCATTATCAAACACAAAAAGAAGTCGCACAGAGTGAGGTCGGGTGAGTCAGGTGCATGGGGCTAGAGAAACATGCTGAGATGGCTGAATGAGCAGGTACACAGTCATGGTGGCAAAACCAATTCCTGGTCTAACAAAAATTGGATCTTTTTTGTTGCACACAGTTATTGCAATCTTTTCAGAATTTCTAAATATGAAGCTTGATTAACAGTCTAAACTGGTAGAAGGAACTCCAAATGCACTATCCCCCTCACTTAAAACAAAACAAAACAAATGAGCATTGTCTTGATCTTTGATTTCACTCGATGAGCTTTTTTTTTTGGGGGGGGGGTTGGGTGACAATGGTGTCCTTCACTGGCTTGATTGAGGTTTGCTTTCAGGGCCATAAGAAGAGCAGCATGAAGTGTCATTAGTAAGAACCTAGGGGGAAAACGTCTGGGTTACTTCAGAGATAATCTTTCAAAGCACAGCATGTTTCTACTGGATACTGTACTCTGGTCAGTCACAAATTTCACAGCAATCCTTCTGAATCCCAAATCTTCCGTTATAATTCCTTAACTGAGCTTCAAGAGAGTCCATATAACTTCCCTATCTGTTCAATAGCCCATTATCTGTCTTTGAGCCCAAATTCATTAATTGTGTCAACATTTTTTGTCTGTTCGGCAAGGTGTCAGACGTCCAGAATGAGGTTTGTCATCAATCGACATTTTACCTTTTTTTGTACACTTGAGTTTTTTCAACAGTGCTTTCATTGTAAGTTCAACATCACAATAGTTTCTGCGGCATTTTTTTCTGAGCAGGAAATAACATTTCACAGTTGCATGCTGTTCTCTTAAATCAGCCATCATGGAACTATTAGGTTAGAGTGAAGCTGCATTTATGAAAAAATTCTCTGTGACTAGAGAGAATGTTCCCAGGTGATGCCACTGGATACATTGACTCAGAACTAATTGCTTGATGCTTGCCTATGGGGTTGGGGGGTGGGGATGAGTGCTAAGAAAGCTCTGGCCATTGGAGCTTCCCCCCCCCCATTTTTTGCTGTGTGTGTGTGTGTACTCCCTAGTATTATCAAGTATCATGCATACTCTTTACAGTAGTGACTACTGTAGGCTCCCATATTTATTTGATCTATTGTCTCTTTTTCAGAACAAAATTACTCAGCACTCCCTGGCAATGGAAAGCATCTGTATTATTGCCTATAATTCTGGATAAAGAGTAGTTATCTGCTTTGACCATTCCCCATGGGAAAATCATGAAGTATACAAGCTGAAATTCTAAAAGGTCTGCTAGGGTCTTGCTACCTTCTCATGTTCTATGAAGCTGCTGATAGTTCAGCTTCGCTAGACACTCTCTTTGCTTGTGTCTGCAGTACAGTAATTGTGGAATCAGAGTTTCCCTGGTGACCTAGTGGGTTATTCATTCAATTGCTTTGTGGGAGAAAGATGAGGCTGTCCGCTTCTGTTAGGATTTAAAAATTTAAATTCTAGAAACCCAAAAGTTGCAGTTCTACTCTGTCCTGTCATGTAACTGTGAGTCATAATCTATTCCATGGCATGATTGCTTTGGTTTAAATTCTTCTGTGCACCAATAGACTTAATTCTCTTTCCTTCTACATTTTGTTTTTTAAAACCTGGGTTACTTGAAGTCTTGAACTTCCATTTTTGTCTTAGCAACTCCATCAAACTGGAAGCCTCTGCTAGTTCTCACTCTCACTTAGCAACTGCTTTCTTTTTAACTTTTCAGTCTCTCCACTTGCCTTGTTTCCCAGTCAGCAAATTCCTATAGGGAATAAGAGGTCTCTTTTGTGTTTTTGTTAGGTGCCATTGACTCAGCTTCCCCAAACGACCATATGCACAACAGAACGATCATTGCCAGGTCCCATGCTCCCCACGCTACTGTTCCTATTCCTGGACCCATTGTTGCAGCCACTGTGTCAATCCATCTTGTTCAGAGTCTTTCTCTTTTTTCATTGTCCCTCTATTCTTTTATCTTTATCATCTTATTTTTCCTCCCTTGTTTATTTAAATAAATCCTTTTATTGGGCACTATTACAGTTCTGATAAAAATCCATACATCAATTGTATCAAGCACATTTGTGCATAGGTTGAAATGAGGCTTTCTACTCCCATAAAGTTGTAATTTTGAAAATTCAGAGAGGCAACTCTACCCTGCCCTATAGGGGCACTCTGAGTCAGAATTGATTCAAAGGCAGTGAGGTTTTTTGGGAGAGTTGCTTTTATTTTATTTTTTGGTTTTGAAACTTAAAATATCTCAAAAGGTACAAGACATGCATCATGTTTACAGATTGAATACTATGTGTGTAGAACAGAGTCTATTAGAGCTATATGCCAAAGAATGAAATTAAGGGCAGTTAAAGCCATCAGCTACCTGAGCAAAACAAACAAGCACAAACAAATAAACGGGTAGAATTTTCAAAGCCAGGAAGGGTTGGCCTTTCCTTCACAGGCTTCTTGCTGACTTTTGGAAGACTATCTGAGCCAGGAGAGGAGCACTTATCAATTGGAACCTCTGGCAAATTTTCAAGAGCTAATTACCTTTGTAGTAGAGGCCCTGAGTGGATGATATCCCTGGGTGACAGTAGAACCCCTAAAAGAACTAGTTGTGGAAACTCATAGGGGCAGTTCTACCCTGTCCCATAGGGTCCCCGTGAATCAGAATAGGCTCAGTGGCTGTGAGCTTGGTTTGGAATTTTGGATCTACTGGAATAGATCAACAAGTGGCAAAACCACTTGGTTGGGTTTGAACTGCCAACCTTTGGCTTTGTAACCCAGAACTTAGCCACTGTGCACTAGGACTTATTAACTTACTTACCCCATTGGCATCCAGTCCATTTCAACCCATTCTGACCTATCAGGGCAAATAGGTTTTTAAATGAATATAGATGCAGACTGCAACATCTTTCTCCCTTCAGAAGGTGGTGGGTCTAAAAGTAGATATTTGGGGAGGTAGCAGGAGACCATTACCCCCTGAATCATCAGCACTCTGTAACTATCTTTTCACAACACAAACTCACAGCCAGGGAGTCCATTCACAATGACCCTATAGTGCAGCATAGAACTGTCTCTGCAGGTTCTTGGCAGTGTGAATCTTTTTTAAAAAATCATTTTACTGGAGCCTTTTACATCTCTTATCACAACCCATGCAGTCATCCATTTCGTCAAACACATTTTGACATTTGTTGCCATCATTTTCAAAACATTTTCTTTCTACTTGAGCTCATTCCCCCTCCCTCCCTCCCTCCCTCCCTCACAAACCCTTGATAGTTTATAAATTTTTATTCTTTTTTTCATGTCTTGCATTGACCAATGTCTCCGTCACCTACTTTTTTATAGTCCATCCCCCTGGGAGGGGGTTATAGATAGTGCATTATGATTGACTCCCTCTCTCTTTCCCCACTTATCCCTTCCCCTCCTGGTATGACTACTCCCCATATTGGTCCTGAGGGGTATGGGAAGCTAACACTGAGGGAAATATGACTGGGATTTTTTCCCTGACTGGTATGAAGGGAATATGGACAGCTAATATTCCATGGTAGGAAGACCACCATTCTGGTAGTTGGATATATAGTCCAAGTTCATTTTCCTGCATTGACTATTCTTTTCAAAGATTCTTCTCTTAAAACTGTTCTGCCTTAAAGTGAGCACATGGTTGATTCTATTTCCCTATCAAAGCAGACATTTCTGTTTGCTCTATTTCTTCCTGCCATGACATCCAGTCCCTCTCATAACTTCCTCCAATAGCAGATGGGCATAGGGGGGACTTCATCCCCTGTGTCTGGATTCAAAATATTTGCCATAAGCCAAAGTTTTGGGCTTTGCTATATTAATTTGGTCATCAAATTTGCCTTGACAGTTTTCAATGTATAGAAAATAATCACCTCAACCCTGTAGCTCTATTGAATTATATATATATATATATAATTTTGTTATATATATATAACAAAATGGGAAGTTGTGGGATATAAAAAGACTTTTGTTTCCCCCAAAGATATGCCAATCTTTAGAGGCTGTTTGTCAGCACAGATGGGAGGTCAGATACTTAGAGATATTATCCCTGAAGGCATTCGGTCATCAGACTACTGTCTGGACTAATGTAGGTGGGACTCACACCCTATTGATAAGGTTAATAATTATTTGCATGAAGAGTCAGAGAAGTGGTCAAACCTGCTCAGTGACATCCAAAGTTAGACTGCCATCCTGAATCTAGGATCCGCCCATCTTGTCACATGTGTTGTCCCAACCCCTCCCCTTCCTATTGAGTGTATACCCCTAGATTACCCACACTCTTATTACTATACTACCTATAGTACAACCATTTCCTGTGATGTATATGTTTACCTGTAATAAGGGGGCTTACATGCCTCCCCCAAATGTATATAAGCCTTGGGTAGTAGTCAATCACTCTCTCTCTCACTCTCTCTCCCCTGGCCTCTCTCTCCCCAGTTCATCTCTCCCCAGGTTGCTTTCTTCCCTGTTCCCTCTCCTCCTGTCCTCTTTCCCTGCTCCCTCTCTCCTGCCATTCCCATCTTCCATATCCCTATGTGGACCACCAAGCAAACTGAGGTCAGCATGCTACCATGAAATATGTCTGACTCCTTTATTTCACTCATTTATCTATCTCTCTTATTCTCTGTGACTTTACTATAATCTTCACATATTATTGCCGTACAATTGCACCTGCAGGGCCTGTGATAATTCGTTAGGGGCTGGCTCCCCTGACAGAGGGGTTTATCTGTTCTGGGTTCCCTGTGTCTCTAGCTCCTCTCTGTAGCAGTGTGCATGCTCTGATCTAGTGGGATTTGTGAGGGAGAATTGGAGTCATGATAGTGGGGGTAGGAAGCATTAGAGAACTAGAGGAAGGTTGCATGTTTCGTCAGTGCTATACTGCACCCTGACTGACTTGCCTCTTTCTTGTGACCCTACTATAAGAGGATGTCCAGTTGCCTACAGATGGACTTTGGGTTTCTACTCTGCACTCCCCAGCCCATTCAAATTGACATGATTTTTTTTGTTCTGGGTCTTTGATACCTTATACCTGGTTGCATCGACACCTCCTGATCACACAGGCTGGTGTTTTTCTTTCATGTGGGCTTTGTTGCTTCTCAGCTTGATGGCCTCTTGTTCATCTTCAAGCCTTTAAGACTCCAGACACTATATCTTTTGACAGCTGGGCACCATCAACTTTCTTCACCATATTTGCCTATCCACCTGCTTTGTCATCAGCAATTATGTTGGGAAGGTGAGCATCATGCAATGCCAGTTTATTAGAACAAAGTGTTCTTGCATTGAGGGAGTATTTGAGTAGAGGCCCAATGTCCATCTACTACCTTAATACTTAATATATAAATATATGTACATAGATATATTTCCCTATAGTTATATATAAATATACTTAACATATATTCATGCCTGCATTTATTTAGACCACTCTAAATGTCCTTTGCTTCCTAGTTCTTTCTTCTTTTTTTTCTTTTACTTTCCTCTTGACCTACTAGCGTGTTTGGCCTTCATTTGAGTTTCAGTAATTTCTCTTGGCTACACTGCCCGTGATCAAGCCCCACCAGGCATCCTATACCCTCCTTGCCATTGATTTTAGATCGCTTGTTGTACCCTTGTTCCTGAAGTGGTTGACACCCACTTCCTTTCCCCTGCCTCTCCTTCTCCTGTCTCCCTCCAGAACCATTGGTCCTATTGTTTTTGTCTTTGGATTGTTTATCCCACCTGTCTTATCTAGATAGACATGCAGTGAATAATAAGCCTCCAAACAAGATGGAACAAAGCAAAAGAAAGTAAAACAACAAAACCAATGGCAAAAAGAAAAAGAAAAGCCTATAAATAGTTCCAGGTCTGTTTGTTGACATTTAAGAGCTCACCTCTCTGACACGATTGCTGAAGACAAATGTGTACATAAGCAAAATTAGTGAAGAAAGCTGATGGTGCCCGGATATCAAAAAGTATAGCGTCTGGAGTCTTAAAGGCATGAAGGTAAATAAGCAGCCATCTAGCTGAAAAGCAACACAACCCACATGGAAGAAGCACACGAGTGTGTGTGGTCATGAGGTGTCGATAGAATCACCTGGTCAGGCATCAAAGAACTAAAAATTATATCATTATAAATGAAGGGGAGTACAGATTGGGGACACAAAGCCAACTGTAGGTAATGGAACATTCCCTTACAGAACGATCATGGGGAGGAGACAAACCAGTGAGGGTGCAGTGTAGCGATGAAGAAACATACAATTTTCCTCTAGTTTTTCAATGCTTCTTTGCCCCCACTATCATGATCCTAATTCTACCTTACAAATTCAGCTAGACCAGAGGATATACACTGGTACAGATAGGCACCTGAAACATAGTAAATCCAGGACAGATGATCCCTTCAGGACCAGTGGTGAGAGTGGTGATACCAGGAGGGTGTGGTATAAAGGGGGAATCAATTATAAGGGACTACATTTAACCTCCTCTCTGGGGTATGGACAACAAGAAAGTGGTTGAAGGGAGACATCAGATAGTGTAAGATGTGACAAAATAATAATTTATAAATTATCAAGGGTTCATGAGGGAAAGAGGAGTAGGGACGGAGGAAGAAAATGAGCTGATACCAAGGGCTTAAGAAGAAAGCAAATGTTTTGAGAATGATGAGGGCAACAAATGTAAAAATATGCTTTGCATACAATGAATGATGTATGGTTTGTGATTAAAGTTGTATGAATCCCCAATAATATGATTTTTTAAAAAGAGCATTTTCCAGTCGAGTCTTATGGAGTGTTTTTTCCCCAAAGTCAATTTTTGGTACTCCCCAGGGAGTTCGTTGCTTTGCACTCCTCATTGCTCTGTTGCACACCCTTAGGGTTTCACCCCAATTTTATAGAGTCAGATTGCTGCCCCTGTACTTTACCAAACATAATGTCCTTGTGCAGGGACCGGGATCTTTTGATAATGTGTCTAATGTGTGAAAAATGATCTCTTACTACCCTTGCCTCTAAGGAGCATCTGACTACAACTTGTCTGTCATTTTGTGGTACTGTGGTGGTCTGTGTGTAGCTGTGATGGTACTGGTTTTTCTAATGCCAGAAGGGCCACCCACTATGAAGCTCAGGTTTCAGCCGAATTCCAGACTAAGAAGAGACAATGAAGGACTTGGTTCCCCTCTTCGAAGGAAGACGAATCTAAAAACATTATGCATAGTAGTTTGTGAGTTTTCCTTTACTTCCCATATCTGACTCTCAAAGCTCGTTTGCCTTGGCAGCTCTCTAGTAGTATCAAAAACACACATGCATGTAAGTGCATGCACACACACATCCTACTAATATTTTGTAGATTTACCTTGGATGAGTTGTATAATATGCACAAGTTCTCAGTGAAATTTTGTTCTTCAAACATATTTTGTCTATTCATTGCTATATATATTTATCAATTTTGACAGTTCTGTTGCTAATATGAGTACTCTTTTTTTATTACGTTCTTTGATTTGTTATTGCTGGTGTATACAAAGGATGCTGACTAGGGCATTTCTATTTTGCTATCTTCTAGTGAATTCTTTATGACTTTTAGTAGATTTTAATTTGATATTTCTTATTGCAGATTGATAGTTTTTCTTTTGTTTTTGAATATTCTCTTTCTTCCTTTAGTTTACTTAATTAGGTAAGATTTTATAATGCAATATTGAATATTAGTAGTTTTAGCATCCTCTGACTTCATTGAAAATCTTGTAATGTTGCACCACTAGGTGTGATGTTTTTCTGTAGACTCCTGGTAAATATCTTTGACCAAATGAACATATATATACACACATATATACATATATATGTATACACACATATACACACATATCCTTTAAGAAGACAAGATTTTTAAGCAGAATTTTTTCTGTGTTTGAAATGAACTTGTAAACCACCAGACTTCAAATCCACTTCAGTTTTACTTTTCCTTCTTTTTTTGCCACTCAGAACAATACAATCTGAGGGACAAGTAATCTGAAGGGTAGCAGATATTTTCACTCTTATGAAACACCTTTTCCATTTTTCTTATATTAAAAGCATCATATTCCACATTTTCCCTAAAATGTAACTTCCTTCCTCCAATTTTATGCTTGCTTTAGTTTACCTCAAATGAGGCCTAATTTATTATTTTCTAAAACATAGTATTTCTAATTTCTTAATTATGCTATATTCTTAATGTTATATTTTGTTTACCTTGTTGACATCTTGCTATTTGTTTTTTCTTTGTATCTCCATTATTGGCACAGTTTTTGCCACATTCTATAGAACCCACAATCTGCTTTGAATTAATTTGCTCTTAATGTTTTTATCATGTTGTTTGACTATCATATTCATTGCATTCCTTTATTGTTTTCTCAGAATTTCTAGGCTTGGAGCTTTCGAATCCTAAACAAAGCTTAGAAAGTTATATATCAACCCTGTTCTTCTGCTTCTGCTGTATTTTCTTTGGATATTTCTCTGAATTATGAACTGCTAGAAATTGAAGCTTAGTCATTATCTAATTCAATACACTTATCTTACAAAGGAGAAAACTGAGGTCCAGTAGGGGAAGCCAGTTTGCACAAACTTAGCACTAACATAAAGCCTATTCCATAGATATTTGCATGTCACTAAAGAAATAGACATTAGCCTGTCTTTGTTGTGTGGTGTTTGTCATGGATCACCTGCTGCTGTTCCCCACCTTGGCATGTAGACAGTGTTCAGTGGCCGAGTAAAGATCAGCATGTGACTTAAAATCAAAAGGAAAAAGAAACTTTCTTCCCTCTGCATGTGGAACAGCCGGGTCTGCCTTGGTTCACTGTTTATCTAGATATGAATAATATTGCTGAAGGGGATTCTACACGATTGTGTTTCTGGATTTGGACACATGAAAGTATCACGAGCGACCTTTGTTTTTGTTATCTACAGTCCTTTCTAGCTTCAGTTATCATGCTAGATTTCGATCTGGGGTTTCTGAACTTTGCAATAAGTCTGAATTGTGGAGCTGTTAGGAGGGGTGTGTGGGGGAGTCGAAGAAGCTGAAAGTAGAGAGGATTAATGGCTTTGGCTGAAACTAGAATGATGTTAAGAACTACACGGGTTTTGCTCTTCTGACAGCTATATCTGATTCCTAAATCCCTTAGCGCTGGTTTCTACATGACCTTATCCAAATCTGTCTATCCTATAGTCTCTATCCTTTAGAATGCTTTCCATGCAGATCTCTGAACTTCAAAAGAAGCATCAAACAGTAGCTTGTACTCCATTCAATGTCACTGAATGCTTACCATCATAGTAACTCCTTCAGAAAGTGAAGCACGTTAAGTACGTTATGGAAATAACACTTGACCATGAGTCAGAAGTTTTGGGTTTGGTTCATTATCTCATATTAGTTATTAGTGTTTGAAAGAGTAGCAACTTTTTGATTTAGATTTTTTCTTTTTTTATGGATTGAAAGATTCATATCTTGTTTACGTATCAAGACTGTGATAAGGAAGAACTAAGATTAGCAAAATCTATCGTAAGTATACAGGCATAATTTATTAATAATGTAATATCATTTGACACCATTTATTGAATTCTCATTATGTGCCCTGTACTCTAATAAATGCGTTAGGTGTATCATCTCATTAAATCACCTTGCACCCTCCCTCTCCCAAATAGCTATTGCTATCTTTCTCTAGAGATGAAGAGACTAAGTGTATTAGTGTTTGCTGCTGATGTAATGACCTAATTAAAATTTAGCATATAAATCATTACTTCATAATTCAGGAGGCTGTCCTTTAGAGTCTTCCAAAGTCAAAACAAAAATTTTGACAGGGTGGAATTTTTTCCAGGAGGCTTTGGGGGGGGGGGTCTGAATCTGTCTCCAGATCCGTTCAGGTTGCTCACCAGTTTCAGTTCCAAGTAACTGTAGTTCTCATTTCTCCTTTGGCTTGCTGACCAGGGGATATTATTTTGCTTTGAGAGGTCTCATGGTGGCATAGTCATAGTGGCAAGTGGGTTATGCATTGGACTGTGAAAGTTTGAAACCACAGCTCTTCTCTGCTTTAGACAAAAGTGAGGCTTTCTACTTCTTAAAAGAGTTACAGTCTAAGAAATCCACAGGGAAACTCACAGGTTCTACCCTGTTCTTTGGTTTAGTATGAGTCAGAAGTTACTCTATGATAGTGAACTTTTTGGTTTAGAGACCCCATAATACCAGAACAAAAATGTTTACATGTATTTTATTGAGCTTGCAAATGTATTAAACCGTGTGGATCATAACTAACTTGAATATCCTTGAGAAGAATAGGAATTCTAGAATACTTTATTGTGCTTATGCAGAGCCTGTACATGGGCAGTCATTGGAACAAAGCAAGGGAATACTTTGTGGTTTTAAGTGAAAAAAGTTTGTGTCAGAGTTGTATCCTCTCACCATACTTATTCAATCTCTATGTTGAGTAAATCATCAGAGAACCTGGATTATATGAAGCAGCATGTGGCATGAGGATAAGAGAAAGGCTTATTAACAATCTGCTATAGGCAGATAACACAACCATGCTTGCTGAAGGTGAGGAAGACATGGAGCACTTGGTGATGAAGATCAAGGTTTGTAACCTTCTGTATGGATCAGAGCTCAATGTAAAGTAAACAAAAACCCTCACAACTGAAGCAAGAGGTAATATGGTAAATAGAAAAAGGTTGGAGTCTTCAAGGATCTCACTTGGATCCACAGTTAGTGCTCATGGAATTAGCAGTCAAGAGAAAAATAAACCATTGCATTAAGTGAGTCTGCTGCACAAGACCTCTTGGATGGACTTTGGACCTTTGCTCAAACCCTCCCTGAGCGCAAGAATACGGCGTTCTAAAACCTGGCATTCATTCTGTGATGCTTACCCTCCCTATATGATTGCTGAAGACAAAATGGGTGCATGCGCAAATGTGATGAAACAAGCAAATGTGATGATGGTGCCTGGCTAGCAAAGAAACAACAAGGTCACAGGTAAGAAGCACATCAGTCTGCACGATGGTGAGGTGTTGATAGGAGCTGGTAACAGGCATCAGAAGACCTCAAAACAACCAAATATATATATTTGAGAATGAGAGGAGTCGGAGCAGAGACCAAAAACCTATCTGTAGACAATAAGGCATCCCCTCACAGAAGGGTCATAAGGAAGGGATGAGTCAACCAGTGTGCAGTATTAACACGGATGAAACACACATATTCCTCTGGTTCTTTGAGGCTTTCTCACTCCCCACTATCATGGCCTTTCAGTTCTGCCTAGACTGGAGCATGTACCCTGGTTCAGATAAGAGCTCATGACAAACAGAATTTAGGTCAGATAACTCCCTCAGGAACAAAAAGGGAGTAGTGATACCACAATGTTAGGGGGAAAGTAGGGGAAGGAGGGGTGGAACCAATTGCAATGATCGATGCAAAATCCCACCACCCCCAGAAGGACTAATAACATAAACATGGGTAAAGGAAGAAAGTAGTCAGTGTAAGATATGAAAATATAATAATATAATTTATTGAGGGGTCATGAGGGTGGGAAGAGGAGGGAGGGAAAAAAGAATTGCCGCTACCAAGGTCTCTAAAATAAAACAATACATTATCCTCATTATTATCATACTCACCATCAACATATACATCTTCTACATGCCAGACAGTATATACTTAAATATTTGTGCAGTAGGACTCATAAATCCCTCACAAAAACCTTATAGATATCAACTAATTATTTTGCCATTGAGGAAACTTAGGTATGGAAACATCAATTGCTGTGCCCAAAATGTCACTGTTAATCAGTGGATGAGTCTTGATTCAAACCCAGTTGTTTTGGCTCCACACTCCATTCTCTTGAATAGTACACTGAGCAAAAATAAGTCATGCTTCATACTGCAGACGTGATGCACAATTAAAAAAACAGAGCAGAGCAATGAGTGGCTCTGGTCCAGAAGCAGATGGTAATGTTGCAAAAGTAGACATCATAGCACATGCTCAAAATCTGTGGTGCACAAGCAGCCACAACAGGAGTCTGAGCATTTGACCACAGTGCACACACAGAAGCTCTTTTGAGATGAGCTGACATGCAGGATACTTGAGTAGAAAGTAATGACAAAGCAGAAAACCAACTCCACATATAAAAGAGAAGGGATATGATTTCCCACGAAAGATCCACAGAGCGAAAACTATTCCGACGACCCAAGCACTAAATTCAGATATGTATGGCATGGGTCTAGAAGCAAAATACATTTATGTAAGGGGCAGCAGATTGCTATATACTCAGATAACTAAGATGCAAGAAAAGCATGTTGAAATATTCCTCTATGGTGCACACACACATCTACAGGGCATAGGTTGTCATTTATGAGACAGGTGCAGCTGGGCATAGTATAGAAATAATTGGTGGTTTGATGTTTACTCAAGTAGTAGACATGGTGTAGAATTAAAAAGTTGCCATATAGCCAAAGATAGTTTAATTCAGAAAAAGATGACTATGTTACGAGAGGAGACTTAACTGGACATAATGCATAATAATAATCTTGGAGGTGGAATAGAAAGGGGAAACTGATTAAATGGACCTACATATAACCTCTTCTCTGGGGTACAGCCAACAGGGAAGTGGGTGAGGGGAGACATCAGACAGTGTACAATATGGCATAATAATAATGATTTATATATTACCAAGGGTTTATGAGGAAGGAGGGAGTGGTTAAGGAGTGGGAAAAGGAGGAGCTAATACCAAGAGCTTAAGTAGAAAGAAAATGTTTTAAGAAGAATGATGGCAACAAATGCACAAATGTGCATTGCATACAATGGATGTATGTACAGATTGTGATGAGAGTTGTATGAGCCCCCCAAAAAAGCAATTAAAAAAACCTTCGAGATTATCTAGTCAACATTCATATTACAGCCTGGTATATATTCAAACAATCCCATTACCTAAGCTATCTTACAGTTGGAAAGCATCATGAAGGAACAAATAGCAAATAAGAAGAAAAAGGCTCACGTGCTAATGACTACAATCCAAGAGCTACTGTTCATATTAAAGAAGCTACCCTCTCCACAGAAAATTCATACTTTTTGTATTTTCTTATGCACTCGGTATTGATGAGCAACGTCCACCATGTCCACATAGAAAACCACAGTCAATGAGTAAACAATACATACAAACTTCATGACTAGGCCAACATGTGGTGCTGTCTATGAAGATGTCTCTCACTATGCAATATCTACAATATAGAAGCAAGTTTTTTTTCAGTCAGGGATAAGATGACTGTAGGAAAACTATGAGACCTATGCTATATGTCAACATGGATACAATCACTACTTGGAGCATTCAAAGCTCAACAAGATGAACATGTGCAGCATAAATAATGATAACCCAAACCACAAAACAAGCCCATCGCCATCACATCAATCCCATCTCCTAGCAACTCTACATGAAACTGCAGACCAGTCCCATACAATTTCCAAAGCGACGTGTTTAGGGAAGTAGATTTCCCAGTCTTTCTCCCCTAGCGGCTGGTGGGTGTAATCTGCAGAGCAGTCGTTTAGTATTTTAACCACTAAGCCACCTGGGTTTCTTCGGAGTTCCTTATAAATGATGAAATGGGAGAATATATCATGAGAAACTATCCCAAACACAAAGGCACGGGGGCATGGCATAGGAGGGAGGAGGCAGGTACTCGCATGACTGATATGGGAGTTGGTGGCATGATAGACATGATATAGAAGCTAGACCATCACAGATGAAGCTCAAATATCCATGGTATATTGTGGTGCTCACTCAGATAGAATTTTAAAAACATAATATAAAAGCAAACGTCTTCCAGTGCAGATGCTATGGCTCCAAAAGGAGATTGCCATGGCACATACTGAAATGATTATATGAACATAAATACCTCATTTTGGAATTTTATCATCTGAAAAAAATGCATATTCAGAAATTCCCTGATTATTATCAGGTAACTATTATATAGAATCAGACGGCTGTAGTACACTGTGCTGACAGACATCAATTAAAAGTAGCGAGTAGTCATTTTGCAAGCATCGAGCTATCTTATATCTGTCATCAATATTTTACATGAGAAGACTCCAGTGACATGTAAGTTTAAATAATGCAGCTTGTCATGTTGTAAGAATGTGTCACTATGATAAGCTAGCAGGCAGTCACAATCTATCAGTGTACAAACATGCTGAAAGTGGGGCAAAAATTAAAAACCTAAAATTCCAGCAGCCACAGGAAGAGTTTGAAAGCTAGTGGAGGGAACAGTAACTTGGTCGTGTTACCACCTGATACCTGAGAAACCTATATTCAGATCTAGGAAAGTCTTCCCAGATTAGGGCTGCAACAGATCATCAAATTCCAGTTCGTGGAGTATTTTAAAATGATAGAGATGTGGTACAAGGATCCCTTCGACTATTTCCCATTCCACTACCCACTCATCAAGTTGATTCCAACTCTTAGCATTTCTTCGTTCTAAAGTTATAAATCTTCATGGGAGCAGATAGCTTCTGCTTTCTCACTTGAAGCAGCTGGTGAGCTTGAACCCCCAACCTTTCATTTAACAGTCCAGTGCCTACCAGCACCACCAGGACTCCTAAGTAAATCTTGAACTGATAGAAATACTATTCAGTTATTAATGGTCTAAGGAAATATTTCTAGACTAGCTGTTTGGTTCACAAAATTCAACAAAAATAGATATGGTAATCACTTTAAGAGGATTGATAGTTTACTAGGGATAGATCTGGGAAATTCAATAAAGTATGAGAATAAGTACTGTGATAGAAAAGGGCAGAATGCTATGAAAGAATATAGAAGAGACATCTAACTCAGATTTCAGGACTAAAGGAAGGCATCATAGAGGTTATCATTTTCATAAAATGGATTGAGACAATAGCTATAAACTATAATAGTAGATTCAAGCATAACAATTGTGAACATAATGAATGCTAGACTGGACAGCTTTTCATTCTGTCATATATAAGGCAATTGTGAGCCAGGACCAACTCATTGGCTACTAGTCACAATAGCAGCGCCAGTGGGGAAGTGGCATTTGAAGCTGACTGATGAGTAGAAATTCAGATTTGAAAAAAGAGGAGAAAGAATTTCCCATCACATATGAAGAGCAAACGGGGTACGGTATTGTGCTGGGCTAGAGAATGTGAAAGTAGTTCAATACCTTTGGAAGAGAAGGCAAGAGAGAAGAGGGAGAGGGAGAGGGAGAGGGAGGGAAGGAGAGAGAGAACTGGAGCACCGAAAAGTGGCAACAAATAAGGTCAGAGAAGTAAGCAAAGACCAGTTCAAGCATGATGCTGCAAACCACTTCAATGACTTTAGAACAAAGGGAAATCACTGAAGGATGTTGTGACCTGAAAAGATTCATATATTAGAGAGAGAATTCTGGGTAGAGACTAATAAGGGGCAAAACTAGGTCAAAATTGGAAGCAAAATTGGTGCTGAAGAATGAGCAAGAAGTTGGGGTCAGCTGTGGTACAGCAATTCTGGGATGACGAAAGAAAGAAATCAAAATTATGCAGGAATAACTGAAGCAGTTCTGAAGATGCTTAGATATATGACCTAAAGGAACTCTGGTGACTATACTGTTGGGCAAAGACATCATTTGACAGTCCAATACCACCTTCTATAATAGGTAATCAATGTATCAATGTTAAAGAATGAAAATAATATGCAATAGAAATCTCAATACTGCAGATGAGAATCTGGAGCAGAGAAATAGAGGGAGGGAAATATCCTCCCTTGGGTAGAGAAGAAAACCTTTTAATTTAAAGTCTGTATTCTTAACTAATATTAATGAGATATAAATGTATATGAAAAGTGTACATATAGTAGGTCAATTTTTGCCACGGTGGCCTTCACCCTCTGCTATGGTTATAAATATATTACTACTATATAACAAATGATACTTTACAGAAGCAGTTATTATTATTAACAAAGCAATGTTAAAATAAGGAGATTGTCTTATATTTAGGAGGGTCCAGTGTAATCCTATAGAATAGCAGAAAGGAAAGCAAAAGAGAAAATCAGAGAAATATGGCCGAGGGGAAGGTGATTTGAAGCAGGAGGAACTCAATCTTCTGTGGCTTCCTTAGAAGATGAAGGGAGCGATGAGCCACTGAACTCAAGTGGCTTCTCTTGATAAATACTGTCAATTGTTCCAATTCATAGTAACCTTATGTACACCAAAATGAGGCACTGCCCAGTCCTACTCCATTGAGCCCATTGTTGTAGCCACTGGGTCAATCCAGCTAATTAATAGTCTTTCTCCTTTGTGCTGCCCTTCTACTTTACCAATCACAATGTCCTTTTCCAGGATCTGCTTTCTCCTGAGACCACTTCCAAAATAGGTGAGACACTCTCACCAGCCCAAGAAGCATTCTGACTGTATCTCTTCCAAGATAGATTTGGCAGACCATGGACCTTTCACTATTCTTCGCCAGCACCATAATTCAGACATTGATTCTTCTTCTACCTTCCTTAGTCAATGTCCAACTTTCACATGCATATGAGGTGGGTCATGCACACCTTAGTCCTCAATGTAACTTTCTTTCCTGCACTTCAACACTTTTTATTATTATTGTTGTTTTAGAGTTCATTTTATTGGGGGCTCGTACAGCTCTTACAACAATGAATATATCAGTTTTATCACGCATATTTGTACATATGTTGCCATCATCATTTTCAACACAGATTCAGTTTTGTCCTATAGCTTACCATGCTACATCTAAGACTTTCAATGTGATTTTTGTCAGAGCAATAGGTAGTGATAGCTAGGCACTGTATAGTTCTTTTGGTCTTGGGGTCCTGGAGATTTTTGTGGTCTGTTAGATTAATTGTTTCCATTTGTCTTGTGTATTCACCACTCTTCTTTCTTCTAGACACGAAGAGACTTATCGTCCTATAGTTTCTGCTCTCAAGGTTTTTCTCCCTTTCTCCTCCCCCTTTAATCTCCCAATATCACGTTATCACAGTTTTTAGATAAAGTCCGTGTTAAGAGTTTACATTATTATGCTTGTGAAACCATTGCCCCCTTCTCAACTAAATTGTATGATTATATGATTAAACTTCCTTTCTTATAAACCTTTGTCTTTCTCTAGTTAGCAATTCACCCCCTTTTATATAAATCATTTTATTGGAGGCACTTGCAACTTTTATAATACTCTATACATATTATCCATTTTGTCAAGCACATTTGTACATATGTTGCCATAATCATTGCAGAAACACTTTCTTTTTAATTGAGCCCTTGGTGGGTGTGAGCTCCTCATTATTTTTTCTTCCATCCCATACCCTCCCTTCCCTAGGAACCCTTGAAATTTTATAATATTTTTCATGTCTTAACTTGACCACTGTCTTCCTTTACCCACTACTCTGTTGTTCATCACCGTGTGTGTGTGCGTTTGTGTAGTGTTGTACATCAATCTTTGTGACTGGTTTCCCCTTTCTTCCCCCACCTTTTCCCTACCTTCCTGGTATTGCTACTCTCATTATTGGTCCAGAAGGGTTTATCTGCCCTGAATTCCCTGTGTATCAGTATACATGCTTTGGTCTAGCCAGATTTGTAAGGTAGAATAGGGGTCATGATAGTGGTGGTGGAGGGGGGGAGGAGGAAGCTTTAAAGAACTAGAAAACTGTTGTGTGTTTTGTTGGTGTTATACTGCACCCTGGATGAGTCAGGAGCACTCTGGCCATGCCAAGACAGATTTGTTTGACCTTTTAGCAGTTCATGGTACTTTTAATGTTCTTCTTCAGCACCAGCATTCAAATGGGTTGACTTTTCTTCCACCTCCCTTATTCAGTGTCCAAATTTTACATGGATATGAGGCAATGGAAAATACCATGTCTTGGGTCAGACACATCTTAGTGTTCAAAGTGACAACCATGCTTTTCAATACTCTAAAGAGGTCTTTAACAGAATGCATCTTGTGATCAATCTCTTGATTGCTACTTCCATGATCGATCTGGATTTTGGAGTTAAGCACTGACAAAATCCGTGACATCAATTTTTTTTCTACTTATCATTATGTTATCTTTTGGCCCAGTTTGAGGATTTTGATCTCCTTTATATTAAATCATAATCCATACTGAAGGCTGCAGTGCTTGATTTCATATTAAACGAGTCTCCCTTTCAACTATTGTGATCTATATTATTCTGTTAGCTTCTGTATTGTGATTTTCTATCTTCCATCATCATATTTTTCCCTAATATCCTTGCCTATTTTCCTCTATATTGTGATCACCAACTCACTTTCTTGAAATTTCTATGAGCATTATAATTACTCAGACATCTATGGTGATTGTTTATGTACCACTATCACTCAAGAATAGGCCATGGTATCATTTCTAATATCTTAGCCATTTGATGCTCGTTTAAATGCAATTTTTATTTATATGTTCTGACCATTTGAATTGATTCCACTATACATGGTTTTTTCTGTAGAAGGTCCATCTGCTTCTGCATGGTAGTTTTTTGCTCACATATTGTGGTTGTCTGAACACCGGCTAGCTTGTTAACTCTATAGGAAAATACTGTTTTTCACATCATTTACTCTATATAGGTCTGTACGTTATGATAATTTGCTCCTCCTCCATCACACTTGCTTTCTCCTACATTGTGCCTATTTTATCCCAAAAGATAGATTTTGTGTTATGTCACTAACTTACTGCATGTGCACAACAGTCAAATATTTTAATGCCTATGGTTTATGTTTATGTATCACAGATGCTTGAGCCTGTACAAATTTTGGACCTGTTTCATAATTTTCATAGAATGAAGAAACCTGTCATTTAAAAAGAATCATCACCAGAAACAACATTGCCATCTACTTTTGGGTCCAAGCCATTTGTTCCTATACTTTATGTTTTTAAGTACAGCATCAATGTCTAGTATGGACAGTATGGACTTTGGGACCAAACTGCTTGCATTTAAATCCCACTCTTTCCCTTATTAACTCAGAGTCTGGGTCAAGTCATTCTGTAACTCTTTTAGGGTTACTGTGAGGATTTAAAGAACTAAATGCATAATATTTTAGTGCCTGGCACATGATAAATGCAAATTATCTGCTGTTATTATTATATTACTCATGCTAAGCCTCTGTGTTATCTAGCATGATTTTAAAATTATCTGGTTGTGATGGTCCTACTTGCCACTCAGCTTCATGAAAAGGTCTCTGAAGATAAGGGTGCTACAGCAAAGTGTGGTGAAAGCAGCAGATGGTACCTGCCTATGAATCAGAATAGTGTGTGGGTTCTTAAAGGCTTGTATTCAAACAAGCAGCCATCAAAACGAGGCATCAATGAATTCCACATCGAAGAAACATACTAGCCTGTGTGATCCAAATATGACCATAATAAAATCCAAATATGATGAAGGAAAACGATTAAGAGCTTAAATTGTGAACACCCAATTAGTAGAAGGCTATGAGTGACAGTGGGAGCCCCAAATCCATCTGCAGAGTATCCAGTCAGATGAAGTGTTTGGCAGAGCCTCTCTAGTAACAGACGAGGGACTCAAACAGCTTTCCTATCAGATTATTGTAAACTTGCTTATGGTGTATCAAACCATGGGATAATATGATAGTTATTCAGTTAACTTTCCTCTCGATCCAACTTGAATTAGCGCTAGGTTCAACTATTTCTCACTTGTTCCTTGACAGAAATTTCTTCTCTGGCTTTTAAAATGCTATTGGTGTTCTTTTCTTTCTTACTCTTTATTTTATATTTATGTAATCATTTTCAGTTTCTTGCTGTTTTTTATTTTTTTATTTATTAAAAAAGTTTTTTTAAGGGCATCACTGCCCTCTGGTGGTGGGAGTAGGAGGCCCAGCCTTTGCCCCTGTGGAGCTGGAATTGAACCCCCATCCCAGTGGGCCGCAGTCCCGCGCACAACCACTACACCACCGGGGCTCAGCCTATTTTTATTTTTTTAATGATTTTATTGGGGACAACTCTTACAGCTCTTATAGCATTCCATACATCATTTGTATCCAGCACACTTGTACACATGTTGCCATCCTCATTTCCAAATACATTCTACTTGAGCCCTTGGTATAAGCTCCTCTTTCCCCCTTCTTATTTTTAATAAATCATTTTATTGGGGGCTCATACAACTCCCATCATGATCAATATATATGTCAATTGTATGCAGACCGCGTTTGCACACTTGTTGCCATCACCCCTCTCAAAACATTCTCCCTCCACTTAGGCCGCAATGTTTTTATTTTTTCTGTTGTTTTTCCAGTTTGTGAATCATAGAGTGGATGCATAGAAGCTCTAACTGATGCAGTAGTTTATCAGAGACATGGGGGTGTGGATGGAGAGATAGTGGAATTGGGAAGTAAAAAATGAATGTGGGAGGGGGGGAAGAACATTAAGACTGATTGGGTTGATGTACATGCAACTTTTAAAAAATAGATTTAAGTATAACAGTGTATGATATGTGAATACTACATCAAGAGACTTATTTTAAAAAATAAAATAAAGGAAAAGATAAAAACAAACTTGACTAATGGGTACCATGGGTGAAGGAGGAAGAGTTTCTGTTTGGGAGGCATTGAGTTTATGTAATGGTGGTGGAATAATTTGGAAAAGGTATCACTAATGGTTGTACAACATGAAAAGTATAATTAATGACACTGAATTATACATGCAGAAGTGGTGAACTTGGAAAATGTGATGTGCACATTTTTGCCACAATTAAAAATAATTACATGAATAATAGTGACTTCAAGGAAAAACAAAATATAGTAGCATTGGATGTGGTGATGATTGTACAACTCTCCTTGACATGACTGAATTATTGAATTGTATGGCGTGTGGATGAATTGCCAGTAAAACTGTAAAAAAAAGAAGAGACATAAAAGATAGCCCCATTTATATGAGATTATACATATGTAGCAGTCATAAAAATGTAGCAATAAGAAAACATAGTAGTGGCTGCCTGCTAAGGAGTATGATGGACTTTTTAGGTGGTGGAAGTCGGGTATATCTTAATCATAGAAACAATTACAAGCTGTTAACCTTGTTAAAAACCATCGAATTCTACACTTAAAAACGGTAGATTTCATTCTATATCCTTTATAGCCAATAAAACTTATTTAAAAAACAAAAGATACGTGATTGTGTATCTCATTCATATGCTAAAATACTTATAGTGCTCTATTCACTGCCCTTTAATCTTATGTCTTTCTTTCTACTTTTGTACTAGTGTCCTCCACTCCTTTGGTAAAGCCATTCACTGATGTGTTGTTTGTTTTGTTTTGATCACTTATATAGTCACCTTGGGTGAGAATAGCCAACTTATTGACTATCATTTGAATCTGTATCTAGATGATAATCGACAGCTCATGCTTTAAGTATATTGATATATATCAAACACCAGGGATGACTTTTGTTATATCGTGGTCATTTAAGCATATTACAAGCGTTAGCACCATCGCTATATGCTTCTGGGTCAAGAGCTTCTGAAACCCAATAGAGCAGTTGCATTCTATCTAATAGGGTCTCTATATCTTAGAATCGATTCCATGATATTGGTAGATTTTTGGATATAGATATTAGACTCTTGTGTGCCATGAATTTCAGTTTGTTAATTATGACTGCATGTGTTTGCCTATTCCTCCATTATTCTGGATGTCAGTACCTTTTATCAGATGATCTGAGAGCACCTTGTGGTGAAATGCTTTCACAAATGCTCAGGTAATGAAATGATCTTACCAAAACAGTTGAGGACCATAATATATAGATGTTCAGTAATGAGTTATGCATCTATTTTGTAGCACTTCTTGCTACCTGTATCAGCAATTATTGGTTTCCTGACTGTGTCTCATTAAAAGAACCTTGTACCATGTCCATCAAAGACATCATAGCACTGATGATGTAAAGGTAGTTTGTGTGATGTTGCATAAAACAATTCCCATTTTCAGCCTCAGTCACTGCATTTTTAAAACAGCAGTAATTATAATACTTACCTCAAAGCTTATTGTGAGAATAAACTAGAATTATGTGTAATATGTCTAAAATAGTTCTTAGCACATAAGAACTTATCATTAGTAATTATTAACATTTTCCTTTGTTCTATATCATTATGATGAATGCCTGAATACTGATGGTGGCTCTAGCTGAAGTCCATCCATTAGTCATATCACCTTGAGCCATTGCAATATAATTTTGCATCATGCATTTCTTCTTATGAGCCAGAACCAATGGTGCTGAAGGAACAAATCCAAGCTGCACTGAAAACATTAGTCAAAACCAAGGCTCGAGGAACTGTTGGAACCGCAATAGAAGCATTTCAACAAATGGATGAAGCACTGGAAGCAAGAAATTTGTCAAAAAATTTGGAAGACAACTACTTTGCCAATTAACTGGGAGAGATCCATACTTGTAGTCATTCCAAAGAAAGGTGACCTAATACACTGCTCGAATTATAGAACATTATCATTGACATCAAATGCATGTAAAATTTTACTGATAGTAGTCTAATAATGGTTGCAGCAGTACCAGAGGTTCAGGCCAGATTCAGAATAGTACATGGAACTAGGGATATCATTGTTGACTTTAGATGAATCTTGGCTGAATTCAGAGAGTTCCAAAAAGATGACTTGTGTTTTATTTAAAGGCCTTGTACTATGCAATCATAGCAGACTATGGACAATCTTGGGAAGAATGGAATTACAGAATACTGCATTGTGTCCAGGGGATCTTGGATATGGATCAAGAGGCATTATTCAGACAGCATGGCTTAAAATCAGGGTTGTGTCAGGGTTGTATCCTCTCACTATATTTATTCAATTTGCATGCTCAGCAAATAATCAGACAAGCTGGATTATATGAAGAAGAATGGGGCATCAAAATTGGAAGAAGGCTTGCAATATGCAGATGACAGAACCTTGTTTGCTGAAGGAGAGAAAGACCAGAACCAAATGCAAACTCACTGCCATAGAGTTAATATACGACTATAGTTCAAATTTACTAAATCAGTCATTCAATCTCTCTCTTTCTCTCTCATCTCTGTCTCTGTCTCTGCAATAGAGTCAGTGCTGACTCATAGTGACCCTCTGTGGGTTTTTGAAACTGTAACTGTGAGAGTTGAAAGCCCCATCTTTTCCCCCACGGAGATGCTTGTGGTACTGAACTGCTGTCCATGTGAAACGCAGCCCCAATGCTTAACCACGTCATCACCAGAGCTCCAGGAAGACCAAAGAAGGCCCGCACAACTAGACCAACAGGTAACATCCTGATAAATGGAGAAAAGATTGAGGTTGTTAAGGATTTCATCTTGATTGGATCCAAAATCAATGCTTATGGAAGCAGAAATCAAGAGCAAAAGATGAACTGTGTTGGGTAGAACTGCTGCATAAGACATCTTTAGCGAATTCTCAAGTCTCTTGCTTTCTGATGATCGGATCAGTGTGTGGCTGCCTTAGTTAGTTCCCTGATTCAACTTGCAAGGCTCACTTCCTGTGAGGCATCACTGAGGAGAAGCCACATGAACCTATCACAATGCAGCCCTGGGTGCCGGAGCAGCTGTGTGGAGACCCCTGCTAGTGCTGAGATGCTGACACGCTCACTGATTCGGCTTTCCTCCTGTAGTTGTCATCATTGTGTGTGTTTTGTGAGATGCAGGAGGACTTTGTAGATTGATATCAGACATATGGACTAATGTTGGACGTGAGCAGCACTGGGTTGAGATGTTTTCTTGTTTTACCCTTCATAAAAAAACTCTCATATTAAAAAGGAGACCTCTTTAGAGTACTGAAAAGCAAGGATGTTACTTTGAAGACTAAGAATGTACACTTAACCCATGTCATGGCATTTTCCATTGTTTATGCATGTAGCAAGTTGCATGTCAAACAAGGAAGACCAAAGAAGAATCAATGCATTTGAATCATGGTAATTGTAAAGCATTTTGAAAGTACCATACACTGCCAAAAGAACAATAAATCTGTTATGGAAGAAGTCCGCCAGGAATGCTCCTTAGAGGCAAGGATGGTGAGACAGAGACAAGGTCTCTGTCAGGAGACAAATGTACCTTGGACATGTTTCCGGATAGACCAGTTCCTAGAAAAGGGCATCCTGCTTGATAAAGTGGGGGCCAGTGACAAAGACCTTTGACAAGCTGAATTGACCCAGTGGCTTCATTGATGGCCACAAACATAAGAAAGAGTGTAAGGATGGCACAGGACCAGACAAACTTTTGTTCTCTTGTACGTAGGGTCGCTGTGGTTTGACTCTTACTGGGTGGCATCTAACAACAGCAATAATTGCTGTGTAAGTACTGCGCTCCAACCAATTGTGCCACTGGAGCTCCCAACAATAATTTCTATATTATTCTATAATCTTGTATGTGTACTACTATGGCTATCTGATATGGTCACACATCAAATTTTAATATTGCATCATCTTCTTTATTTGTGCAATGAGATTCCTATATTCCATGTTCTGGAAATATGTTTATATGTCAAACTGACTCCATTTCTAACTCCCTTGTGGGGGTTTCTCATCTTTTCTGGATCATATTCATTTGCTCTGTATCCTGGCTCTCAGCATGACATTTGAAGTTGTCTGATTGTATGTTATAATTAAAAACTCAAACACCAGTGATGTTGTTTCACACTCCATTGCTATTTGAGTGTATAACTGTGTTGTTTTCCTTTTCTCTCTTGCCATCTGCTTTGGCTCCTAAATCTTTGTTCCTTTATTACAGCTTCTGATCACATATATATTCATGTGAGCAAATTCTCAACCATCTCTCTCTGTTCCTGTAAGTTTTTGATCATTCATTATGCTTTTCTAAAGTTGTGCCATATCATATATCTGGTTTCTTAGCACAAAACTATTAAAGTTTGAACCTTTACTGAGAATGTCATGTTGTATATTATGGACCATATGTTAGCTTATGCACAATAGTGTATACTTATGCATGATGGTGGATACCCACACTGAGGTATTCTTGGGGTCACATGATGTTCATGGTTCCCTTTTGTACCATTGCTGTCTTCTTTATTCCTTCATATGTCAATTACTATCTGCACTTGGGCTTTATTGACAGCTGCCAGATTATGTTGCAGAGCTTTCTGATTGTATATCATGATCCAGTGCTCAAACACCAGTAGTTCCTCTCTCATACACTGTGCTTATTTAGCTATGTATTTTGTGGTCTCCATTGTATAATTTACTTCTATTTGGATAAATTGTGAAAACTGTTTCTCCTTGCCAGTGTGTGTTTGAAAGCATGTTCCATGTCTTTATCTGAAATATAATTTATGATTATAGATGTATTATGCCTATTTATCTCTGTATAATGATATTCCTACTGTTAATAAGCTTTAGAGTCTATTCTGAGATTATTTGTTATGCATCATGGACAAGTGGCCATATAGCTTTCATATACTAATGGACTTCCTGATTTATGCCACAGTGTTCCTTTTTGCATTCTTACCCATCCCTTCTGTATAAAAATAATTTATCTCCATACTGTGTGCTTTTTAAAGGTGATGCAGCACATCTACTTTAGTAAGTAGCTCATCAGTACCATCTCTTCTCTTGCTGGCTGGAGAGGTATACCTATTGACTCTGAGTATCTGCTCCAAAACCATGATTACTTTACTCCAGGACTAAGAATTATGTGTTAAAAATAGGAGGTTAATGTCCCAAATTTGCCTGCTTCTCTTATCACTCTTCTATTAATTCTTGATGTTTAGATATTGCATGTTTTGTGCCTTTTCGCTTGTGTTGCAGGATTATTTGAGAGTCCATCGTGATCATTTACTCCAACTCACTTTGTGGCTGTTCATACATGATGGTTGTTTAAGCATGTGCCACTCTTTTTTGCATTGCTGCATCTGCTCTAAAAGCAAATCCTTTTGTTAATGATTATTTTATTATGTGCGATACATACTTAAGTAAAGGCCAATGTTTAGTTGTCTGCTCTAGCACTACTATCATATGATCTGTACGTGAATGATTTCACACTGTTGCTGTAATATTGTGGATTGTTTCCCTGACTATGTTGTCTATTCAGTTATCTTTGCCACCTGACCATGGGTCTTCTCTGAGTGTTCTTAAAATATTGATGTTCAATGGTATTCTATTCCATACTGGTCAAGGTTGTGTGAGCAAGTGTAAGTAGACAGTTCATGGTTGGCAGACCCCTAATTTATATGATTTGATTACCAAACTATTGTCTCTTCTAATTTGACTGTATTATATAGACAGTGTACTATGATAAGATGGGTACACCCTTATTGGTTATATTTTCCTGTACTATAGTATTTTCTTTGAGAATTTATGCATAGTCTAAAATCATGAAAGTTGTATAACAGGGTTGTAGCTCTTCATCATACTTATTCAGTCTGTAGTCTGAGTAAATAATGAGGGAAGCTGGATTGGAGAAAGGATTGGACAAAGGCTTATTAACAACCTGTGATATGTAGATGACAAAACCTTGCTGACTGAAAGTGAAGAGGACTTTAAGCGTTTACTTTAAAAGACCAGCCATTGCAGCCTTTGGTCTGGATCATGAATCAATTTAAAGACCAGAATCCTAACAACTGGACCAATAGAAAACATCATGATAGATGGAGAAAAGATTGAAATTATCAAGGATTTTACCTTACTTGCATCCAAAATCAATGCTATGCGGCAGCAGTAATATCCAAAGGTGTCTTGTTTGGGGTAAATCCACAGCAAAGGTCTCTACAGTATCGAAGAGCAGGATATTAGTTTGAGGACTGACAGGTCTAGTGGAAGACCCTCAAAGAGATGGATTGACACCAGACTTGCAACAGTGGACTAAGGGGTGGGCACAAGTGTGAGGATGGAGCAGGACCATGCAGTGTTCGCTCCTGTTGCTCATTGTGTCGCTATGCGTAGGAACTGACTCAAAGTCACCTCACAGCAACAACCAGGCAATTAACTACATCAGTCTGTGAAGTCACCTTTCTCTGGATTAGGTTCATCAGAGAAAGTTCTTTTCCAGCAAACTGGCCAGCAAGCTCTATTTCTAAATTCTTGGTGTAAACTAGTGAATATGTTTATCATTTCACCAGTTAAAATTTTATTTTCAATTGGCATGCTCTTATTCCTAGATCCTTGCTTTTATTTCATGCCTTTAATTCAAGTTAGACTTCTTC
Source organism: Nesogale talazaci (assembly GCA_004026705.1). Taxonomy (NCBI): domain Eukaryota; kingdom Metazoa; phylum Chordata; class Mammalia; order Afrosoricida; family Tenrecidae; genus Nesogale; species Nesogale talazaci. The sequence goes on along the minus strand of PVJH01001007.1, from coordinate 28,004 downwards.
CTTCACTATCATCAGTTGTTGATCAGATGCTATCTCTTGAAATGATGGAATCTTATTAATTCTTTTTTTTTGTTGCAGCAACTCCTTGTGTTCCTCCCATTTTCCTTTATGATTTTCTGCATAGTTAAATATTTTGCCCATGGTTACATATTTGTTGTTGTTATTATATTTGCAGTTGAGTTGGTTTCAACTCATAGAGACCCTATGTACAATAAAGTAAATACTGCCTGGTGCTGCACAGTCCTCACAATTTTTCCTTTGTTTGAAGTTGTACCATTATTGAAGTCACTGTGTCATTGCTTCTTGTGAAGAGCCTTCCTCTTTTTCATTGCCCCTGTACCAAACATGATGTCCTTCTCCAGGGACTGGGCTCTCCCGACAACATGGCCAAAGTACATGAGACAAAGTCTCATCAGCTTTGCCTCTAAGGAGCATTCTGGCTGCAATTCATCCGAGATATATTTGTTTATCTTGTTGGCAGTCCATGATACTTTCAATAGTTTACACCATCATCATAATTCAAGGGCATATTGTAACTCAAAGCTTGAATTTTTTCTTCATGTCTTTGAGCTTGAGAAAAGCTGTTCTTCTCTTTTGGTTTATAGCACTTTATTTTGTCTTTACAATTGCTTCTTGCCATTATCCAGTTAGCTCTTTAAGATCATTTCTTCTGGGCTGAGCCCCGGTGGCGTAGTGGTTGTGCGTGGGACTGCGGCCCACTGGGATGGAGGTTCAATTCCAGCAGTGGGGCTGGGCCTCCTACTCCCACCACCGGAGAGCAGTGATGCCCAAAAACCAAAAAAAAAAAAAAAAAGATAATTTCTTCTAATTACTTTGACCATTCTACATTTAAGAGCAAGATGCAGTGAGGATTTTCTTTTTAAATGTTATCTTGCTTTCTTCATGTATGATGTTCTTGATGCATAAACTCAATTGATCTTTGGTAATTAGTCTTCAATGTGTCATATCTGTTCATGACATGATCTCTACATTCAAGTGGAGTGTGTTCAAGGTTTTATTTTGGATGTCATGGAGGCATTTTAATTATGTTTAACTTAAATTTAAACTTCATATGAGCAATTAATGGTCTCTTCTAAATCAGGCCCTGGTCTTGTTAAGTTTCTCCATCATCTTCTTGCCGAGATAGTATACTTGATTCATGTGCAGGGAGAGCTGTGTGTATAGACACTGTTTATATTGTTAGGGGAAAAAAGGATTTGAAATAAAGACACTATTGGACTTACAGTATTCTATCATGTAATCTTCAGCTTCAATTCTTTCATCAAGGCTATAGTTTCCAATTACTGTTCATTCCTCAGTGTTTCTAATTTTTGCATTCTAATCACCAGTAATTATCAATGACTCTTGATTGTATGCTTAATCAATTTAAGACTGATGAAGTTGATATAATTATATAATATAATCTTCATTGGCTTTAGTGGTGTGTGTGTGTAACTTGAATAAGAATCCGATTAACTTTTCTTGCTTATAGGTGTATGGATATTATCCTATGACAGACAACATTGTACTTCAAGATAGCTCTTGAAAATTTTTGGACAATAAATTGGATGTTATTCCTATTGAATTTTCCATTTCTAGCACAAAACCATATGATTGCCCAATTGGCCAATATTAGTCTATTTTATCTAATGTCTACAGTATGAACATTTTCCACTGTATTTTTCATGACTTAATTTTCCTAGATTTATACTTTGAACATTCCATATTCTACATATTAAGGGATATTTTCAGCTGTCTCTTTTCATTATGAGGCATGCCCATCATCAGCACATGAAGTTTCCTCAAACTTTGTTCCATCCATGCCATTAATGTCTACTTTCCTTTGATGGGACCTCTTCTCTATTTGTAGTTTGAATCCCTTCCAACATGAGGGACTAATCTTCCAGAACTGTATCTGATAATTTCTGTTATAGTTCACAGGATTTTCATTAGTTCTTCTCTCAGAAGTAGACTGCCTCTTCCACCTTCCTCATCTTTGTCTGGAAGCTTCCTGGAAATCTGTCTAATATGGGTGACCCTACTTGTATTTGAAATACTAGTAGCACAACTTCCATAAGCACAGCAACACACCAACCACCAAAATTAAATGAACGGGCAGACAATATTGCAACTCAGAGCTTGATTTTTTCTTCAGTTCTAGATATGCCGATCATATTCTTCCTTTGTGGTTTTCTAATTCTAGTTCTTTGCACATTTGACTATAATATTTGACCTTGTCTTCTTGAGTGGTCTTTTGCATTTTCTGTTCAATGCTTTGGCTTCATAATTTCTTCCATTTGCTTTAGATGCTTGGCATTCAAGAGCAAGTTTCAGAATGTCTTCCCACATCCACTTTGGTCTTCTCAAGATTTCCCGTCTTTTTAGTGACCTTTTGCTTTCTGTATGAGTGATGTTCTTCTTTTTAAAAGTCATTTTATTGGTGGCTCTCATAATTCTTTTTTTTTTTAGGCATCACTGCCCTCAGGTGGTGGGAGTAGGAGGCCCAGCCTTTGCTTCTGGGAGCCGGAATTGAACCTCCATCCCAGTGGGCCGCAGTCCCTCGCACAACCACTACGCCATAGGGCTCAGCCTGGCTCTCATAATTCTTATCACAATCCATCCATCCATTGTGTCAAGCACATTTGTACATTTATTGCCATCATCATTCTCAAAACACTTACTTTCTATTTGAGCCCTTGGTATCAGCTCCTCATTTTTCCCTCCTCCTTCCCCCACCCATCATCCCTCATGAACCCTTGATAACTTATAAATTATTATTATTTTTTCATGTCTTACACTGTCTGATGTGTCCCTTCACCCACTTTTTGGTTGTCTGTCCCCCAGGGAGGGGGTTATACGTAGCTCATTGTGATTGGTTCACCCCTTATCCTCTACCTTCTCTGTTCCCTCATGTTATTGCTACTTACATCCTTGATCCTTAGGGGTTTATCTGTCCCAGATTCCTTGTGTTTCCAGATCTTATCTGCACCAGTGAACATCCTCTGGTCTAGCTGGATTTGTAAGGTAGAGTTGGGATCCTCATAGTGGTGGGGAAGAAGCATTAAAGAACTAGAGGAAATCTATGTTTTATCGGTGCTATACTGCACTCTGCCTGGCTCGTCTCCTTCCTGAGACCCTTCTGTAAGGGGATGTCCTATTACCTACACATGGGTTTTGGGTTTTCATGACTTCTCCCACAGCTCATCAGGTGTTCTATCATTAATATTCAATGCAGCAAACCTGTTCTTGAGATAGTCTTACAATCCAGGTCAGATGGACTCAAAGCTATATATTTTCTCATGGACTTATTTTAATTTTTTTCAGTTTCGATCTGAACTTACCATACATGGGAGCTATTGATTGTATGTTTCACAGTCAGCTCAGGCTTTGATCTGAGTCAAGATGCTGAATTTCTTCTGCTTTATATAGCCATTTGGAATCATGTGTATTCCACCTGAGAAGCACCACATGCATTATTGCTATTCATGCTGTTGAAATAGGTGTTTCTAATGAATAGTTTGCTGTTCTTGCAAGAGTCTTTCATGCTATCTGCAATGTCGTTTCTATCCAGATAGTATGTCTTAACAATTGACTCTTCGTTCTTTTTAGTTTTCTTATTTTAATAACCAGTAATTATCAATGCATTTCGAATGCATGTTTGATCAATTTTAGATTGTAAAAGCTGTTTGTTTTTGTTAGGTGCTGTTGAGTTTATTCTGACTCAGAGTCACTGTATATGTACAGTTGTTCTTATGCATGACCTCATTGTTGCAGCGCTTGTGTCAGTTCTCCTTGGTAGAGCGCCTTCTTCTTTTTCACTGACCCTCTAATTACCAGGCAGGGTGTCATTCTCTGGGGTCCGTCTCTCCGAATAGCATGCCTAATGTATGTGAGACTAAGTTTCACTATCCTTGCATCTAAAAATATCTTTAATTTCTTCATCTTTGACATTTGTGCTGTGTGTATAAATTTGAGTAATAGTCACCTTAACTGGAACTCTTTTAAAAACTGTTTTATTAGCACTTTATCTACATGTCACCCAAATATAGTATTTTAATTATAGAAAAAGAGTTGTACAATCATCACAGTCAATTTAAAAATATTTTCTCCCCCACCCCCATAAATTGCTTTTGAAAATGAGTTGTGTAATCACAATCAATTCTAGTGCCCCTTCCCCACCCCCACATACATTGTTTGCTATCTCAACCCCCTCACCCTTCCTATCTCCCATCCCTCCCTTTCTCCCCTATAAACCCTCGCAAGAGTTCTTATCTATATGCATCTACTCTTATACTTCACAGCCAGGAAAACCCAAAAGAAACAATAAAAAGCAAAATATAGTGGTAATCATAAAATAATAAGAATACAGAGAGAAATACAAATAATGAACAAGAAAGAAAAGACCACCATGATTATTTAAAAGGTCAGGGAGGACATTTTTGTCATGGAGCAAGCAAGAAATACTTGCACCTAAAACAATTTTGGGTTGGGTCAAGAGAGAGGTCAACTGACCAAGTGTGGTAGTTACATAAACTGGTGATCCTTTGGGACTTGAGAGGATTAAGAGTGAAGGCGTGTAGACTAGTTTGTCAATTGGGTGATAGCCAATGAAGCCACTGTGTGGGCATGGCCTTCCCCTGAGGATTCTGGAAATTCCTGGATTTCTTCCTTGCAGGCAGGAGAGACTCTTTCTCATTACTCCTTTTCTTGAGCACTCTTTCTCTGCTCACTCCCTGAGAAATGCTTTACTGACAATACACGTGGCACTACACTAATAGACCCTGTATCATGGGAAATGGAGGAGCCATGTGGAGACCCCTGCCAGCGCTGAGATGCTTACACTGTCACTGGGATTCACAAGACTTTCTACCCACTGGCCTGTGATCATTCTGCATTTGGCATCATTGCATGTGTTTCCTGAGTCTGAAGATGACTTTATAGATTGATATTGATCATATGGGCTAATCTCAGACCTATGGACTTGATCTGGACTGGGCTGGGATGTTTCCTCAATATTCAATTGCTCTTATATGTAAACTTCTTTCTTATACACACACGAGTGTTTATGCATTTGTTACTCTAGTCTACCCAGACCAACACACCAAGTATCCAGTTCAATCCAGTATAACCACAATTACACTGCTCTCTATCTGATAGTAAATCTGTGCAAGACCCTTGCCTATGGCTAAGAAAGGTTCTGTCAGAGGCTTATTCTGACTAGACACTTTGCAGATGTCTTTGGGCTCCCGCTCTCCTCCATAGCCTTTTACAAATTGGGTATTCACAATTTGGGCTCTGATCCTTTTCCCTTTGTTATGCTTGAATTGTGCTATTGTCATCTTTGGATCACATAAACTGGTGTGCTTCTCCTGTGTGGGCTCAGTTGAGTCATTGCTTAAGATGACTGTTTGTTTGAATACGAGCTTTTCAGACCCCAGACACTATTCTGATAGCTGGGCACCATCTACTTTCTTCACCACATTTTGTTTAGCACCCTTGTCTTCAGTGATCATTACTTGAGGGTGAATAGAGAGCATGGCCATATTATCAGAACCAACTAATCTTGGATTGGGGTTAGGGTTCAGTGGGGACCCTTGACTGAACTTCTTTGTAAGGGTATAGATATTAGCCTATCACTCAGAGTTGTACTTCAGGATCTATATCAAAATGTTCTCCTTGGCAATGAATGCATTCAGTGTCATTGAATTTTATAGGCATTTTATTCATGTTGCCAGATGGCTTTCAAAGACTTGTACTAAGATTTACGCTTCATTAGCACACATGTATGGGATTCCTGTCTCATCCTAGCTTTGACAGAAGTGTATAGCATTTTAAGAAAAGCTTTTGTTTATTTGAAAGGTGGAGTGGTAGCTCATTGCTTCAATTGCATTTTGTGAATCAATCTTAAAACAAAGATTTTAAAGAATCGTATCAAAATGATCACTATTCTGAAATTTGTAGCATTCAAATGTGTATAGAACTCGTTTTTCAACATAAATTCTAAAAAATATAAACTGTAACATGTCAAATACTATTGACATATCCATTTTCTTTTCATCTTATTGGGGGCTCTTACAGCTCTTACAGCAATCCATACATCAGTTCTATCAAGCATATTTGTACATCTGTTATCCTCATTGTTTTCTAGACATTTACTTTACATTGAGGCTGTGGTATTAGCTCCTCTTTTATCCCTCTTATGACCCCTTGATAAATTATAAATTATTATTTTCATATATTACAACAACTTCTATCTCCATATTATTTTAGAATAATGATTACATGAACATCCGTACAACCACTATTCAATAGCAGTAGCATTGGTACACCTGAAGACACCAATGAACCAATTTCTTTATCTTCCCTCCCCAATGCAAGCAACAGTTATCCTGGATCTTGCTTTTCTTTATAATTTCTGAAATATACATTTAAAATGTATTTTAATTTTGTCTTTTATCGAAGTACTAGGAATAGAATTGTAAACAAACATAGCTTGTAAACAAACACTCAATTTTTTTCCCAAACTGTGTTAGTTTGAGTACATTAAAGAAGCAAATCCACAGAAACTCATCTTTTAAGAGAGTCTTATATAAAGGGTAAATGCACATCAAGGAGACATCCCAACCCAGTGCTGCCCTAGCTCTTAAGTTCAACTTTAACCCATATGCCTGACACCAATCCACAAAGTCCGCTTCCATCTCATAAGACACACGCAATGATGTTGACTGCAGGAGAAAAGTTGAATCACTGAGTGTGTAAGCATCTTGGCCCTGGCAGGGGGCTCCACACAGCTGATACAGCATCCAGAGCTGCCTCGGGGTAGGTCCATGTGGCTTCTCCTTGGGGATATCTCGCAGGAAGTGAGCTTTGCCTGCTGAAGCAGGGAACTGGCTAAGGCAGGTGCACCCTGGTCTGACCTCCACAAAGCAAGAGTTTATCAGCCAGGTTGGCACAATAAATCTTAACTATCTCAATCCACCCGTTGCCAACTTGGCTCTTGTACACAATTCTTTCACTAACAATTCCAATTAAGTAACACCTACACCTTAATCCTATGAATATATTGTTCCCACCTATGAAAATTTGTAAGACAACCACTCCATGCCTTTATCCCCCCAATTTTGGGTATACAATTTATATACTGCCTACTTACATAAACCCAGTGCTTTGAGGAGACACTCATTTTTTGACATGAAGGATCTTCCTTCTAGTTGGAACCTTGTGAAGCATGCATCCATAAGCAAGGTGAAATCCAGACAGGCCATCCATAGAGTCAGCAATATTATGCACCAGTTCACAGGAACAAATATATCTTCATCTGGTTGGTCGGTTTCTGATCAACTCAATGTGGGCGGCCTCACTCAGCCTCCAAAGGGTCCCCATTGGTTGCCTTGCCTTTACATTCTGGGTTCTCACTAGTACTCAACAAGCCTAGTCCCCTCATGCTAGGTCATGAACTTTAGACCAGTCAACCGCTCTCATCTTCCCTTCATCCCATGTAAACCAAATCCACAGGTGTCTGTGAACAGACTCAACCTCTTTATTGCTGCATTTCTCATAGTTCCACTCAACAAGTAGATCAAGGTGATCACCTAAGAAGAATTTCAGCCTGCTCAGGCGCCCTTTAACGTTCAGTCCCAGAGAGGAGTTTTCTTTATGGTTCCAGATTTTTTCTAGCTTCTGAAAAAGACCACTGGTTCCTGAGTACTCCAAAGCACTGGGTGGGGCATATCTTTTCAAAGCTTTCATTACAGGCATGGTCTAACCCATCAAATTTTAATTGCTGGAAGCAAGTCGGATTACAAACTATTTTCATACTTCCCATATTTTCCCCAGAAAAACAACCAAATAAACAGTGTAGCTTTATGTGACCTCAGGTTAGACAAAGAAGAAAAACTACCATGATGAGGGAGAGGTCAAACAAACATCTACACTCCATCTTATGATATTTTTTCTCCAGTTCTCCACTCCTAAGGTACCATATTATGTTAGTCTGGGTACATTAGAGAAACAAATACAGAGAAACTCATATTTTAAGACAGAGTTTTATATAAAGGGTAAGTGCACATCAGGAACCATCCCAACCCAGTGCTGCTCAAGTCCACAAGTCCAATATTGACCCATATGTCTGACACCAATTCACAGAGTCCTCCTCCATCTCACAAGACACACCCAATGATGCCGACTGCAGGAGAAATGATGAATCAGTGAGCGTGTAAGCATCTCAGCACTAGCAGGGGTCTCCATAAGACTGATCCAGCATCCAGAGCTGCCTCGGGTAGGTCCATGCGGCTTCTCCTTGGGGATGTCTCACAGGAAGTGAGCCTTGCCAGCAGAAGCAGGGAACTGGTAAGGCAGCTGCACCCTGGCCCAATCATCACAAAGCAAGAGGCCTGAGAACTAGAAAGGCGAGCCTCATCAAGCCATTTATCTCTCTGCCCTTCAATTGACACCACATGAGTTTATCGGGCCAGGTTGGCACAATTAATCTTAACTATCTCACAAATTTTTGCAGCTGACAAATGATGGACGTTGCAAAGAACAGTCATTTCTGTTTTCATTCAGGAAAAGCCCATCAGCCCAGAGGAAGTCCTTAAAGCAGACCAAGGGGGTACTTGCATGGCTTAAAATCAGGAAGGTGTGTGTCAGTGCTGTCTCTCTTCACAGTAATCATTCAATCTGTGCGCGGAGCAAATAATTTGAGCAGTTGGGCTATGGAAAAAGACTTCAGGATTGGAGGACAACTCAAAAGAGTTGTTAAACTCTTGTTAAACAACATATGATGTGCAGAGAACACAACCTTACTGTGAAATAAATGGTACTTCAAGCACTTACTGATAACAAATATCAGTGTTCAGGGTAGATTACCTCCACAGAAAGAGAAAAAAAATTCTTCACAATGGCAGGCAACATTGCAATAAATGGAAAGAGATTAAAGTTGATTCTCAGATGCACAATCAATGTCCATGGAAGCAGTAGTCAGGAAACCAAAGAAGCGCTGCATTGGGAACATTTGCTACCAAAGATCTCTTTAAAGCGTTGAAAAACAAAGATATCACTTTGAAGATTCAGGTGTATGTGACTCAGTCCTCGGTATTTCCAGTTGTCTTGGAGTCAAAGCTGGGCAATGAATAAGGGAGACTGAAGAAGAATTAATGCCTTCAAATGGTTGTGTTGACAAATAGTAAACATGCCATGGGCTACCAGAAGAACAAACAAATTGGTGTTGGAAGGACAGCCAGCATGATAAGACTTCATCTCATATATTCTTGACAAGTGACCAGGAGAAACTGTTCCTCAGAAAATTAGAGCATCAGTGAAAAAGAGGAAGAATATCCCTAATGGATTGCAAAAGGGGTTGCAAAAGGCTCAAATGTAGCAATGATTATATGAATGACATTCGGACTGGACAGTATTTTGGTCTGTGACACATAAGTCCAGACCTAGCAGATAGCCCCAACAAAAATACTTTTAGTTAATTCATTTTCATTCTTGTGTGGGATTCTAGTATGTAGGGTGCTTATGTGTTGGGCTGCTAACTGCAAGGTCAGTAGTTTGATACCATCAGTCACTCTGAGGGAGAAAGATGAGGTTCTTCTACTCCCATAAAGAGGTACAGTCTCAGAAACTTAAAGAGACCACTTTCTACCGTGTCCTGTATGGTTGCTCCATGGACATGAGTTTTGTTTTGCTGTTGTTATTTATTCTAGTGCACGTACACACCACCATTTTAAATGGAACGAGCCATTCAGGTTCCCACTTCGGTTTTTAAAGCAAATGCTTCTCTAAATATTTGTTTACAATTTTCCTTGTACATTTTTGCTTAAGTTTCTTTAAGATCTATGTTATGGTGGACCATGGGTTTATATATCATTAAATTTTCAGTCCAAATGCCAAATTGTTCTCCATAGAAACAATTCCATATCTCTCCACCAGCAGTATATAAGAATTCCCATCGTTTCATATCCTTATGAAGCTTCATGTTTTAAATGTCACATTTTCACATTAGGTGCACATGTTATGGAAGCTTATTAAGACTCTAGTTTGTATTTCCCAGGTTATGGATGAGGTAAACACGTTTTCTTATTATTCATGCCATTTATATTTCCTCTGTTGTGAAGTATTTCTTATATATCTTTGATGATTTTTCTATAAGAGTTTGTCTTTTTCTCATTGTGTTGAGTTTTTTTTTTTAAAATACAGTTTGGATAGTGTTTCTTTGCCAGCTATTTCTATGGAGTGGGTGGCAAGCACCATTCTGAGTTTGTTCTTTACTCCCCCTCCTCCTTTTGTATCTTGAGAGGATGAATAGCAGTTCTGAAGTTTCACATTGGCTGTGGTTAGCTATAATCAAGCGTGTTTTGACTCATCGAGACTGCACAAGTGTAGCGTTGACCTACTCCACAGGAGTTTCAGGTCTGTGATCTTTTTTTTCTCATATATCTTCTCAGGTGCCTTTAGGCGAGTTCCTACTGTCAGCCATTCAGTTAGTAGTTGAGTGCTTCACTGTTTGTACCACCCCAAATCAAACAAGCCAAGCTCATTGCTAGTGAGACGATTCTGAGCCCTGGTGGTATAGAGGTTAGGCACTGGGCTGCTAATCATCAGGTCAGCAGTTTGAAACCACCAGTGGCTCCTCAGGGGAAAAGTGAAGCTTTCTGTTCCAATACAGAATTCAGGCTCTGAAACCCACGGGGCAGCTTTCCTCTGACCTTGAGGGTCACGCGGAGAGTGACACCACCCATTGTCTCCTGAAATTCAGTGTGGTCTGTTTTGCTATTTGCTTCTTTGCTTTCATTATATTGGTTAAGAAATACGTTCTCATTTTAAGATTTTTAAGTTAAAAATCATTTTATTGGGTGCTCTTGTAGCTTATATAATATTGCATGCATCATTTGTATCAAGCATATTTGTACATATATTGCCATAATCACTTCCAAAACATTTTGTACTTGAGCCCTTGCAAGAACTTTATCTTCTGGAGGCTTTAAACTTTTGCTTTTTCTTATTTAGAATTTTAACTTGTCGGTAATAAATTTTTGTAAGCTTTGGTATGCATATAACTTAATTGTAAGAGTTATGAAAAGAACCAGTTGTTTCTGCAACATTTATTGAAAAGCTTATTTTTTAGGTATTATACTAATCATAAATCAAGTGTCCATATATGTCTGCATCTATTCCTGAACTGCCTATTCTATTCTATTTTCTGGTCTTTATTGGCAACCCCACATTCCTGCTTAATTCTTACTTATAAAAATCTGGTAGAGTGAGTTCTTATACTGATTTCTTCAGGACTTAAAAGGTTTTCTTAGTCCTTTACCTTTTCATGTCAATTTTAAATCAGCTTATTAAACTTAATCAATCAATTAAAAATGAAGTAGATCAGATTTGACACCATCGTTACAATATTGTTCTTAAATTTGTATCTGCATATATTTTGGTCTTCTTTGTTATTTTTCCAAATACAATCTCATCCTTTTTCCTGCAGAGATGTGGTCCCTCTTTTTTTCTGATTTATTCCTAATTGAGGAACCCTGGGGGCACAGTGGTAAGGGTTGGGCAGTTAACCGTAAGATCAGAAGTCTGGGGGAGAAAGTTGCAGCTTTCTCCTCTGATAAACATTTAATTTTGCTAATTTATATTCTAATATGCAGCTAACCTTGTATAAATCTAACGAACTGGATGAAGTATTCAGTTTAAGTATTATATCTTGCTAATTTTGTTCTTTTCAGAGTTAGGTGATCACTTTCTTTACTTTAATCATCAGTGTCAGGTTTTAGTACTAAGGTTATATTAACCTCATAACATGATTTGAGAGTGTTGCCTCTTTACTATTTTCAGAATGAACTTGTAGATAATTTACATTACACATTCTTTGAACATTCAGAAAAACTCATTGGCAAAGACATCTGCCCTAGTATCTTTCACCATGAGCAAATTTTTCACTAGAAAACTTAAAATATTTAAAATACTGATTGTAGTACTATTCACTTTTTCTAATTTTTAAATTATGTTTCTAACTAAAAAAAATCTGACTGCCAATGAGTCGATTCTGACTCATAATGATGCACTAGGACAGGGTAGAACTGCCTCTGTGGGTTTCTGAGACTGTAATTCTTTATGGGAGGAGAAAGCCTCATCTTTCTCCCATGGAGTGACCAGGAGTTTTGAACTGCTAACCTTTCGGTTAGCAACCTAATGTATTACAACTATGCCACTAGGTCCTCGTGCTATAGAGTTTGGACAAGAAAAGTCACTGTGTGTTTGTGGATTCGAAATATGTGGATTTGATGTGCAGTGTGAGAGAAAGAACTCCTTACACTAGTGTTGTTCTCTTCACTGATGTTCCTTACAACTGTTCTCTTCATTGCTATATTCCCACCATCCTAGAATGATATTTGGTACACAGGTGATGCTCCATAAGTTTTGAATAAATGCATACTATCAGTGGTTTCACTGGGGTGGTTAGGAAAAACTCTCTGATTGGAGTGAATGGAATGAGGGAATTCAACACAAGGAAGTTAAGGTGCAGAACATTATTAAAGATGCAAAACATACAATATGGAACATTATTGAAATGAGTTACCATAAAGGAAAACAAAGAAATTGGGAATGAGTGGGGAATTTCAGGTCAAAGATGTTTCTTTTATGACCTGCTCTGTTTCTAACCTGGGCTGGTTCCTGGGAGGTCACCATATCGATGCTGAAGTTAGTGCGGACACCTGATTGGCATAGTGCACTCCAGCCCAAAACTCCTGGACTCAAGTGATCCTCCAGCCTCAGTCTCCTGAGTAGCTGGGACTACAGGCGTGCACCACCATGCCTGGCGATAAAAGTTCCTTTGATGATGGGTAATTTTGTATACTTTTTATGCTGCAGGGGATAAACCGGTAGAGAGGGGGAAACTGAAAAATGTGGGAGAGATAAGATGATCACAAAAGCAAAATCCGTGAATAGGACACGAGAGAGAGAGAGAGAGAGAGAGAGAGAGAGAGAGAGAGAGAGACAGAGAGAGAGAGAGCGAGCCTGGGAGATATGTGGGAGGGATACCATTTGATATGGAAGCACAGACACCACTGGGAACTTGAAGGAACAGAAGTATATGGTTCAGATGTAGGTATGTTGGTAATTTGGTAGAAAGTTGAGAGTATTGGCTTTTATTTGTAAAATAACCAAAACTATCTGCTGAAAGTCTAGAAAAAAATAATTATTGGCAGTTTAAGGAGAGGAAGAAGTAAGAAAGAATTCTTTCAGCATCAGTTGATTTAGCAAATATAAAATAATCATGGAAACCTTGAAGTTTGTTGAAGAAAATGTTGAAGAAAAGTGACTAGTCAGGAATTATTTTTCACCTTTAATTAGCTACATTTTTATTTACATTTTAGAGTTTTACATAGCTACATTTTAGAGTTTTACATACTGAAACACAAGAGAAAGAAAGAGGTATTTGTGTTGAGGATTCATGCCACAAAAATGATTGTAATGATTTTAATTATCGACTATGCATGTAATGAAAGCAGGATAAGGCAGAGAGAACAACAATATGATAATAGAAGACTCAATGGCTATAGCCTCAGTAGACTGGAATTGTCATGGACACTGAAGAATTGACAGCAGGATAATATGATATGAAAGGAGTTGGAAAGATGTGGTTAGAAAGTGATTTGCAATCGGGAACTTGTGATGATAAGATTTAGGGTTTGACCATGGTTATGAATGACTAAAATGGGCTGGAACTGAGATTCATTGGGAAGCAAGAGTTCAAGGAATTGACTTTAGTTTACAGTGATCAAGGATGACTATATGCCAAGAAAATTATACTATTTGATTTTCATAATGCCCCTAGTTGTTATAAAAAATGGAAAATCATGCAAAGATGGAAATAAAAATATTAAAGTGGATGTTAGAAGAGACTGAAACTTGCTCTTAATCACAGGGTCGCTAAGACAACTAGAAGAAAGGATGAAGTCAAAGAGCTGAGCAGAAAATTTCAAAGGGCTGTTCAAGAAGACACAGTCAAAGATCATGACACAATGTTCAAGTCCTGGAGTTAGAAAAAACATCAAGGAAGGACATGCTTAACATAGATCAATCTGTAAGAACTGAATAAAAGTTTCAACCCTTGTGTTATAATATTAGAAGGTACCATGGGCAAAACAGTGAGCAATATAAGAAGTATCTAAAGAAGATGGAGACCCAGACAAAGTAAGATATGAAAATAATAATCTATAACTTATTAAGTGTTCAGAGGAGGGATAGGGAAAAGTGAGGAGCTGGTTATCAAGGGCTCAAGTAGAAAGAAAATGGTTTCAAAATGATGATGGAAGCATGTGTACAAGTGTGCTTGACACAGTTTGGATTGTGATGGGAGATGTGAGAGCCCCCAATAAAAGTATTTAATAAAAATTTTAAAAAAGGAATGATGAAGGAAACATACAAATGTGCTTGACATACAATGGATGTATGTATGGATTGTGATAAAAGTTGTATGAGCCCCCAGTGAAATGATTTTTGAAAGAACACATGAAACTTAAAAAAAAGAAGATACCCCTCCTTGAATAGGGTTTTACAAATTTAGTATCAGGGGCTAGTCAAAGGAAATATTAATAGGTAATCATTATGCCCCAGGGGGATGATCACTAAGACTATTTAAAATTAACAGGGGGGTGTTGAAAGGGAGTCAAAGTCAGAAAAACCCCAAAGATTCAAATAGATCTACGTGCATATACCTATAGGGTTAGTATTAAGACAGCAGATGGACATTGGACCTCCACTCAAGTACTTCCTCAATGCAACAACACTATGTTCTATTAAATTGGCATTCCATGATGTTTACCTTCCCGACATGATCACTGAAGACAAATTTGTGCATAAGCAAAAGTGGTGAAGAAAGCTGATGGTGCCTGGCTATCAAAAGCTATAGCTCCTGGGGTCCTAAAGGCTTGGAAGTGAACAAGTGATCATCTAGCTCAGAAGCAACAAACCCAACATGGAAGAAGCATACCAGCTTGTGTGACCATGAAGTGTACAAGGAATCAGGTATCAGGCACCAAAGAACTAAAAATTATATCATGATAAATAAAGGGGAGTATAGATTAGGGACCCAAAGCCCATCAGTAGGTGAAGTGATAGCCCCTTAAAGAGGAGTTGCAAGGATAGACGAGCCAGTCAAGGTACCGTGTAGCAACAATGAAATATGGAACTTTCCTCTTGTTCTTAAATGCTCCCCCCTACTATTATGATCCCAATTCTATCTTGTATATCCAACTAGACCAAGGAATGTACACTGAAGCTGGAAACATGGGGAATTCAGGGCAGATAATCCCCTCAGGACTAATGGTGAAAGTGGTGATACTGAGAGGGTGTAGGGAAGGTGGTGAAATAGAACCAATTGTAGGGATCTACATAGAACCTCTTCCCTGGGATGCGGACAACAGGGAATTGGATGAAGAGACACATTGGACAGTGTATGATATGACAAAATAATGATAATTTGTAAATTATTAAGAGTTCATGAGCGAGGGAAAGTGGGGAGGGAGTGGAAAAAGAGGAACTGATACAAAGGGGGCCTAAGTAGAAGGAGGATGTTTCGAGAATGATGATGGCAACAAGTGTACAAATGTGGCCTGCGTACAACGAATGTATGTGTTTATAGTGATGGGACTTGTGTGAACCCCCAATAAAATGACCAAAAGACAGCAACAACAACAACAACAACAAAGATTTCTGTGGGGAGCCACTGATTTACCCTAGACTTGTCTCAATGTTGTACAGCCTCAGGTGGAAGGTCATCTCCCTGCTCCCCCATCTTGAAGGAGTGACCACAGTCAATGTGAGTCTGCTCCTTTATGTTTGCTCTTGTGAAGTGTGCAAAAGGGAGATGGGGATAGTTCATGGTTTTCTCTCCTTTTGTAACCTTCTCTCCTTCTGTTCAGGAATTAGTTGCTAAGATATTTTAGTGCCCTCATACATCACTTTTCCTTTTGTGATTGACTTACTTCACTTAGCATATTGGTTTCCAGGTTCTTCCACATCCTGAGCTGTTTGATGCTTTCATCACTATTTTTCAGGGATGCATAGTATTCCATTGTATGTATGTAACATGATTTCTTTAGCCATTCTTCCACTTTTGGATATTGGGGCTGCTTCCAGTTTCTTACTATTGTGAACTGTGTTGTTATGCACATGGGAGAACATACTTTCACCCATGTTGTGCCTCTTATAATTTCATCCTTAACATATTATTTCAAATTGTTTTTATTGTTTCTGTTGGGTTTCCCAGTTTATGAAGTATAGGAGAAATGAATGCATAGTGATAATAACTGAAAAAAGGATTTTAGGTGATTTAAGGAAGAGGAGTAGGTGATAAGGAGGGAAAGAGTATTTCAGGAGTAAACAATGAAGTTGGGACAAAGAAGGGAGGGGACACTAGAACTGATTGTGATTCCACAACTCATTTTAAAGACAATTTAACCACAGGTGGGGGAAATGTTCTAAAATTGATGTGGTAACAGTTATATAATCCTTGATATGATTAAACTATGAACTATTGAATCTTATTTTATCTCATTTATGTGCCAATAAAATTGTTGGGAAAAAACAAACAAACAGAACTTATAGCTCTAGGAATGGGGTTTGGGTTCATATTAAATCCTGTCTCCAACTTAAGAACAATTGGTTCTTACATCACGACTCTGCTATATACTCGTCTTCAGAAAAGGAACACAGAAAATATGGGTGCTTTAGCAAAATGTGGTGAGGAAATTAGATGGTGCCTGACTATCAAATAAAGTAGTATCTGGCGTCTTAAAGACTTGTTTGAGGCTGAGCCCCAGTAGTGGACTTGACGGTTCAAATCCAGCAGCAGCTCTCCAGGAGCAAGGCTGGGTAGCTCCCACAACCCCCAGAGGTCAGTGATGGCCAAAAAAAAAGAAAAATAGAAAAGACTTGTTTGAAACAAGTAGCCATCGAAGTGAGATATCAGTCAGGAAAGGATTGTGAAGCATATAATCTGAAGTCAACAGAGGGCATAGTATCAGAGCCTAAATTGTGAGAATCCAGTTTGCAGAAGACTATGGATGACACTGAGAGTCAAGGTACATTTGTGAGATCCACATAAGAAATGAGCGAGCCTCTGGTGATATCCTTCTATCTGTAATTTATGAGTGGGAGGAAAATGGCCACCAAATAGAGTGCCTAGAAGAGATGAGTATAGAAGAAAAAAATGATAAAACTGACTTGAACAGTTGAAAATCTGTCAGTTGATCCCTCTTCTGATGTAGGCTGGACCTGATCAGTTTTCAACATTTTCTGTATTTTTTTGTTTTGTTCCGTTTTTGTTTGTTCATATTAGGGTTTATCTCAGAGGTTCTATGTCAGTGGGAGGGGGATACTCTCTTGAATTGTGTTACACTGTATGTCTCTATATCTTCTGGTGTATGAAACCCAGGATTGATGAACCTATAGGGACAGCAAGTAGAATAAGGGTTGCAGGGCTGGGGGGGAGACAGCAGTGTTGATAGGGGGTAAAAGCGTGGCGATGTCAAGGAGTTCAGGAAGAAAAAGAATCTTTGGAAATTGATGAGGTAGTAATTGTACAATAATGCTTGACATGATTGAACTATAGAACGATATGATATATCTATTAACTCCCAATTAATAATGTTTTAAAAAGATGATTAAAAAGAACACATAGTTTCTATATATCAAAAATAATTAATGGCACTAATAACCACAAAATCCATCCTATATACCCTGTCCATTATACCATCTAATTTCATTACAAGTGTAAATCTGCTACCTTAACATCCATTCTCACATTAAATATCAAGTATCATTTTTATATATTGGTCTCTTGAGTAATATTTCCATTGAAAAAGAGGAAGACCACTTTGTTCCCTTTGCAAGTTAAACTAATGACATGATTGAAAAATAAAATATACTGGGTCAGATTTGGATATCCTTCAGGGGTGAAGGATCAGGCTTTACCCTCATACATCTCTCTCTGCTTGGGGAAATATTTAATTATTGTTCAAGAGCCATGTTGTTTCATCATGAAACATTTCATTAACCTGAGACAGAGAAAATAGTTTATCTACTCCAGGCCTCTTGTGGATAATTGCTTAATTCTATGAACATGACAACAAATCCTCAAACTGTGACTAGTTTTCCCAGCCCACAAAAGTTAGAGTGCCTGGGGGCCTTAAAGTCTTGAAGTTAAACAAGTGGGCATCTACCAGAGAGGCAATAAGCCCACAAAAAAGAAGTACACCAGTCTGTGCAATCATTGGGTGTCAATGGGATCTGGTAACACGCATCAGAATACCCCAAATAAACAAACAAACACAAAACCATATTGTTGAGAACAAGGAGGGTTGAAGCAGAGACCCATAATCCATCTGTAGACATGGGATTTCCCCCCACAGAAGGGTTACAAAGAAGGGATGACCCAACCAGGGCACAGTATAGCACCGATGAAGCACAAAGTTTTCCTCTGGTTCCTTGAAGCTTCCTCACACCCCACTATTATGACCCCAGTCTTGCCTTTCACTGCAGACTGGGCTGGAGCATATACAGAGGTACAGGTAAGAGATAAGTGATCATGACACATGGAATCCAGGAACAGGAATGGGAGTAGAGATACCAGGATGGTAGGGGGAAGATGGGGAGAGGAGGGAAGAAAGAGAGACCCAATCACAATGATCGACACATAAACACACACACACACCTATGGGGACATACAACAGAAAGCATGGATGAAGAGAGACTGGTTGCTATAAGATAGGAAAATAATAATAAGTTATAATTTATCAAGGTGTCCCGATGGTGGGAGGGGGAAGGGAGGGAAAAAAGAGGAGCTGATACCAAGGGCTCAGTAGAAAGTAAATGTTTAGAAAATAATGATGACAACATATGTACAAATAATGCTTGATAAAATTGATGTACAGGTTGTTATAAGAGTCCTAGGCACCTCCAATAAAATGGTCTTGTAATAATAAAAGTGATCAATCATCAAAACATTCAAGTATCAATAAACCAGAAATTTATACATATTATGTTATCTATGACAAAGGTCTTTGTAATCAAACAGGGCATTGGGGCAAATGAAATGATAATATGAGCAATCATTTAAAGCCTTTGGGTTGTGATAAAAGATAACCAAGGCTAAAGAAGTACTGTGGCTTACCTACTCACAGGTTGTTGTTCATTACCATGGAGTTGGTTCCGACTCATAGCAACCTTATGCACAACAGAATGAAACATGTCCTATTCCTGCATTATCCTCATAATAGTTTTTCTGCTCAAGCCCATTATTGCAGCCACCATGTTAATCCAGCTTCCTGAGGGCCTCCCCCACTTTTTGCCACCCCTCTTCTTTACCAAGCACGATGCCCTTCCTAAGTAACTGATTTCTCCTGACAACATGTGCAACATATGTAAGACAAAGTCTCACCATCTCTGTCACTAAGGGGCACTCTGGTCATACTTCTATGAAGTCTTTCTTCACATAGTCATGGAAAAAGCTGAATCAGAATCTATGATGTCTGACTATTGATGTAGTGCCAATGTATCCTGTCTTGGATGGGCTCTGGTATATTCAGGAGAGCGGTGTATTGGGTGTGCATTTTAATGGAATTGAGGGGTTGTAGAAAGAGACCATCATATTAAGAATTGAGTGACTATTAAAGAAGTCAATTGGTTGTAATAGAGTTGATCTTTTTATCTCTTCTTCTATCCCTTTGTCTTTCACACCTATCCCCTTCCTCTTTCTCTGAACCTGGATCTCACAGGGTGTTGCCAAAGAAGATGATACTCACACAGATAAGTAACTTCTACATGAGCAGCCTTGGGCTTCTCTTCCTGATTGATATTTTCCCAGAAACATCTGGTCAAGGTGAATCAAGACGACAAGAACCTGGCGACTTTGTGAAGCAGGATATTGGCGGGTAAGTACCATTAGCCCTTAAACAAAACAACTGTGATCAATGTTTTCCTTGTTCCCAAATCCCTGGTCTCCCCCTATATGAACCCAAATATTCCAGTCCTTCATAATTCGACATCACATTGTGTTGAAAAAAAATAATCAACTCAGACATTTGCAATGGAAACTCCCTGCTCTCGAGTTTATTCCTAGTCATGGGGACTCCATAGGACAGAGTAGAACCACTCCAGGGACTTTATGAGACTGTCAGTTTGTGTGGGAGTAAAAAGCCTCCTTTTCCTCATGAAGAGTGACTGGTGGTTTCGAACTGTTGACTTTTTGATTAGCAGACCAATGCCTAACTGCTGTTACTACCAGGGCTCCACCAAACTCCCTGGATGACTTGATTCCCCTCTGTAGTATTCTATTCTCAGCCCCTTTCTATTAATTGTCACCCTTACATTTTCAACCTGACTTTTTCGATTGGATTTGACTCATAAACATTTAACTCTGAGCAAAAAAACCTCATTTCATGTTGATAAATCTTCCCTTCAGATCATGCCTTAAGTCTTTCATCTGCTTCACTGCCACACTTCTTAAAGCAGTAGTGCACACTGCTGTATCTACTTTCTCACTTCCCACTAGACTTCCTTCTCCTTGACTCTAAGACAACTTCTATAACCAGGACCACCAGTGCTTCCTTTATTGGTAAAATGAATACCTGTCTGCCCTTGTACTCCTCATCGGTCATGGCATCCCAAGTAGTTGACTCCTCATCAGCATTATTTTATTATGAAATTAAGCATGCCTATAGAAACATGTATGAAATATATAATTTCCAAATTGTTCTTTATCTAATTTCAAAGGCATCATAATTTCCTGATGTCTTAAGTGAGGTTCTCTAGAAGCAGAGCCTGAGTTGAAGATTCTTAAGCATATGATTAGTGAGAAAGTGCTCTCTGGAGAAATATGTAAGGAAGTAGGCAATCAAGGTACAGTAGGGGAAAAGTACAGCGAGTGATTTCATTTGAAGTTTGGTCCCAATTTTACACTATGGGAGAGAGATGAAACAAGATGGCATCATCACAGATTTGTTCCCTTGAGGCAGGAGGTGGGGGGTCGTTGTGGGGAGTGTCTGGGGCTTTGGATCCCCTGGAGGAAGGCATACCCTCCCAGGATCCCTTTAACCGATGAAAACTGGGTGGATGGGTAGGCTAGGTCAATAAAATGGGTCTGAGCATGCTACATCGTACTTCATTTTAATAATATTTTATGGGCTGAGCCCCGGTGGCATAGTCGTTGTGTGCGGGACTGTGGCCCACTGGGATGGAGGTTCAATTCCAGCAGCAACTCCACAGGAGCAAAGGCTGGGCCTCCTGCTCCCACCACCAGAGGGCAGTAATGCCCAAAAAACAAGACAAAACAAAATAAAAAAAACAAAATAATATTTTATGATTATAGTTGCCACAGTATGTCTAATTTTGATACAAATTATTTGCAATCTCTTTTGCAATACTAACCATCTTTCACAATTTTCTGTATTCTTCTCTTTCTTTGTTCATCCATCATATAGTGGTGTTTTTTTTCTTTTTTATCTTTTTTAATGCTGCAATACTTTTCTTAACATACAGACCTTCCCTAAATAATTTCATCCATTCCCATGACCTTGTTATAATTGTCACTAACTATCCTTTCAAACTCTATTCCTACAATCTCTCAAGTTTAAGACCTCTCTATTCATATTTCTTGGACTCTGTACACATAACTACATCATCAATTCCTTAAACCAGGGTCCTCATCCCTGGGCTTACCTCCATCACTCAAAAAACCAATCCAACTCTGCTCCTCATGTGTTTTCTGATTTCTGTGAAATGTACCACCATGTACCTGATGCTCAAGCTAGAAACTTGGAATAATTTTTGTCACTTTCTACCCTTCACTTTTTCTATTGAGTCAATTACCAGGATCAGTCATTTTACCTCCCACATACCTTTGAACTCATCTACTTTTTCCAACTTTCCTGCTGTCTCCCTAATTTAATCCAGTGTTGTTTCCCGTTAGGGCACCTGCAAGAGCCTCTAATTGGTCTGCTTTTCTCAAGTCTTGTTCTCATGCAAACTAATTTCTACTAGGCACCCAGAGTGTTTCCTTGATAATACATGTTGATTCATACCTACCCTGTTCCATTTAATGGCATCCTATTGTCTGTCGAATAAAGTCCAAATCCCTTAACGTGATTTTATAACTCTCAATTATGACTTCACTTATACCACCTTGTTAGCCTCATTTCTTGGTTCTTATGCCACCAAACTCTTGTTCTCTATGTTGAATATTTTTGGAGTTTTTAAATTCTATGTCATCCAGAAAATATATTGCTAAATTGGCTCCTTAGCCTTGAGGTATTTCAGTATTACATAGGTCATTTTGTTCTTTGATGGTACCTTTTTCCTTTTTCCATTTGGCTATTGTCCCATATTCTTAGAAGCATATTCCTTAAAGTAAGACTTGCTCCTAATTAACTCTGCAGAATTGCTTATCTTAATGTACTACAAGTTTTTCCATCTTCTATCAGCATTTTTATGGTAGCTATTGAGATTAAGGGCTACAGAACGACTTGTATGTGCTTGGATGTTTGGCACATTTTTGTTCTTCAATCTGAAACTCAAATCGATTATGTTCTATTAACTGCTCATGTACCTGATTTCTTTGGGGTAAGATAGATGCTCTAAATAAGATGGAGATTCTAAATAAATGTACTATAAATCCTCAAGTATTAAAAGGCTTTTTCATTTAAATTCAGAGGATAAAATTTGCTATAAATACACATTTTCTTATAATCTTAAATATGGATTTTGGACACAACTGCCCCTTTTCTTGGCAAATTATGATCATCATAATCAACATTTATCATGTTCATTCGACATCTGCTTTTCTCTTGGCATTTCACCATCATTAGTTCTTGTTGTCAACTTCCTTATTTATATGATGCTTGTTGGTTTCATATTCCTCATCTCCTCTTGCTTACTAAACCATAGAGTCACTCCTTTTAGTTATTATATTAAAGATGAAGCAAAAAGATCTGGCTCAAAAAGTGAACTGCTTGATGACTTCATGTTTCTTGCATCTAAAAACTTTTTTTGTTTACTTTCTTTCAAATTTAGTGCAATTAATGCTATAAACTGATGAGAATACTGTAGTCCTGGATTTGCATACTAGAGTTAACACTGCATTTGTATTTTGTAGAAATAAGGAAACTAAGACAATTGTAAAATATACAGTTTGCAATGATCTGTTACTTTTGCTGAGTGGTGGCTGCTTTTCATTTGTTTTCATGATACTTTTATGTTTCATTGTGGTGAAAATAAATCTGGTTTCAGCATTCTTTAATCTGCCTTTTCAATGGAATCACTTGGGTTGACTGCCATAGCTGTATCAACAATCAATGATGCTCTATTGACCGGTTCTTTGAATAAGTCATGTGCTACATGTAGTGATTCTCAAGATTTGGTATAAGCAAGCAGGGAAAGAAATTTCACATCTTGTAATTTAGTAGTTCTGGAGACAGAGTCTAAGAATTTGCATTTAAACTATTCCCAACCTAAGAGCTCATCAGTGAAGAAAGGGATAAAGAAACTTTGGTACATATGTACACACAACAGAATACTATGCAATGATAAACAATAACAGGAATTTGTGATACACTTCATAACATGAATGAGCATTGAGGACATTATGCAGAGTGAAATTAGCCAATTGCAAAATGGCAAACATTGCATGAAACCACCATCATAAAAAGTCAAGTAAAGGTTTTCGCATTAAAAGAAAAACTATTGATGGTTGCCAGGTAGGAGGGAAAGCGAATGAGGGACACCATGAGCTAAAAGGTAGATAATATTTACTTGGCGACAAAACAAACAACCAAGCTTCCTTCCACCAAGTCTATGCTGACTCATAGTGACCCTATAGGGCTGTATAGAACTGCCCCAGTGGGTTTCTGAGACTGTAACTCATTACAGGAGTAGAGAGCCTCTTCTTTCTCTGGTGATGTGGATGGGGAGTTCAAACTGCTGACCTTACACTTATCAGCTCAATCTGTAGTCCATTTGGGTGAAAGGTAAGTCAATATATAGTAAGAGGAAGATTAGGGATAAATGATGTAGGCAGGGGAAGGCACCAGGAGGTATGGACGACTTAAAGACAGCAAAGGTAAATATTGTTATACACACTATTCTACAATAGTGGTGATCTATGAATAGATACTTGGGTAGGCAAGCAGGCTGAATGTGTGTGTGGGAGTATAACCAAGGATATATATCTGATAGCGGATATATGTAGATGTGTGATTTGACTTTGCTGCCAATATATTCATGATTGTGGTGGAGCCTACAGAGAGAAAAATTTTGAAATTTCTTAGACATAATCAAACAGGCAAGAAAAGAGTCAATGGACACGGAGACTTCATGCCACAATCTTCCATAGTTCAATCATTATTTAAAGAGTTTTAATAAACATTGCCACAACCAGTTCTAGTGCATCCATACCACACCTGGATTCAGTATGGTGTCCCCAGTTATCCTCAGCCTTCCCCACCTGCTTATCAAGATACTACATTGATTATTTTCTTCCTACAACTGCCCCTTCTGTACTTCATAAACTGGAACACAAAACAAACAAATATATAAGCAAAGGAAAAAAGCAGTGTTTATTTTTAAAAGGAAGAAAGAAAATGCCACCAATATTAAAATTAGCAAAATTAAAATTTGCTAGACAGAAAACCTCATTTGGGAGTTGTGCAGAGTTTTTTAAACCTAGAACAAATCCAGGGTGGGTTGAGAGGGTGATAAAGTGGCCAGGTGTAATACTATGCTGTACATTTACAATAATATCTATCTGATAGCTAGGTTATTTGTGTTCCTTGACTATCATCAGAAAGGATCTTCCATAGGTTTAGACTAGACACTCTGCAGATGGATTTGGACTCCCACTACCATCAACAGTTTAAAGTTTTGGGTGTCCACCATTTGAGTTCTGATACCTTTCCCTCCACCAGATTGGATTTTGTTACTTGTCCTCTTTGTATTATACAAGCTAGTGTGCTACTTCAATGTGGGCTTAGTTGACACCACTCTTAGATGGCTACTTGTTTAAGATCCTAGACACTCTTCTTTTTGACAGATACACATCATCTGCTTTCCTCCCCACATTTTTCTGTAGCACCCTGATGTTCAGTGATCCCTTCATAAGAACTGAATGTTCTTGGATTGGGCCTAGAATTAAATGGGAGGTCAAAATACATTCATTTGTCCATAAATTATGTAAAGATTCGGTTCACTTTAGAGGTCTTATTATCCTTTATCCCCTTATGAAAGGGGCTAAGCAGGTGGGGAAGGCTGAGGATAACTGGGGACACCATACTGAATCCAGGTGTGGTGTGGATGCACTAGAACTGGTTGTGGATATCCAAAGAATATTATCCAAAGAATATTATCAATCATCTCCCTGTAACATAAGGCAATTCAATTGATAACATCATTAGTTTATCCAATGGCATAGAATTTAACATACTACTGAGGAAATGAAGTTATGTATGTACAGCCCAGCTTTGGACGACAATCTATGAGCTGTTCATTTGTACAGATTGTATTCTCTAATGACTGAGCTCTTTACCTTGACCACCAGGGTTGGTCCCAGGGGAAAATTGCAAGTTGCATTCATTTATAAGGCAGACCCTTATCTATTAGATTAATATATGTCATACTAAAGAAAGGAGGGGATTAAAAGAATAAATACATGGTGAGCTGAACCATCAGTGGATGCCTTTTAAGTCAGGAATCCTAACCAAGGTCCCCAAACTGCTAAGTTCTTGGGATGACTGACTTTTTTTTTTCCTTTTCATATCAGGAACTTTCAGTCTTACTCAGTAAAGCCAGTTTTAAAGGTTCAGTAAAACCAGTCTTACTGGTTTTAACCACTGAGATAGACTTCTCCATCATTTCTTCCTACAGATGTAGTCCAGCAGATTTCTGTTTATTCCATCTGGAGAAGTCTATGTCTATTTTAGCCTTTTGTGTTGTTGAACAAAAGCATTTGTGATGAAGATGTCATCGATTGTGCAAAATTCCCTCATGCTATTTCCAACTCCTTTTCTATCATCCAAACTTTATGTTCCACCTGCTGTTCCTTTCTCTTTGTTTCTACTTTTTGCATTCTAATTGCCAGTAGTTATTAATGCATCTTGACTTTATATTTGATCGATTTCCAACTGAAGATGTTGGTAGAATTCTGCAATTTCTTCATCGCTAGCTGTTGTGGTTAGTGCATAAATTTGAATAGTAATTGCGTGGACTAGATTTTTTCTGTGTAGATAGTTATCTAATCACAGACAGCATTGTTCTTCAAGATCAAAATTTCTTTTTTGATGATGAATACAATTCCATTGCTCTTTGATCTGTTATCCTCAGCATAGTAACTCATGTCATTTTTCTCATTCAAGATGGCCAATACCGATGGCCTACTAACACCTAGGGTATCAATTTTTATGCTTACAGTTTCATTTTTGAAGACTCTTAAGTATCCTAGACTCAAAACTCTTACATTAAAAGATCACAATACTAATTGAGGTTTGCATCTGTTTCTTCTCATTTTGAGACATTTACTATCAGCAAATGAAGTTCTGGAAGATTTACTCCTGAAGGCTCTATTTTTCTGTCATTTCTCTATCAACTCTGCTAGAAAATGCAGCACTTTGTGAGTCATATTTTGAATACCTTTCTACCCAAAGAGCTCATCTTCTGGCACAATCTCTGACAACGTTCTGCTTCTATTAATGGGGTTTTCAGAATCAGACATTGTTTCTATGCCATTCACAAGGTTGTCAGTGGCTAATCTTTCATAACTCGACTGCTTATACCTTGTTTGTAGTCTGCTAAGTCTGAAAGCTCTACTGAAATCTTCACTTTGGGTGAGCTTGCTAGTGTTTGAAATACCAGTGGCACAGTTTCCAGCCTCACAGCAAAACACAAGCCACCATGGTATCACAAGTCGACAACCTTAAGAGAAATCAGGTTTCTTGGTTGAGTAGACATTATTGGAAACTCCAAGATTATAGCCCTTATTCATTATTCATTTCTGGAACTGAATTGTTAGATTAATAAATCATTTTATTTCAAAAGATTGGCATTTGCATAAGGAAAGGGAGCTAGGAAACAAGGAGGAATAGAAAAAGGAAACAAGATAGAAGTGCAATAAATGATGTTACATCCAGGGAATTGAAATGAATGAAATAAAAATTTATACAAACGGTTGAATATAAAATCAATGATTTTGGGCATACATATAACCTCCTCTGTGGGGTATGGATAACAGGGAAGTGGGTGAAGGGAGACATCAGACAGTGTTTCATATGACAAAAAATAATAATTTATAAATTATCAAGGGTTCATGAGGGGGCAGGGAGCAGGGAGGGAGTGGAAAAATGAGGAGCTAATACTAAGGGCTTGAGTAGAAAGAAAATGTTTTGAGAGTGATGATGGCAACAAATGTACAAATGTGCTTTGCATAAAACAGAAGTATGAGCAGATTGTGATAAGAGTTGTATGAGCCCCCAATACAATGATTTTTTTAAATTTTTAAAAAATTTTATTGGGGGCTCTTACAGCTACTACAACATTCAGTACATCATTTGTATCAAGCACATTTGCACACATATTTCCACATACATTTCCCAATATTTTCCACTTCAGCCCTTGATACAAGCTCCTTTAAAAAAAAACCTCCCCTTTCCCTCCCCCCCCTGTTTTTAAAAATTAATCATTTTATTGGGGGGCCCCTACAACTCCCATCACAATCCCTAACAACATTAGTTGTATTTAGGCCACTTTTACACACCCATTGCCATCATCACTCTCAAAACATTCTCCCTCCCTCCAGGCCCCCATTATCAGCTCCCTATATTGCCCTTCCTACCCCCCTTCCCCTTGAACCCTTAGTAATTTACAAATTATTTTTTCATCCTGTACACTGTCCAATGTGTCCCAACACTCACTTCCCTGTTGTCCATGCCCCAGAGAGGAAGCTACGTGTA